>BSBM01000229.1:1200000-1800000 GCA_027924585.1 Larix kaempferi
TTCCAAAATGCAACTAGAAAATAATAAAATAAAAAGAATCTAGGGGCTCTAAAGATTGGGCATCCTTGATCAATAGGGTGCCCCTTAGCTAGGCATATGATGGTGTACCTCATCACACCACCTAGTACAAAATGTAAACAATGAGCTAACCTCATTCTTGAAAACATCTTAGACATGATTTTCAAAAGAATGAATAAGGTTGAGACCCTCATGCCAAATCCTTGAGAAGATAGAACAAGCTAGGGATTGGCAAGCTCCAAACAAGGAAGCATGCCAATGAACCCTACTCTGAAGAAAAAATGAATATTGATCCTACAAATACCTTTAGAGACTTTGAGAAAACTGATACTCCCAAAATATGTGCTTCACTATTTTCAAGGAATGGCAAATTGGGAAAAGGCCTATAGAGAGCCTACTCTTGGCCAAACAAGCTTTGGATGGAATCCCTGATATAATTCTAACCAAGCAAAATATCTTGGTTTATAGGAAAGCCGAATGGCCCACCCACTATGAATTCTATGAACCCATCTATTATTAGTGTTAATAGACATCCATCTTACATTCAAGATTGGGAAAAAAAATGGTTGATGATTCAAATGCCAAATATAGTCACCTAGAATCATGTTGTTGCAATGGGTGACTAGGATCCATCCCTAATCCCTCCAAAAAGGCTCAAGCTTCCCAATGTTCATTTTGTAAATATATATCTAGGCATCCTTGATCAATAGTGTGCCCTTAGCTAGGCACTAATGGTGTACCTCATCACACCGTATAGTACGAAAAGAAAACAATGAATTAACCTCATGCTCAAAATCATAGCTACACCTTTCCAAAAGAGTGAATAAGGTTGAGACCCTCAAGCATTGCTATATCCTTGAGAAGATGGAATGGACAAAGGATTGGCAATCTCTAAATAAGGCAACACACCAATGCACCATGCCCTTAATCGAAACTAAATATTGATATTGCAAATATCTCCAATGACTTTGAGAAAGCTAATACTCCTAAAAGATGTGCTTCATTGTCTTCGAGCAATAGGAAAAAGGGGGAAAGGCATGTAGAAAGCCAACTCTTTCCCAAACAAGCCTTGCATGGAATCACCTAGTACAACACTAACCATGGAAAAACTCTTACTTTATAGGAAAGTTGAATGGACCATCCCCTATGAACTTTGTAAACCCATTTCTCCTTAGTGCCAAAGGACACCCATCTCACATTGAGAACTAGTGAAAGAGGATGTTAATGATGCAATATTGAATACATTCACATAGAATCATATTGTTGCAAAGGGTGACCAAGCTCCATCATTGATCCCTTCAAAAAGGCCTAGGCATTTTGATATTCATTTTGAAAATATGTCTCTAGGATGAGCCCTCTCAACTTCCTGATTGATAAATGATCAGGGGAAGTCAATCCATACTCATGATTCGGAGGACACCAATCCTTCTAGGTAGGTGAACTTCAATGCTGCAGATCTTCCAATAAGAAAATGTCATTTTTGTTCAATCTTCATGCAGCCTTGGAAATGAATCATCTCTTAAATGCATGAACCCTACAATCTCTAGCTCCAAATGTGGTAGAGGACACCAATCCTTCTAGGTAGGTGAACTTGAATGCCATAGATCTTCCAATAAGAAAATGTCATTTTGGTTCAATCTTCATGCAGCCTTGGAAATGAATCATCTCTTAAATGCATGAACCCTACAACCTCTAGCTCCAAATGTGGTAGCATTAGAGAAAATTTGGATGAAAAATGGGTCTCCCAACCCTAATTCAAATTCCATGTCATCATGTATTAGCCAATCAAAATGCTTTAAAATTCAGGATGTGCATGTCTGAGGGAATTTCAAAATGCTTTAAAATTTAGGATGTGCATGTCTGAGGGAATTTTTTATTATACAATTTGGGGATAGAATTTTTTAATAATATAATGTCTATCCGTTGCTCCCGAAATTGTCTTGGATATTAATAATAAAATTAATATATTAACCGACGTGACCCATATATAATATATAATAATAATAGTAATTCATATTATACCTAATATATAATAATATTATATACTGTAAAAAAATTGGGTCCAAAAACTTTTACCAATATCATAACTAATTAATAATACATAATAACAATTAATAACAATTAATATCATACCTAATATATCTACCCATCTTTAGGTAACGTGACCTATTATAATAATAGTAATTAATATTATACCTAATATATAATAATATTATACACTGTAAAATGTTGGATCTAAAAACTTTTACTAATATCATAACTAATATATAATAATAGCTAATAATATAATTAATATACCTACCTAAAGATAATAAAGATAATAGATTATGTGAGCAATCAATAATAATAATAATAATAATAATAATAATATAACTAATATATAGTAATATTATATTATAATTTTTATATTATCTAAAAACGGGTCAATAACTATATCTTTTAATTAATATATTATATATAATAATTAATAATATAACTAATATATAATAATATTATATTATAATTAATATATTATAATTTTTATATTATCGAAAAACTGGTCAATAACTATATCTTTTAATTAATATATTATATATAATAAATATAAATAGTAATATATATATATATATATATATATATATATTAGATAATACATGACTAATATATAATAGTAATAATAATTAATATTATAACTAATATATAATAATATTATATTATAATTAATATATTATAATATTACTATACACTTGAAAAAATTAGATCCAATAATTTTAACTAATATCAAATTTATATACAATATTAATTAATATACCCATCCACATAATACATGACATATATATAATAATAATAATAGTAATTAATATTATGACTAATATATAATAATGTTATATTATAATTAATTAATATATTATAATAATTTTATATATCGTGCAAAGTTGGGTCAAATAATTTTTAACTAATATCATAATTAATGCATAATATATAATTAATATATAATAGTAGCTAATATTATAAGTAATATATAATAGTAACCATTATTATAACTAATATATAATATTATTATGAAAAGTTGGGTCCAACCACTTTTAAGATGAAGCTTTGTATTTAATTTTCTTTCCTTATTTTGAGTTAAAACACTATATCGAAGTTCATCCTCATAAATTAATTTTAATATAAAATATATATCTAAGGTAGCTTTGATAAAAGTGAAATAGTATGAAAAATTGTCTACGTGGCATTATTTTATCAATTTATTGATTTTTCCTTAGGAGGCCCATTTTTCATCAAAATTTCGCCTAATGAATGCTAAATCCCAACTTGCCTTGTTGCACTACTAATTCCAATGGATCAAACCTTCCACAACTCTCCAAGTTGACCTTATGTTACTAAAAATGATTAACCCTGAAACTTAAAATAAGTAGGGCAAGCAAATAATATCACTTAAACCAAAGACCCTCGTATCTTGTTTAAGTGCTAGAAGTTAGTGTCCATTGTTGAAAGAATACTTGTCATAGAGTGGGCCCCTCTAAACATCTCACTACCCCCTGGTCACAAGCATATTACCATGTATGGCCATGTCAATTAGATCAATCGTTTCCATCCTTAAGCATCATAGACACATCCTAATGCACCAAAGGAAGGCTCCTCTCCACCATGCTTTCACCACAAATAGGAGTCATCAAAATGGAGCCATACTATGTGTTAGACCGAGTCCCTAGACAATCATAAAGTCCAACATCACCTATTTTTGAGTTATTGTTATCCACTAAAGAGGTGTCATCCTTATCCATTAATGAGTTGTTAGTGAGATCTACATCTAGAGGTTGTTAGATCCATGTACTATATATTGATATCATTGGATGAAGAATATAGAGTGTTAGATATGGCTTAAGCCTTTTTCATCAGTTTCCATGTTATGTTTTTGTTTTATTTTTGTAACATGGTATCAAATCCTCTTTAGTCTTAAGGGCCTAGTAATTCATCCATGAGAGGTGTAGTCAATGGTATCAGATGATGATGCTATGAATGGCATAGATTTGGTTTAGATCTTGTTTATTATAGCAATGGAAAATAGTATCACCATGGAAGTGATCCATAATTGGTTCAAAATTTGAGTTTGGTGATAGTTATTATTAGCATGATAAACCCAAAAATAAAGGTGAGATTATGAGGTAGCTGCAATTAAAGATTGAATGTTTTTGGATGAATGTTAAGATGAATAAGACTTTCTTAAATAATTTTTCATGCAATACTTTAATTCATGAGAATCTTGTACCTTTAAAAGGGAAAAACTCTTGAGTTTTGAACAATTCATGAATGTGCATGCCACCCTCTATAGATTGAAATTTATCTTTCAATATATCAAATGGGTAGGTGTGATGTTTGTCATAGCAACTATAGACATGCACATGGAACTTATCACAAAAATCTCAAATTCCTACTTGATGCAGGAGCATCTTGCTCTCCACCCAAGTCCAATGTTTGATCAAGACCTTAGGGGTCTTCATTTTCTGAATTAGAGTTCTTCGATGGACTAATTGTAAGTAATACTATGTTTTAATATGGTTCTACAAAGGTGTTGAGTCACTAGGTGATTCATTGAGTTAAAGATGAGTCATGTAACAAAAGCCACAAATTATGGCAGCATTTGATGAAGCATTCGTTGGTTTCTTCGTGAGTCATTGAGTTAGGTTTGAGGGTTTGCTAAAATAGATTACAGTTGTAAGTTAGGGGGATTGTTGAAAGTTTAATGGATCTGAACCGAATGGGTTTCAGAATCCTCTGTGTATAAATTTGTGTAAGCCTACGAGGCTAAACAAGGGATCCATACAATGTAAATCAGGTTACAGAGTGGCCAAACAATGTAAACCAATTCAAGAATAGGAAATCGTGATTGTAACAGATTTCCAATGGTATGAATGAAGAACATTTACGCATGTTTCTGTGTAAATGAATGAGTTACGCCTGAATTGTGTGAATGGGTTGTTGATGTATCTGTAACTTCGGAAGATATTCACTTGTATATTGTATGTATTACATTTGTACTTTATTGTATCCCCAACGGAGATGTATTATTCCTCCGATTGGAAGTGTCATCATTTGTATTTGCAAGTGTCGCAAGTTATATTGTAAGTGTCGTAACTTATACTTGATGGGTTATTAGACCACCTTGATGGGGTCGGCCCTGTATGAGTCATGTGGGTTAAAAGGTTACTAGACCACCCTAGTGGGGGTCAGCCTAGTCAACATTATGTTAAAGTGGTTAAGTTGGGGCCGACCTAGTTAAAGTTAAAAGACAAGTGAAGTAGTGTATAAAGAGAGAGTGTGTCTCTCTCATTTTACACATTCTCTCATTTCACTCACTTCGCATTAGTGAGAGAGAGAAGTGCGCACAAGCGGAGGAGGAGAATGTTGTTGAAGATATCTATCTCTTGGATTTGATCATTGTGATCCTTGTATTGATGCTTATTCTATCTCTGAGGAAGTTGCATAGTTTTCACCTTCTTGGTTTTCCTCGGTGAAATGTTTTGTGTCTCTTATCTCTCATCTCTTATGCTTGATATGTTGTACGTTTTGTTTTTTAAGTTAAGATCCTAGATCTATTGAATTAAATGATGAAAAACTAACATGGTATCATAGCTAGCCTGAAGGAAGGCATGGTGTGGCATTTATGACACTTGTTGCACTTGCGACAAATTGGAAGTTAGGGCTTGATATAGCAAAAACCAATCATTGTGGCACTTTCTCTATAAATCAATTCTGGCGAAAGTTTAGGTTCTGAAACTTCTACAGGTCGTAGATAACATCCTCATGTACTTTGTTTCCAAAGCACATCATCTAATTCGTTGTACTTTCTATTTTATGATCAGTACAATCTAGAGTTTCTACCTCTTCCAAATCTCAGTCATAACCAGGTGACCTAGGAAAAAAGGTCACAACTTGGGCTAGGAAACTCCAAATGAAATTCTGTAAAAAGCGATAGTAAGAGCATGGACTGTAGTTTCATAGGTCCACTTTTCAGAGGCCGAAGTTGAAACAGTGACATGTGGCACATCGTACAAGTTCTCTATATTGTTTCATCCCATAAACAGGTCACGTTGCAACATTTGGCATATCTCTCTCTCAGAGAATCCATTTGAGGTTAGACCTATGGGGTTGGAAAGAAGACAGGTCAGGCTACCACAGGTCGAAGTTTCAGAACCTGTGGATTCGTAATTTCAAAGATGCACCAGAAACAATAATGCACATATTTCTGTGAAATAGAATTGGATTCTGGGCATTCTCATTTTTGGCTTATCACTGCTGCGGGAAATTAGGGCTTTTGACAGAAGTGGAATTTTGGAGTGATATCAGCATAGGATTTCTCTCCTCAGCAAAATCGAAATTTAGAGACCTAGATCAAAATTTTTGGTTGGGCAGAACCCTGGGCATCATCAAACCCTAGTTCGGGATTTTGATCAGAAAGGTGGAAAATTAGGGTTTCTACAAAAGTTGAAACTTTTGAAATCTGAGACCACGGCTGGAAGCTCCTCAGAAAAGTTGAAGCTTAGGGTACAAGATCGAACCTTTTGGTTGGGAAGAAGACCGGGCTTTATCATACCCTAGTTCAAGATCCTGTCTAGAAGATTCAGAAGTTTCAAAGGCAATTTTGAGGGGTCAAATTTTGCAGTTTTCAAAATTGAAGTATACCAGATTAATCAACTCAACAAGGCACATTTTCCCATCCATTTAGAAGTTTGAAATTCAAAATTTGAATTTTTAGGGTTTCTCTGACAAACCCTAATCGAGCTCCAGATCCAGTCTCAGCAAATCAAAGTGGATTGGGTTAATCCTAGAAGAGAATGAATTGGACATCTGCATAAGTGAAGAAGTTCCAGTTCCAAAGGGAGATGAGGCTAAGGCCTTACATAAGAAGACTACAAGAAATCTCGACAAGTATGACTTGAGGAGATACAGGTATGTGTTGAAATTTGTTCATGATTAAGTTTATGATATGTTTGTCTTCATATTATTGAGGTTAGTACAATCTTGAGTTGTCTTATCACTTTAGTAAAAGTATGAATGCATGTGAATATTAGAAGACATTCATTGATTATAATTATGACACTTATGATTGTACTAATGCACTATGGTGTTGCATGAGGATGATATTGTCTGCTAACATCAAGAAAGACAAATCAAGTTCTAGATCAAGAACATATGACCATGGTGACATGAAGACAAAGACTCACCCATAGTCATGGATCACATAGAAGCTCTACTTATGAGGTATGTATAATTTGGTTCTACAATGGTTAACTTATGAGTTATGCAGGTTACTAAGCACAAGTCATTGAAGAGAACAAAAAGACATTGTTTGGGTATGTTAGACATAACTAGCTAACATGATACTCTAGGTATGTTTTTTCTATATCAAGTTAGAATCCTACCTTGGGTTAGGATCTTATACTTTTGTATGATTATTCTTGAAGTTAGAAGTTTAAGTAATCAAGTGTTTATGCATATTATGTTTCTTACTTTGATTGATGATATGACTAACCAGAAGAGTCTTATGGTCATATAAGAATATGCCTGAGTAAAAGAATACTAACACTTGTGATAAATTACCTGTGTATGAAATGACCATAACCATACATGATCCGGATTTTATGAGCAGAACAAAATGAATACAGATTATTATCAGATGCTTAACACAAAATAACAGAGATACAGTAAAACTGGTTTTCTATTCAATAAGGAAATAAGCTAGAACTGTAAAATGCAGCGGAAAACAAGCTTGCTGGAATGGTGGCGGCTTATCTCTGAGAAGAGATGTGACGGCTGCGCTCATTTCGCAAGAAGATGGTTACAATGAGGCTCTCAAGGCCTTTTACAATAAACAGAAATGTCAAAAACCCTAGACATCCAAAAACCTAACCCTAGGAGATGAAGCGCCAAAAGTCATGTGGGCCCCGTTTGGGTAAGTTAGTACATCAACTTCCCGGGGTCGTAACTTTTGCATACGATCTCTGTTTGGGGCGCTCGGTAGCCCGTTGGAAAGGTCTATCTGAGATTTACAACTTTCGACTGGGGCCAAATGCATGTCGGGGAAATTATTAAGCCCCCCAAATTGCCAAAAAAGGTCGTTTAGGGCCTCAAAATGGCCCCGGAAGTTCAGGACCCAAAAAACTGCTAAAAATAGTACAATACCAAAATTGCCATAAAACTGTTTTGAGCCAGTTGGAAAGGTGGGTGGCCACCAATATCCACCTGGATCAATACATGTTTAAAATTATTTAGAATCATAATGTTTTGATAGTATTGAGATTATACTAATGCATGTATGATTATGTATGAGATCTTGGGGATGATACAATGATGACACTAGTGCACATTTAAGCATGCATAGTGGTCCATAATGGATATAAGTTCAAAGACAGATAATCCAGGAAGCAAAGATCAAGAGGGAGCACTCTCCAGTGGTTCCTACAAGGAAGCAAAGATTGAGAGGTAGTCCACCCAACAACCAAACAAAGATAAGTATTTAAATTGTCATTTCTTGTATATATGATTTTGTTCAGTCATGTACATACTTATGTTCCTAGATTTATGATGTATATTATGCATTTTAGAAAAGGTTGCATTAATGAACAAGATACTACTAATATAGTAATGGGTAAGTGGCATGTGGTACTGTACAACATTCCATTGCTACTTATCTAGAATGAAACCTCTTTGCTAACATGTTGGGAGTTGTGCACACTCTTAACAATGTTTTAGTAGAGATGGAAGGCATCTAGAAAGATACGGGATATGGATAAATGTTGTATTGAAGCATTGGCTAAGATAATTGCATGACTATATGACATATGTCTTTATGAGTAAGAATTTGTTCTGAAATACATAAGATGTTTCTAATCATGCAATTGAACTTCTTGTAGGAAAGACCGTGTACCATCACCTACAAAAGAAGGACTACAACATTTGTTCCAGCAACGAAGTTCAAAGAAAACTATCTATTGAAGATATTGAAGAATATGAAGTTCCCAGGATCCGGGATGCAGTATTGGAAGAATGCTAATCGATCATGAAGAATGATGTTTGGGATGTGGTCCCAAGACCAGAAGGGAAGTCTATTGTGACTTCCAAGTAGATCTATAAGATCAAGCATGTTGCAAATAGTAGCATAGAGAAATACAAGGCGAAGTTTGTAGCTCATGGCTTCTCCCAAAAAGAGGGAATAGATTATGAAGAGACTTTTGCACCTGTAGCCAGATACACTTCCATCAGAACAGTACTTGCTCTGGTTACAGTGATGAAGTGGAAGATACACCAGATGGATGTCAAGACAGCTTTCTTGAATGGTGTAGTCGAAGAGGAAGTGTATGTGGAGAAGCCACTTGGTTTTGAGACACATGACAGGGAGTCATATGTGTGCAGGTTGAAGAAAGCCTTGTATGGCTTGAAGCAAGCTCCTAGGACTTGGTATGGTAGGATAGACAACTTTCTATCCAGTTTCGGCTTTACTAAGAGTAAAGCAGATTCCAACCTTTACTACAAGGTTGAGGAAGGCAATCTAGTAATACTACTACTGTATGTGGATGACCTGTTTGTTACAGGTGAGGATGGGTTGATTGTCGACACCAAGAGGAAGCTTTCCGCCGAGTTTGAGATGAAGGACTTGGGGATGATGCATTACTTTCTAGGCATGGAGGTGTGGCAGAGTGTAAATGGGATCTTCCTTGGACAAGGGAAGTATGCAGTAGAGATCCTGAAGCGGTTCAGGATGTTGGACTGCAAGGCCATGACCACACCTATGGCATCAAACCTGAAGCTATTGTGTGATGCTTCATCTGAGTTGGTTGATGTCACGGCTTATCGTCAAATGATTGGGTCCTTGATGTACCTGACGAACACGAGACCAGATATTTGCTTTGCGGTGAACACCTTGAGCCAGTTCTTAATGGATCCTAGGCATGTTCACGTGATTGTTGTGAAGCATATTCTGAGGTACCTGAAGGGTACGGTTGATTATGGACTCAAGTATGATGCGAATCAAAAGTTTAACCTGGAGGGTTATGTTGATTCAGATTGGGCAAGCAGTGCTGCAGATAGGAAGAGCACTTCGGGGTGCTGCTTGAGTATGGGATCAGGTGTGATCTCTTGGTTTAGCAGGAAGCAATCCTGCGTAGCACTGAGCACAACCGAAGCATAGTATGTCACAGCTTGTTCAGCTAGTTGTGAGGCAGTATGGCTTAAGAAGATACTGTCTGAGTTATTTGATCTCCCGTTGGATGCTACCTGTATCTATTGTGACAACCAGAGTTGTGTGAATTTGTTAGAGAACCAGGTGTTCCATGACAGGTCAAAGCACATCGAGATCAAATATCACTATATCATGGATATGGTGCAGAGAGGAGCAGTGAAGCTCCTATATGTTGCGACGGATGAGCAAGTTGCAGATGTGTTGACTAAACCACTAGCCAGAGTGAAGTTTGAGTACTTCAGAGAGAGGCTTGGTGTTCTTCAGATAGAAGATACTTCGAGGAAGAAGTGATGGGACACATTTGCAGGAGCCATTCCAAGCATGGTGATAAGAGGATCCTCCCCATGGCTATGGATGTAAGCGCTGTGTGATGAGCATCAAAACGATGCTCTGGATGATGTTCTGCATGATGTTGATCAGGATGATTATATGCATCAGGTGGATGCTTTACATGATCAGGTGGATCATGTGTGATGATATGCATCAGGTGGATGCTTTGTATGATTAGTTTGATTATACGATGATGATCAAGATGATCATATATGACGAGTATCAGGATGATGCTCCAGATGATATGTATCAGGACGATGCTGTGACAATGATCATGCGATGATGATGTGCATCAGGATGATGTACTATATGATGATGATCAGTATGATCATGAGTATCAAGTTGATACTCTGTGGCCGTGGACAAGTTGTGCATGTAGCATAGAAAAGATCCTGGGAGATCCGATAGGTTGAGCGGTAATCTCGTAATTAGTCATGGGATGCTCTTTCGAGGTTTTGCTACTAGAGGCATGTAATCAGTCCCGGAGATCCGATAGGTTGAGCATTAAGCTCGTAATCAGTCCTAGGATGCTCTTTAGAGTTCTTGCAAGAAGCAAGACACTCTTTAAAGGTTTTTCCTAACCACATATAATCAGTCCTGGAGATCCGATAGGTTGAGCAGTAAGCTCGTAATCAGTCTTGGGATGCTCTTTAGAGTTCTTGCAGGAAGCAAGACACTCTTTTAAAGTTTTGTGGTGGGGGTCACATATAATCAGTCCTGGAGATCCGATAGGTTGAGCAGTAAGCTTGTAATCATTCCTGGGATGCTCTTTAGAGTTCTTACAGGAAGCAAGACACTCTTTTAAGGTTTTGTGACAGTCAACATGTAAAAGATCCTGGGAGATCCGATAGGTTGAGCAGTAAGCTCATAATCAGTCCTGGGATGCTCTTTCGAGGTTTTGTTGATGCACGTAATAAGTCTTGAGGATTCCACAGTATGGCCAGTGATGATGAAGACCTATAGAAGGTTAGGCCTACAACCAGCATGAAAAAGGGATGGCTCTGTAGAACTTCCTATGATGAGAAGAATTATGAGATAGCACCAGTGATCGAGATGACGAGTACATCAACAGTGACGATGATCCAGCTCCGAAATTGAAGACTTGTGCCTATATGTATTGATGACTTGTGTCAAGAGAATACCTTCCTAGTTAAGAGGGAGTGTTGATGTATTTGTAACTTCGGAAGATATTCACTTGTATATTGTATTTTTACTTTATTGTATCCCCAAAGGAGATGTATTATTCCTCTGATTGGAAGTGTTGTCATTTGTATTTGCAAGTGTCGCAAGTTATATTGTAAGTGTCGTAACTTATACTTGATGGGTTATTAGACCACCCTAGTGGGGGTTAGCCCAGTCAACATTATGTTAAAGTGGTTAAGTTGGGGCTGACCTAGTTAAAGTTAAAAGACAAGTGAAGTAGTGTATAAATAGAGAGTGTCTCTCTCATTTTACACATTCTCTCATTTCACTCACTTCGCATTAGTGAGAGAGAGGAGGAGTGCGCACAAGTCGAGGAGGAGCATGCTGCTGAAGATATCTATCTCTTGGGTTTTATCATTGTGATCCTTGTATTGATGCTTATTCTCTCTCTGAGGAAGTTGCAGGGTTTTTCACCTTCTTGGTTTTCCCTGGTGAAATGTTTTGTGTCTCTTATGCTTGATATGCTTTACATGTTGTTCTTTCAGTTAAGATCCTAGATCTATTGAATTAAATGATGAAAAACTAACATGGGTTAATATGTTTATAACCTGTTAAATGCTTGATTAATATGTGTGTATGAACATCCCATAGTTGGGGCTTCAGTCAATTGAATATTGCAGAGAAGGATCGATGCCCTGTATGTATGAATCCGCAGAGGTGAAGTTCAGAGATAAATCGGAATGAGTGAAATTGAGTTGAATATCTAAGAATTGTTGTGTAGGTTAAGTTATGGAGATGATGCACAGCTCCGACGAAGAAGATTAGATCCGGATGAAGGTCGATCTTGATTGATCGATTCTCTGATCAATCAACGTAGAACGCAGAGTTTTGTTAGGAACCCATGTCTTTACTTTTTTAGTATATTGTTGTTGGACGCATATGCTTTGTAAGACGTCCCATAGTATTTGTTGATCCATAGTTTGTATTACCCATAGTATTGATCCATAGTATTGGACGCATATGCTTTGTAAGTCGTCTCGTAGTATTATATGTCCCATGGTATTGACCCATAGTATTGCTGCATAGACTAGTATATAAGTTTGTGTTGATGCCAATGAAGGCACCATGAAGTTATTTGTATTGAGCTTGCTCAAAGGAGGTTGCCCCCTCGAAGTGGCTTGTGATCAATAAAGTGATTATGAGTTATGTTATTACTGCTATCTCGTGTATTTTCATTAATTAATTGTTGCAGGTGCCTCACATCTGGTATCAGAGCACTTTCTTGGGCTCGTTGGGTGAAATTTCTGCAACAAAAAAAAAAATTCATCTGTTGTAGGTTCGGATCTAGGAATAATCCATATTTGCTTAGCTGTGGGAAGTACTTGGGCATAAGCCCTAAAAGTCATTGTGAGGAGTACCACAGGAACCCCAAAGTAGCCGACCCATTGAGAGGACCTGCTAGTGAAAAGGGCAATGACCCCTACCTAATTGACTAGTTCCCACCCGTGAGGTAAACCAAGAGCTGTCATTTGTGGCAAAGCAGTTATCACTTTTACCTGAGCCGTGGAGTGAGGGGTACTGTCCCAATACTCAAGTCGTCAGACAGCATTGGTGGCTGAGTGAATCCCTTGAACCGTTAGAAAGCCGAGCATACGGGGTCCATATCTATTTTCAGTTGATAAATCACAGATTTCCCTTGTCCAGAACTGTTGTCGATCACTTCCGCGCCGTTTCAGATCTATCTGTTGTCGATCCCTTCCGCGTTGTTTCGAATCCATCTGTTGTCGATCCCTTCCACGTCGTTTCAGATCCATCTGTTGTTGATCCCTTCCGCGTCATTGCAGATCCATTTGTTTTCGATCCCTTCCGCATTGTTGCAGATCCATTTTTGAAAAAAAAATGTTTTTCGCCATATATCCCTTGTTTTAACTATGTTTTCCTTGAAACTTTCCTGACACCCTTGCAATCCCATTCTGCATATTTCATTCTTGAGGACCCTATCCCAAATTCAACTTCCCAAAGACAGAAATCCCACATTTGTCTAATTTTAGGGTTTGGCATAACTTCTTCAATTTTCACCCACTCACCTTTAGATTTTACCACATTGTTCATTTCCTATTTCTGCTTCTTTGTCCCTCTCTGCCACATTTTCTCATTCTTTCACCCCGCTTCTGAAATCTCCATTTTTTGCTTCCTTGTCCATTAGAAAGTGTCCAAACCCTAGTCAAACCCAAATTACCCATTCGAGTTTTTCCCAAATCCAAATTTTCCTTTACTAAAACAGTTTTTGTTTTTGTTTTTCTACCCATTCAAAAAAAAAAACTCCTGGTTATGGTTATCACCCGTGCAGGAGCACAAATCATGGAGGAAGAACTTACAGCCCTCAAAACCAAACTCCAAGATCTGGATGAAAATTTTCTCAACTTCCATCTTCAGCATTCAGTCATGAACAATAACCAATAGCCAAAATCTTATGCAGCCACTGGGTTCTCTTCTTCCAACAATTTTTATGGGCCGAAGCTTGAATTTCCTCGCTTCAATGGTATTGATCCATCTGGATGGATATACCGGGTAGACCAATATTTCAATCTGCATAATACTTTTGATGTCCACAAAGTTCCACTTGCATCCTTTCATTTGGAACATGAAGCCCTTCAATGGTACCGTTGGTACATACGAGCTCATTATGAGCCAAACTTGACATATCTTTTGCAATGATTTGGTCCTAATGCTTTTGATGACTTCACAGGAGCACTCACTAAACTTCGCCAAATTGGCACTGTGAGAGAGTATCAGATAGAATTTGAGAAATTGACCAATCACACAGAAGGATTGTCTGATGAATTCTACAGGAGTCGTTTTATTAGTCGTCTCAAGGATGAAATCCGCTCAGAGGTTAAAATGTTATGTCCCAACACAATGATGGAAGTCGTAGGGTTGGCTAAGTTGGCAGAGGACAAGATCGCAGTCCAACAACGATCCAAACGCACCTTTGTTCCCTTCAGAAAATGGGTTCCCAACGACCTCCCATCACGCCAGCTCCTCGACCAACTCCTATCAAGCATTTGTCTGAAGCAGAGATGCGTGCATGTCGAGCAAAAGGGTTTTGTTATAATTGTGATGAGAAATTCACTTGGGGGGCATAGATGTGTTGAGCAAAAGCTCTATCTCTTGGATGTGGATTCTCTGCCTGCCTCTGAACTTGGTGAAGACGCTCTAGATACAATAGATGATCAGGTCGACATTTAGCAACTTCCTGTTGACCCCCCATCTTAGGACGACCAACCAAAGATATCTCTCCATGCTTTATTCGGCGTCACCACCCCCCAAACAATGCGGGTCAGGGGTTACTTCAAGAAGCTCCCTCTTACCATACTCATTGATTCTAGTAGCACTCATAACTTCATTGACCCTCGGATCGCCAAACAGGCTGATTGTTTTGTCCATCCTTGCTCCAACTTTGAAGTCATGGTTGCTAATGGGGGCACCTTACCTTGCAAGGGGAAGTGTCACAATGTGTGTATCTCTATGGAAGATTATAACTTGCGTTCTGACATGTTTGCCTTAGCCTTAGGCGGATGTGATGTGGTTTTTGGTGTTCAATGGTTACGCACACTTGGACCCATCTTGTGGGATTTTGCTAAACTTTGGATGCAGTTTTCACTAAATGGGAAAAAACACACATTTACATGCTTACAACTAGGGTCTCTCCGCATCATTAGTTCACATCACCTAGAAAAGCTCCTTAAGAAGAATTCACATGGTGTCATCGCTCAGCTCAATTCCATTCAGATGCACCCATCAACGGTCTCCACTACTCCCTTAGATCTCCAACAAATTTTGGATAGATATGCAGGTGTCTTTGTTGAACCAGTGGGATTTCCGCCTTCAAGAGACATTTCAGGTAAGAATTTAGCCGCCTCTACGTCTGAGAAGGAAATGATGGCTATTTTGCATGCAGTACAGACGTGGAAGCCATACCTATTTGAGAATTATTTATGCATCAAGAATGCTCACCAGAGTCTGCAATATTTCTTGGAACAACGGGTCTCCTCACCAGCACAACTGAAATGGGTTCGCCAACTCCTGGGTTATGCCTATGATATCACTTACATGACGAGTTGGGACAATTTTGTGGTAGATGCTCTTTCTCGCATATTTGATTACCAAGTTTCTCTTTTATCTATTTCTATGCATGTTCCAAATTGGTTGCAATCTATTCAACAGGGCTATGTCAATGAATCCTCCTTATCTCAACTCATCCAACGGTTGTCCAACAACCCTTCTACTGTACCGCATTACTCTTGGGATGGCACTTCCCTGAGATACAAGGGTCATCTCGTGCTTCACCAGAGCACAGATATTCAACAAGCTATCTTCTCTGAACTCCATGCGTCTCCATTGGTCAGGCACTCCGGGTTCCTCCAAACGTATGAGCGGGCACAACATACCTTCTTTTGGCAGGGAATGAAAAGGACAATTCAATAGATGGTGGCCGCATATGATACTTTTCAGCTCCTTCCTGGATTGCTCGAACTCGTACCCATCCCTACACGGATCTGGACAGATATGTCTCTGGAATTCATTGAAGGGCTCCCTAAATATGGAGGGAAGACTGACATTACCAATAAATGTTTGGAAACTTATCTACGTTGCTTCATCTACGAACAACAACCTCAGTGGGTGAAATGGCTCCTTCTCGATGAATGGTGGTACCCTACTTCATCTAAAATTACTCCATATGAAGCAATCTATGGTCAGGCACCGCCATTTCTTCTTCCATACACCCTCAACAGTACACCAGTTCAGACAATTGACACGGTTCTTCGAAACCGCGATCAGATTCTTCACATTTTGCAGGACACTCTTCACATGGCCAGAATTCGAATGAAACATCAAGATGATCAGCATCGTTCTGAGTGCACTTTCAAGCAGTTGATCTGGTTTTTCTTTGTCTACATCCTTCCAAGCAATCCTCCCTGACACTCAAAGGGTGTCTACTTCTCTCTCGCTCTATCATAGAGGTCTTCATTCAGTGGCACGACATGCAACCAGAGGATGCTACATGGGCACCACTCCTTCAGATTCAACATCAATTTCCACATCTAAAGCTTTGAAGACAAAGATTTTTCTAAGCGAGAGGGGATGTTAGGAACCCATGTCTTTACTTTGTTAGTATATTGTTGTTGGATGCATATGCTTTGTGAGGCGTCCTGTAGTATTTGTTGATCCATAGTTTGTATTAGCCCATAGTATTGATCCATAGTATTGGACGCATATGCTTTGTAAGTCATCCCGTAGTATTATATGTCCCATGGTATTGACCCATAGTATTGCCGCATAGACTAGTATATAAGTTTGTGTTGATGCCAATGAAGGCACCGTGAAGTTATTTGTATTGAGCTTGCTCAAAGGAGGTTGCCCCCTCAAAGTGGCTTGTGATAAATAAAGTGATTATGAGTTTTGTTATTACTTATATCTCATGTATTTTCATTAACTAATTGTTGCAGGTTCCTCACAAGTTTGCAGCTGGCTAATTTTATAGAGGTCGAATGGTCCAAATCAAAGAAGGACAAACAAATCGACGGTAGGGAAAGAATCCGTGAGCGAACATGCGAGGAAGTTAGAATTCCACAAAGTTCAAGTGAAGTTTTGCAAGTGATAGTAGATCGACAGACGGGATTAAATCTGCAAGAGATTGACGATTGATATAGCGTTCCACAGGAGGAAGAAGTTCGGGAACTGAATTTCGGGAAGAAGTTCGAGCGGATGCGGATTCACGGTTGCGAAAGGAGTTTTGCAGAAGCAAATTTTGAGAAATTGTTGAAGATCCACCCGCAATTGTGGAGCGACGTTCAACTGCGGAAAGGAGTGTTGTGGACACCAATTGCGGAAGGTTGCAGTTGCGGACACCAATTGTGGGAGATGATTGTGAAAGGAAGTTGGAAAGCACGCCCGCAATTGTGGAAGGAAGACGATTCCACAAAGTCGTCGCAAAAAGGTCACTACGAGAAGGTAATTGTGTAAAGGTCGTTGCAGAATAGGCATTTGCGGAAATTAGGTGATTGCGGAAAGGCGGTTGTGGAAAGATAAATGCATAAGGCATTTGAAGAAGAAAATTGCGGAAGGAAAATTTGGAGGAAGACTTAGTTGTGTTTGCTAAGGTTGGAGGTTCTATTAAATTAGGAACCCAATAATATCCTGGGTAAGCAAGTTGGATTGGATTTTGTTTGTCCCACCTGCATCAAGTGGTATCAGAGCAGGAATTGCAGTCAGATTGAAGAAGAATCTGAGCAGAAAGGGAATTGAAGCTGTCACGAAGGAAACAGATGTAAATATAATTTTGATTTTCAATTTAGGTTGAAGTTGAAGGCTGGCCATTGAGATTGAGAAAGTTGGTCAAGTGGAAGTATTCAAAGTTGAGTCTGACAGTTCAGTGGGAACTGGTGTGCCCTTAAAGGAAGAATTTAGAGCATATATTTGGTCCAAAGGAGATGGATCAAAAGGGAGAATGATAAGATCTTGGTGCAGATATTATAAGAGATTGATTGACATGTGTATATTAACTTGGGTTTGAGATTATTGCATATTGAATCCTGTATCAAGGTTGATAGTAGCAGACATCTTAAAAGCTATGGCAGAGAACATGTGTGTTCTTGATGAGAAGAGTTTGTGAACTCTTAGAGAAAAGAAGAAGCAATGGCAGAACCTAAGGATCCAATAGAGGTTGGATAAGAAGATGACAATTTGAATGTTCTTAGAGAGGATGTGGATTTGTAGAATCCCAAGAGGAGCAAAGGAAGTTGCTCAAGAGGTTCTAGAGGAGAAAGAACCAAGGATATCAAAAGGACAAGCTCAAGGAGAGATAGCTTCATGAGGTATAACAGCAGGTATGAAGACTTGCTGAGGGAAGGATTGGGAGCAATCCACAAGTGAACATGATGAAGTTCATAGAGAAAGAGGAAATGGGAATAATGACTACTGAAGGTAATTACAGAGGTTCAAAGGAAATCCATAGCAGAATAAAAGATTTCAAGGCAAAAGGCATCAAAAGGATGAGTCAAGAGGAGTATGATAGAGAATTAGTTGACATAGGATTGCAACTTATTCATTTAGAGATGCTACTACAGAAGGGAAACCGGAGAAGAGGATGGAACTTGAAGAAGAAACTCAAGTGGCCAGTGATGCAGTTGTTTGGAGAGAAGCTTAGGGGACATGAACCATAAAATGGATGCTTTAGAAGAGAAGGAAAACTCAGAGAAATTGTTAGGCCATTGACAGAAGAAGGCATTCAATATTGTGAACCTGAATAGGGAAGCATCCTTGGAAAGGATGATGAAGATGGGGAGGAGAGACTAACTGAATCTCTCATGAACTCTTTGAAGAGTTCAAATCCGCAAATGAAGGAATCAAGACGGGCTAGAGAGGCTAATGTTTTTGAAACTGATGACTTGTTTGTGATTATAGGTTTTTTTGTAGATGATGGGCGGTCTTTTGAAATTGTCTCAAAAATGGATGATACCAAATATGATAAAGAAGGTCTCTCAAGTGAGAAGTAGTTGAAAGTGTTGCAACAGAAGGAACTCATTGATGACTTGCTTAATAGAGGGAAGCAATCAATTGAAGTTGTTATGAAGATGAAGGAAGAAAAAGAAATGTACAAAGACATTTCCATAAGACATAATCATAACTGCATTTTGATGAAGGAAAGAGTTGGACAATTATCTTGGACTGTCAGAGAAATTGAAGAAGGAAAAGATATGCTTTCCAAAAACATAACAGCATAATATAATTATGTTGTAAGAGAGGATGAGGTGGTATCCTATAAAAGCAGTCAGGATGGAGATTGTATGCAGCATGTAGATCAGACTGTTGGAAAGATAAATAATGGTGAAAGTTTGATGTTGTGCTTAGACCAACAAAAAAGGAGGATGCCAGGAAGAATATAAACAGAGGCTTTAGAGTCTCATGATTTTAAAACTAATTATTGGTGTGTGCTTGCAAGTGTTAAAAGAAGTAAATGCAAACATAACGAAAAATATGTCATGAAAAATAAAGAGGTAGTATTGTCTCAAGAGGATGATCAGTCCTTAGAAGAACTTGGTGTTGCAGATAGAGAGAAACTTTCTAATCTTAGAAAGTATGATGAAGAATTAAAGTTGATAGAAGACTAGTTTCTCAATCCAAGGATTGATAAGGAGGATGGCATAATGGGTGAAAGCATAGAAATGCTTAGTTGTAGGGTTGGAGTGGAGAAGATGGAAGGTCAAGGCACATAATTGTCTTGTCATGATATACAACAGTTAAGTGTAGAATATTGTTAGCTTTTTATCATTTAATTCAATAGATCTAGGATCTTAACTGAAAGAACAACATGTATAGCATATCAAGCATAAGAGACAAGAGACAAGAGACACAAAACATTTCATCGGGGAAAACCAAGAAGGTGAAAAACCCCGCAACTTCCTTAGAGATAGAATAAGCATCAATACAAGGATCACCATGATCAAAACCAAGAGATAGATATCTTTAGCAGCATGCTCCTCCTCCACTTGTGTGCACCCTCCTCTTCTCTCACTAATGCAAAGTGAGTGAATAATAGAATGCGTCAAATGAGAGAGTCACGCTCTCTATTTATACTTTTACTTTCACTTGACCCTTACTCAACTAGGTCAGCCCCAACTTAACCACTTAACATAATGCTGATAGGGCCGACCCCTCTAGGATGGTCTAATAACCCTTTGACCCACATGACTCATACAGGGCCGACCCCATCAAGGTGGTCTAATAACCCATCAAGTATAAGTTATGACACTTACAATATAACTTGTGACACATGCAAGTACAACTGATGACACTTCCAATCGAAGGAATAATACATCTCCATTGGGAATACAATAAAGTACAAATACAATATACAAGTGAATATCTTCCAAAGTTACAAATACATCAACATTCCCTCTTAACTAGGAAGGTATTCTCTTGACACAAGTCATCAATACATATAGGCACAAGTCTTCAATTCTGGAGTTGGATCATCATCACTGGATCACGGAGCATCATCATCATCACTACTGCTGTACTCGACATCTCGATCACTAGGATATCTATGAAATCTTCTCATCATAGGAATTTCTACAGAGCCGTCCCTTTTTCATGCTAGATGTAGGCCCACCACCTGTAGGTTTTCATAAACACTGGCCATACTATGGAATCCTCAGGACTTATTACGTGCATCACAATGCCTCGAAAGAGTATCCCAGGATCCTTTATGTGCTAAAGCATGACCGACAAGATCTCCCAGGTCAACTTACATGTGACTCCCACCACAATTCCTTGAAAGAGTATCCCAGGATCCTTTATGTGCTGAAGCACAACCGGCAAGATCTCCCAGGTCTACTTACATGTGGTCGACACAAAGCCTCGAAAGAGCATCCCAGGACTGATTACAAGCGTACTACTCAAACTATCGGATCTCCCAGGTCTAGTTACATGTGGTCATGGAAAAACCTCGAAAGAGCATCCCAGGACTGATTACGAGCATACTGCTTAACCTATTAGATCTCCCAAGGTGCTATTATTTTCCATAGGACAAAGCCTCAAAAGAGTATCCCAGGATCCTTTATGTGCCGCAGCATGACCGGAAAGATCTCCCAGGTCTAGTTACATGTCCTCCCAGAGAAATGCCTCGAAAGAGTATCCCAGGATCCTTTATGTGCCGCAGCACAATCGACAAGATCTCCTAGGTCAACTTACGTGCTCATTTGCACAACCTGTCCACGACCACAGAGTATCAACCTGATACTCACCATACATCATCCTGATGTACATGATCATCCTGATCATTATCATAGCATCGTCCTAATGCATATCATCTAGAGTATCATCCTGATACTCATCACACATGTTAATCCTGATCATCGTCACTGCATCGTCCTGATGCATGCCATCTAAAGCATCGTCCTGATACTCATCAAACATGATCATCCTTATCATCATCACTGCATCGTCCTGATGCATGTCATGTAGAGAATCATCCTGATACTCATTACACATGATCATCTTGATCATCATCACTGCATCATCCTGATGCATGTCATCATACATGATCCAACTGATCATACAAAGAATCCACCTGATGCATATACATATACATGATCCAACTGATCATACAAAGCATCCAACTGATGCATATCCAAATCAGTAACTGGACAATCGTCCTGATGCTAATCACACAACGCTTACATCCACAGCCATGGGAGGTATCCTCCTCTTACCATGCTTGGAATGGCTCCTGCAAATGTGTCCCATCACTTCTTCCTCTAAGTATCTTCAATCTGAAGAACACCAAGCCTCTCTCTGAAGTACTCAAACTTCACTCTGGCTAGTGGTTTCATTAACACATATGCAACCTGCTCATCCGTCGCAACATACAGGAGATTCACTACTCCTCTCTACACCATATCCATGATATAGTGATATTTGATCTCGATCTGCTTCGACCTATCATGGAACATCGGGTTCTCAGACAGCTTCACTCAACTTTGGTTGTCACAAAAGATACTAGTGGCATCCAACGAGACATCAAATAACTTAGACAGTAGCTTCCTAATCCCTACTGCCTCACAACTAGCCGAACAAGATGCAACATACTCTGCTTCGGCTGTACTTAGTGCTACGCAGGACTGCTTCCTGCTAAACCAAGAGATCACACCTGATCCCATACTAAAGCAGCACCCAGAAGTGCTCTTCCTATCTGCAACACTGCGTGCCCAATCTGGATCAACATATCCCTCCAGGTTAAACTTTTGATTCGCATCATACTTTATACCATAATCAATTGTACCCTTCAGGTACCTCAGAATATGCTTTACAACAATCAGGTGAACATGTCTAGGATTTGTCAGAAACTGGCTCAAAGTGTTCAGCACAAAGAAAATATTTGATCTCGTGTTCAACATGTACATCAAGGACCCAATCATCTGACGATACATCATGACATCAACCGAATCAGATGAAGCATCACACATAAGCTTCGGGTTCGATGCTATAGGTGTGGCCATGGCCTTGCAGTCCATTATCTCGAACCGCTTCAGGATCTCTATTGCATACTTCCCTTGTCCAAGGAAGATTCCATCTGCACTCTGCCACACCTCCATACCTAGAAAGTAATGCATCATCCCCAAGTCCTTCATCTTGAACTCGGTAGCAAGATTCCTCTTCGTGTCGACAATCAATCTATCCTCACCTGTAACAAACAGGTCATCCACATACAACAGTAGTATCACAGGATTGCCTTCCTCAACCTTGTAGTAAAGGTTGGAATCCGCTTTACTCTTGGTAAAGCCCAAACTGGACAGGAAGCTGTCTATCCTACCGTACCAAGTCCTAGGAGCTTGCTTCAAGACATACAAGGCTTTCTTCAACCTGCACACATATGACTCCCTATCATGTGTCTCAAAACCGAGTGGCTGCTCCACATACACTTCCTCTTCGACTACACCATTCAAGAAAGGTGTCTTGACATCCATATGGTGTATCTTCCATTTCATCACTATAGCCAGGGAAAGTACTAATCTGATGGAAGTGTATCTAGCTACATGTGCAAAAGTCTCTTCATAATCTATCCCCTCTTTCTGGGAGAAGCCACGAGCAACAAACCTCGCTTTGTATTTCTCTATGCTATCATCTGCAACATGCTTGATCTTATAGATCTACTTGGAAGCCACATGTTCAGACTTCCCTTCTGGTCTCGGGACCACATCCCAGACATCATTCTTCATGATCGAATGGTACTCCTCGACCATGGCATTCTTCCAATACTGCATCCCGGATCCTGGGATCTTCATATTCTTCCATATCTTCAATAGATAGTTTTCTTTGAACTTCGTTGCTGGAACAAATGTTGTAGTCCTTCTTTTGTAGGTGATTGTACATGATATTTCCTACAATTCAAATTCAATTGCATGATTAGAAACTTCTCATAGGTTACAGAACAAAGTCTTACCCATAAAGGCATATGTCATACAATCATGCAATTATCTTAGCCAATTCTTCAATACAACATTTATCCATATCCCGTAATTTTCTAGATTCCTTCAATCTCTACCAGAACATTTGTTAAGAGTGTGCACAACTCCCAACATGTTATCAAAGAGGTTTCATTCTAGATAAGTAGCAATGGAATGTTGTACAGTACCATAGGCCACTTACCCATTACTTGCATATTAGTAGTATCTTGTTCATTAATGCAACTTTTCTAATATGCATAATACATATCCTAAATCTAGTAACATAAGTATGTACATTACTGGACACCATCATTTAAGTAATTATATATACAAGAAATGACAATTCAAATACTTATCTTTGTTTGGTTGTAAGGTGGAGTCCCTCTCAATCTTTTCTTCCTTGCAGGAACTACTGGAGTGTGCTCCCTCTTGATCTTTGCTTCTTGGATTACCTGTCCTTGAACTTATATTCATCCTAGACCACTATGCATGCTTAAGTGTGCACTAGTGTCATCCTCAAGATCTCATACATAATCATACATCCATTAGTATAATCTCAATACTATCAAAACAAAATAAACCTAACATGTATGGTCACACATAGGTAATTTATCACAAACATTAGTATTCAAGGTTTCAGGGAGGACTTCTATCACTCATGCATATTCTTATTTGACCATAGGACTCTTCTAGTTAGTCATATCATTAATCAAAGTAAGAAACATAATATGCACAAATTGTTGATTACTTAAACTTCTAACTTCAAGAATAATCATTCATACAAAAGTATAAGATCCCAACATAAGGTAGGATTCTAACTTAATATAGGAAAAACATACCTGGTTATCATGTTTGCTAGTTATGTCGAACATACTCAAACAATGTCTTATTGTTCTTTTCAATGACTTGTGCTTAGTAACCTGCATAACTCATAAGTTAACCATTGTAGAACCAAAATTATACATACCTTGTAAGTAGACCTTCTATGTGATCCATAAGTCTTTGTCTTCATGTCATCATGGTCATATGTTCTTCATCTAGAACTTGATTTGAACCTTTCATGTTAGTAGACAACATCATCCTCATACAATACCACAATGCATTAGTACAATCATAACTGTCATAACTCTAATCAATGAATGTCTTCTATCATTCACATGCATTCATACTTTTACTAAGGTGATAAGACAAGTCTAAAATTAATCAACATTGTACTAACCTCAATAATATGAAGACAAACATATCATAACCATAATCATGAACAGATTTCAAAAACATACCTGTATCTCTTCAAGTCATACCTGTTGGGATTGCTTGTAGCCTCCTTATGTAGGTCTTAGCCTCATCTCCCTCTGAAACTAGAACTTCTTCACTTATGTAGGTGTCCAATTCATTCTCTTCTAGGATTAACCCAATCCACTTTGATTGCTGAAACTGGATTTGGAGCTGGATTAGGGTTTGTCAGAGAAACCCTAAAACTTCAAACTTTGAATTTCAAACTTCTGATTGGATGAAAAGATGTGCCTTGCTGATCTGATCAAGCTGGTATACTTCAATTTTGAAATCTCCAAAATTTGACCCCTCAAAATTGCCTTTGAAACTTTCAGATCTTCTAGACAAGATCCTGAACTAGGGTTTGATAAAGCCCGGTCTTCTGCCCATCCAAAAGGTTCGATCTTGTGTTCTAAACTTCGATTTTTATGAGGAGCTTCTATCCATGGTCACAGATTTCAAAAATTCCAACTTTTGCAGAAGCCCTAATTTTCCACCTTTCCGATCAAAATCCCGAACTAGGGTTTGATCAAGCCCGGCGTTCTGCCCAACCAAAAAATTCGATCTTGGTCTCTAAATTTCGATTTTGATGAGGAGAATTCAGCCGTGGACTCCAATTCCAAAAATTCCAACTTTCTCTGAAGCCCTAAATTCTCGCAGCAGTGACAAGCCAAGAATGAAGGTGCTCAGAATCCAATTCTGTTTTGACAGAATTATGCACCTGATTGTTTTTGGTGCATCTCTAAAATTATGAATCCACGGGGTCTGAAACTTCGGTCTGTCGTATCCTGACCTGTCATCTTTCCAACCCCACAAGTCTGACCTCAATTGGATTCTCTGAGAGAGAGTTATGCGAAGTGTCGCAATGTGACCTTTTATGGGATAAAACAGGATAACAAACTTGTACGGAGTGCCAGGTGTCATTGGTTCAACTTCGGCCTTTGAAAAACTTACCTGAGAAACTACAATACATTCTCTTATTGTCGCTTTTGATAGAATTTCATTTGGATATTCCTAGCCCAAGTTGTGACCTTTTTTCCTAGGTCACCTATTTATGACTGAGATCTGGAAGAGGCAGAAACCCTATATTGTACAGATCATAAAACATAAAATACATTGAATTAGATGTTATTCTTCAGACACAAGGTACATGAGGATGTTACCTTTGACTTGTAAAAGTTTCAGATCCTGAACCTTCTCCAAAATGGATTTATAGCGAAAGTTCCACAATGACTGGTTTTTTCTATATCAAGCCCTAGCTTCTAATTTGTCGCAAGTGCAACAAGTCTCATAAATGCCATACCATGCCTTCCTTCAGGATAGCTCTGATACCATGTTAGTTTTTTATCATTTAATTCAATAGATCTAGGATCTTAACTGAAAGGACAACATGTACAACATATCAAGCATAAGAGACAAGAGACAAGAGACACAAAACATTTCACCGCGGAAAACCAAGAAGGCGAAAAACCACGCAACTTCCTTAGAGATAGAATAAGGATCAATACAAGGATCACCATGATCAAACCCAAGAGATAGATATCTTCAGCAGCATGCTCCTCCTCCACTTGTGCGCACCCTCCTCTTCTCTCACTAATGCGAAGTGAGTGAATAATAGAATGTGTCAAATGAGAGAGTCACACTCTCTATTTATACTTTTACTTTCACTTGACCTTTACTCAACTAGGTCGGCCCCAACTTAACCACTTAACATAATGCTGACAGGGCCGACCCCTCTCGGGTGGTCTAATAACCCTTTGACCCACATGACTCATACAGGTTGGACCCCATCAAGGTGGTCTAATGACCCATCAAATATAAGTTACGACACTTACAATATAACTTCCGACACATGCAAGTACAATTGACGACACTTCCAATCGGAGGAATAATACATCTTCGTTGGGGATACAATAAAGTACAAATACAATATACAAGTGAATATATTCCGAAGTTACAAATACATCAACAAAAATGATGAATACTTAATTGATTTTGTGAAGCAGATTGGAATACCTTACAATAGGGGTATGATTGCAGAGGAGATTAAAAATCCTGAATATATAAGGATACAACATCTAGTGGATAGTAGCAAAGCAAAGAGCTAAAAGACAAGAAGAACAAGTAGTCGTACCAGAAAATGAGTAGATTGGACAATGAAATTGAAGAAATGAGGATGTTGATGGTGAAAGTGTCTCAGGGAAGACATGAAGATAAAATGAAGATTTACATCAGCAAGGCAAGGACACAAAGCAGCAATAGAAGACAAGTGACAAAGGAAGATTGCAGAGGCAAGGCTGGTGGAGCATTGCATCAAAAAGTATGGAAGCCAGGAGAGTTGCAGACAGCAACAAGACAACAGGACAGCCATGAAGCAGCTGAGAAGCTTCAACATAAATTTTGGAATCCAGGCATATTTAAGATTGAAGGTTATGACCATGAGGTCATATTTATTTCTTCCTGGGGAGTCTGATGCAGGAGCAGCCTGCTCTCCACCCAAGTCCAATGTTTCATCAAGACCTTAGGGGTTTTAATTTTCTAAATTAGAGGTCTTCAATGAACTAATTGTAAATAATACTATGTTTTAATATGGTTCTAGATAGGTGCTAAGTCACTAGGTGAGTCATTGAGTTAAAGATGATTCATGTAACAAAAGCCACAAATGATGGCAGCATTTGATGAAGCATTCGTTGGTTTCTTGGTGATTCATTGATTTAGGTTTGAGGGTTTTCTAAAATAGATTACAGTTGTTGTAAGTTAGGGGGATTGTTGAGAGTTTAATGGACCTGAACCGAATGGGTTTCAGAATCCTCTATGTATAAATATGTGTAAGCCTACAAGGCTAAACAAGGGAGCTAGACAATGTAAATCAGGTTATAGAGTGGCCAAACAATGTAAACCAGGCCAAGAATAGGAAATCATGATTGTAATAGGTTTTCGATGGTATGAATGAAGAAGAATATTTACGCATGTTTTTGTGTAAATAAATGAGTTACGCCTTAATTGTGTGAATGGGTTAATTTGTTTATAACCTATTAAATGCTTGATTAATAGGTGTATATGAAAAACCCAGAGTTGGGGCTTCAGTCAATTGAATATTGCAGAGAAGGATCGATGCCCTATATGTATGAATCCGCAGAGGTGAATTTCATAGTTAGATCAGAATGAGCCCGTGAAATCGAGTTGAAGATCTAAGAAGTGTTGTGCAGGTTAAGTTATGGAGATGATGCACAGATACGGTGAAGAAAAATAGCTCTGGATGAAGGTCAAGCTTGATTGATCGATTCTTTGATCAATCAACGCAAAATGCAGAGTTTTCAGTCTGCTGATTTTACAAAGGTCAACCGATCCAGATCAATGAAGGACAGACATATCGACAACGGGGAACGAATCCGTGAAGCGAACATACAAGGGAGTTAGAATTCCACAAAGTTAAAGTGAAGTTACGCAAGTGATAGAAGATCGATGGATGGGATCAAATCCACAAGAGATCGATGGTTGATACAGCATTCCACGGGAGGAAGAAGTTCAGGAGTTAACGATCGAGCGGGTGTGAAGTCGTGGCTGTGGAAGGAGTTTTACGGAAGTAAATTTTGAGAAATTGAGGAAGATCCACCCATAATTGCGGAAAGGAGTGTTGCGAACACCAACTGTGGAAGTTTGCAGTTGCAGAAGGAAAGTTGCAGACGACAATTGTGGGAGCTGATTGCGAAAGGAAGTTGGAAAGCACGCCCGCAAATGCAGAAGGAAGATGATTCCACAAAGTCATTGCGGAAAGGTCGTTGCGGCAAGGTAATTGCGGAAAGGTCGCTGCGGCAAGGTAATTGCGGAAAGGTCGTTGTGGAAGAGGCATTTGTGGAAAGGTGATTGCGGAAAACAGATGATTGCGGAAAGGCGATTGCGGAAAGATCAATGCGGAAGGCATTTGAAGAAGAAAATTGCGGAAGGAAAATTTGGAGGAAGACTTAGTTGTGTTTGCTAAGGTTATTGGTTCTACTAAATTAGGAACCCAATAATATCTTGGGTAAGCGGGTTGGATTGGCTTTTTCTTGTCCCACCTACATCACTACTTTGTTATTTAAGAGATATTCACTAATTGATAGGTCTTTTTTTCATGAGTTTTCTAAGTATTTTACAGTGTGCTAACACATTTTCTTTATGACAGTAACAAGGCTCGTGCCTTTGCTTCATGAAAATTATGAGCAAGGCTTCTTGGTTTTGACTATCCTTTCCAACAACTACAAGAATGTCTTGTAAGTGCTCTTTTGGGCCTTTTATGATTGTTTAGGGTTTAAAGGGTTGAATGAAGGGGGGACTTCATAATAATCCCAAGGAAGGTTATGTTTCACTTGTTGAATGAGTTCATTATGCCAAATAGTGATTTAGAAAAAGATCCAAATCTCAGTGATCTCCTTGTTAGCCTCCCTGAGAAAGGTTTGCTCAAATCCCCCATCCTAGGAAAATTTGGGTTGGTGTGCATAAGCATGAGTTTGGAATTATTTTTGGGATGTTTTGAACAGTTTAGAGGATATGTTTACCTCTGTTAAGAATTGAAGTGTTGCATCATATCTTTCACTTGTAATTGATCTCCTTGATGGGAGAAAGGTTTCAACACCCCCACCCTCCTTGATCACTTGAAAATGCAATGGCTAGTTAGGGTGTAACTTTCATGGTAAGTAAAAGAAAGAAGTGGTCTTGCATTGTGAAAATTTAGTTTACATATTTCTTTCATCAATGCACATAGACCAGCAAACCCTACTTTTGTTGATTTGTATAAAGGTACATTACACACACAACGTTCGGCACATGTATATGCATGAGGGATTGTAGGCCCCAATGGTGGCAACTGGGCTCTAATACCATGTGTAAGGCCTTAATATTTTAAACTGATTTAAAATAAACTTAACTCATCAACGTGTGTGATCTAACATGAATATAAATTTTAACATCAGGTGAACTCATCATTAACATGATTGTTTAAGTAAAATCCATAAACGATAAATTATTCCAACTACTTGTTGCATAAACCAAATATAAGGACAACGTGATGCCACATACCTAAAACTTGTATGGAACCAAATTACAATCTTTTCAAAGATAGAACTGCTAAGATCCAACCACTCTCTCCCATTGACTGCAACTGATAAGGAAACAACATGTGGGAATGACTCTTCTCCCAACCAACCCCTCAATCAATACTACTAAGAGCCCCCAAGCCCTCAATCAATAAACAAATTTCATAGTTAATTCATTTGCATTATGAAGCCCATGCCTCAAGAACTACTTAAGACCACAACTTGCTCCAAGTGAAAGATCATTTACCATCTTCTCAACCTCCATTATATAGCTTATTATGAATTTTTGTTCTTGTAAAAAATTACATGCATGGCATGCATCTTTAGTTAGCTTTTTTCTTTAAATTATTTTTTGGTCAATTTTAGAATTCTCTCTAATTAATTAATTTATAATTATTATTATTATTTCCTTGGAATATAATTCCCCAAGGAAAGTCTCAGGTACTTCCTCTCATTTCAAGGATGGCACCCACTGTAAAGTTGGTGGTGGCTAAGTTCCAAGCACCTCACCTTGAGGCAATCAAAGAGATTCAAACACGTGACTTCCCCTACATTGGGGAAGAAATCTCACATTTGGCTCATGAACACTTGAGCTAACCCTTAGATGATGATGATCATCATCATCTCGTGTTATTATCTTTTTTCCTCCAAAACAAAAAATTCTTATATTCGATATTTCAAAGTGAAATCAAAATATACATTGGTTTGTATGTAAAGGACACAAAAGGTTATCAATCTTTTAGCATTATCTACCTCATTCATAACACTATCTAAACATATTACAATCTTTCATAGTGTCTTGTAGATATCTATTTTTTTCACCTAGAACCAAAATATAGTTCATTGTCATACTTATCTTGTGAAGTAAATAATCCACATTTTTCCAAAAGTTTAAAATGAAACCAACTTTTGACTAACTCTAAAAATACATTAAAAAAAATATTTTGTGGCAGTTGTGAGAGTTCTTGTTGTTATCTATTATTATAAGTATTATTATTGTTTATTTATCTATTCGTCTATTCTCTTATTTTGTTTTCATACAATTAATTAATTATCATATGTCATATGGGGCATTACACTCCCTTGATGAATTTGTTTAAATTTTGAAATTATTCCATAAATAACCAAATGAAATAGAGTATGAAAATAATGACTATAACACATGTTTCTTAATGGATAGGTGATCCATTTAAATATTTGACTAGTAAGGTACAACACTATATTGGCAAAATTATCCTAACATTGTTTACGGTGATATGTCTACATCCATTCCATAGCACTCATAAGAATCAACATTATTTCTTGATGACTTATGCTTGATGGTGTTCTAAAAAAAAATCCCTTTCCCTTGCATGCCTAGCTTTGGAATGATCTTTCTCTTTCTTATTACTTGTGGAACTCCAACTATATTGTCAATAAGGAAACATTGACTACATGTTTCTCATACTTGTAAGCCTTGACATCATTTAGAATGATGCTCTGCTCAAGATGAATTATTTCATCTCGTTCAATCTTTGTATTATATAACCTTTTCATATAGTAACTAAAACTTGCATGATTGATCAACAACTAAGAGATTTTAATCTACGAAAATATTCCACTAACATTCAGAGCACCTGATACCCAGCCCTTGTTGAGAGTGATTATTCTTCCATTAATAAAGCTTTGATACAGCCAATGATGCACACACATTTCAATGATCCTAGAAACAAGCGATAACACTTTCACACAAGTTAAGGTATTTAAATACAAAAGGCATAAGAAAATAGTCTATGATACATGTAATGCAACAAATGCAAAAACAACCAATTTGTATACAATTTTTTGACAATGTGACAGCCACAAATTACCATTGATTACACCATGAAACTAAATTATTATACATGAATCAAGTAAGAGTCAATCTTGTCAAGAGCAAGAAAACATTAATCAAGCTAAAAATAATATGAGATCAAAGAAAATACAGCAAACTAACAAATCTTTATTTTAAACATTTTAGAAAATGGCTCCAAGTTAGTGGACTCTAGGAACTTGTCAGGGCTTAACAACTTCTTAGTTTACTTTTCTAGAAAGCCTTGATTTTCTTTTTCAAATTCCTTTACAAAGTATGTTTATAAATCTTGTATCTTCTTTTTATCTAAGCAATATTTATTCCATCTATAATTTTAATTATTGAAATAAACCATGTGTTCATTTGATAAATTTATGTTCAAAGAAATAATGTAATGCCAATGCATTTTTAACCAATGCAAAAAAAACAAATACTAATTTGTGATGCACTACTTAATTTCAAATGTTAAAATACTTCAAAATTGGTGGCAATTAAGAATTTTATTTTAAAAACTTATAAACAATATATATTTCAAATCCATGATACTATCATATCATCAAAATCAATGCTAGTGTATATGTTTCACCAATTTGAGATAACCAAAGCATACACTCAATGTTTCATGACTTTGATGATGCTCAATTAGACCCTATTATCTAGTACAAAGTTTCTATTATAGGATACATGTGCGGTGAATAAGATTGTATATCTTTTAATGACAATATTTAGATTATTTTATAAGTAGATTTTCACATGAGTATATATTATCACATGGTGAAATGACCATCAATGGGAATTAAAAGCATGTCTAATGTGATCATCGACACTATTGTATGAGTCATGCAAGGAGATTATCCACTAAAACTTGATCTTGTCTTTTTTTTTAATATTTTTAGACAAAATTTGAAATATTTAGAGAAAATTTGAAGTCCGAAGTCCCCAAGACCCTGTAAATATGATGTATCACCTTATATTATGTATCTTATGTTTTGATATAATATTGAATATTTTAAGGCCTTTACTCCTTTGTTGGTAATAGTAACCCTCATCAAGAATGACATTTTTATAAAGGGCATATTCATGAGTAAGGACATGACCTAGTACCACATCTTGGTTGGTTGAAGCTTTATTTCATCCGTACATGTTAAATGGAAGAGAACAGACTGTAATGACATATTTAGTATGGGATTAAATGGAAGAGAACATACTGTAATGACATATTTAGTATGGGATTACAAGATATTAGGTTTGTTTTTTTTATTGTAAATTTTTTTATTTTATATTATAGGATTTTGAAATATATATATAAAGAACAATTTATGCATATTATGTGTAAAGTTAATTATTTTAAAAGCAAGGTTGTGATCTTACCAAAAAAGGTATTTTAAGATAATATAATTAATTAGTTATAACATATATATAAGGACTATAGTGTCTTTCAACAAGGTAGTTGATTTATAATATAAATGAATTGCAACATTTTTTCAAGAAATTTTCTTTTTCATATTTATATGTAAGATCCTAGTACTTGAGTATTTGTAATTCTTCACAAATAAGACATTCATAGTTAGATTAATCCTGAATAGTCTTGACCTTACAATGACCAATATGTCAAGCACAGGTGTTAATTGTATTGGACAAAGAAGACATGGAATTTTTTTTATATCCAAGACTAGATACATTGATATAAATAAATAATGACTATTTAAAAGTGTTTTATTGTCCCTTATTAATCAGGTGTATATCATAGCAATCATATGAAGACCTTTTATGGTCACTTTTTTATTTCATTTCAACTATAAAGGACTTTTTAGCAACATTTTTCCTTGTCGTGAGAAAGAAAACATGTACCAGTGGCCTCCAACTACTCTTTCAATTAAGTAGATAAAGTTGCATCTACTCCAACAATACAGATATGCAAAAACTAATATGTTTATATCATTGTAACATGCATATAAGTGATGAGTTAATAATAGCACAAATTCATCTTTTTCACAAGTCCATGATACACATTTTCATATTGATTCATTTTTTTAAAAAGTTCATATTAAATCATCTTAAAATAAGTCAAAACCTCTAAGAACAAGCATATAATACCTTAATACCTTAAGAAATCCTTTTTTCAAATGGGAGGATAAATTGAGAAGAACATCAAATCAAATTTATGAAAGAGTAATGAGAAGGATAAAACATTTGACGTTCCAAGTTAAAGGTGTCCAAATGATATTAGTCATGAGCACCATGAAAACTAAGATTTTATAAATTATTTATAGTTTATTTTTAATCTTTATCAATTGTGTTTCTTCACTACGGAATTATAAAAATTAAATTTATCTTTTTTGGTTAAATGCATTCATGTTAATAAGTTAATCAATTCATTTATATTTAAATCTTTATAACATGTTTGAATTTCAAAAGTTCAAAAATTGTCACGACAAAATTGATCAACATTATAAATGTGTATGTATTTTCATAAGGAAATGAAGTGCATTGATGAGCCGTCTTCAAAAGTAATCTATCTTAAAAAATAATTTGAAGATTTCTCTAATATACCATTACTATAATTGTTAATATAACTTACCATTTGTTTGGTTAACGAAATATTTATGAAAATTATAATAATATATTCTTTACCATGACTAATGGTTCGTGTGACTTTATTAGAGCATGATTTTCTTTAGAAACATGTACCAAATCATTCTTGGAGTTTCCTTATTCTTATACTTCAATGATGTAATGATTCTTGTTTTTTATTTAAAATATTTATTCTAGTATCACATTTACTAACTTGGTGGGGACATCAAGTGAGGTGCAAAACAATTATAGAGTCAATCAACCTAGGGACTTGAACTTGTGACCTATTGCTTGTAATTTATAGCACTCAACCACTCAAGCTAACCCATCAAGATTATCTTAATCACTAACCTAAATCAATATACTTTAATAATAATCATCTTAAATTCACCTTAACCTCTAATCTATCAAACTTCGAGAAGAATAAAATATTTGGGAATGTGAATATTTCCACATATATTTACACTTAAAAGAGTTTAATTCAATCATTAATAAATAAATACAAGATTAAAATGGATTTATACTAGTTTAAATTTCTCAAGCTAACCCATCAAGATTATCTTAATCACTAACCTAAATCAATATACTTTAATAATAATCATCTTAAATTCACCTTAACCTCTAATCTATCAAACTTCGAGAAGAATAAAATATTTGGGAATGTGAATATTTCCACATATATTTACACTTAAAAGAGTTTAATTCAATCATTAATAAATAAATCCAAGATTAAAATGGATTTATACTAGTTTAAATTTCTCAAGCTAACCCATCAAGATGATCTTAATCACTAACCTAAATCAATATACTTTAATAATAATCATCTTAAATTCACCTTAACCTCTAATCTATCAAACTTCGAGAAGAATAAAATATTTGGGAATGTGAATATTTCCACATATATTTACACTTAAAAGAGTTTAATTCAATCATTAATAAATAAATCCAAGATTAAAATGGATTTATACTAGTTTAAATTTGTAAAAGCAAAATACATAAAAATTCACAATTTATTATATTTTTTCTCTTTATTTTCAACATATTTTTCTTTTTTCTTTTTATTCAAATTGAATATTTCTATAAATATTTCCACATATTTTTACACTTAGAAAATTGATTCTAGCAATGATAGATAAATCCAAATTTAAAATGAATTGTTAGCAACTTATTTAAATTTGTAAAAATAAAAATATTTTAAATCAACTATATTTGTTTTCGTTTAACATAAGAATTCATCTTTGATTTTTGTTTTCATTCAAGATAAGAACTTATATTTCCTTAAAGTAAAGCATTTATATTAAAGATTATTAGAATAATTATCTTAAGTTTGCCAATTAGAGAGGAGTTATTCTAAGTCCTTTGTGCCCAAGTCTCCAACAACGCAGTTGATCCGAGGGGAGGTTATTATAAGTCCAAGTCTCCAACAAAGTGGTTAGATGGTCGATTTCCCAATGGTGAAAGAAGGATAGAATGGTCTCTCTCTCTCTCTCTCTCTCTCTCTTGATTTTTGGTGGAATTTTGGCAGCATGACAGTATTGTGAATATGGATTGTGTATGACCACGAGGGATGTATTTCTAGGAAATATGGTAGACAATTCCTAGACTTGGCTCCAATGTGAATGATCCCCTTTGCATTTATAACTTAGTAGGGAGGTTAGGCCTTGGAACACCAAACCATGGTTATTTTTGAAAATAAATAGGGAATGCCTATTTTCATCCACTACTTTTTGGGAAGCAGGCAATGATAAGCAATAATTTGATTTTTACTTTCAGATCAGGTTTGAAGAAAAAAACAAAACCTAGTCGTAGGTTTTTAGGAGAAAACCATGACCTGTTTAACATGGTCAATTTATTACTTTTCTTTTGGTTTATGGTTGAGTTCATATGAAAATGGATGAGATGGAAATGGGGATAATTTTGTGAGTGATCAAGTGCAATGGTGATGAAACTCATGACAAGGTAGGTGGGAAAAATTAAGCTATTAACAATTGCCCCATTATGTGTGGGTCATGAGCTCATAGTGTTGGAGTATCGGTTGAATAATTGTTGTACCTATGAATATAATGTGGATAGATCGCCACACTCGGATCCTTGGACTATGTGCTTGGTTTCAAATGTTTACCCACACTTGCAAATTTTGGTGTAATGACAAACCTTACATGGTATCAGAGCTAAGGTCCCGGGTTAAATACCCTCGAGCTACATCAGAGGGGGGGGTGTTGGAGTATTGGTTATAACCACCACAACTGATTGCACACTGGGGTCCTTGGACTATGTGCTTGGTTTCAAATGTTTACCAACACCCATAGATTTTGGTGTAACGACAAACCTTACACATAGTATGCCCAAAATACATTATATGTATTTCTCTTGATCCAAAAGTAACCATGAGAATGAGTACAAGAAATAAGGGTGAGTAAGGAAAAGGATTCCCCCCCCACCCTCCAAAGGGGGATATAGAGGCCCTACCTGCAGGAAAACGAACCAAAGAGGTGAGGTGCCTATAATTGCAAATATAAACAAGGAGAGCATCCATATGCTAGCATCAATGTCTCAATACTATATGGGATCAATACCAAAAGGGGTCTAATCATTATACATGAACAATTATTGGATACAAGAGGGTCAAAGAGGGACCCAATCAAAGTACATAAATATGGTCCCACCATAGTTTATTTGAAGAACGTGAGTAGGAACAATGGCATCCTGATGGGATGGAAAATCACAATAACTAAATCCTTATTGAAATTGGAGGGCCTTAAGATCTAGAAGGATGATAGTGTGATACAAATCCTAACGAGTGGCTCAAATTGCTAAAATATTGAGCCAAATAACTCTTGGGAACTACAACTAAAACTAGATCATTGTCACTCACTCAACTCGAACACCATAGGAAGCAAGGAATTGAAGGGATTCCATAATAGACTCAAAACCTGGAGGGATTCATGAGCATCTATGGTCTTCAACCAAACTTGGATAAGGGAACCACCTGACTATATGATTCCCAATCCACTAAAATTTGAAATTAAATCATGAAAATGAAGAAAAATAAATAATAGAAAACTTGGTGGTGATAGATTTCGATTTCAATTGTTGAAGCTCCCACAATTTGGATTTGAAGCCTTAAGTAATTTGGTAATTTTTGGTAAGGTTTGCGATGTAAAAAGTAATTTTGGTCAAAATGGCTCATTTTTTCACTTTTTAAAATTTTCTAACCCAAATAATTTACTAAAAGTGCCTAAAAACTTTAGGGTAGCATTCTTTTTTGGCACTTCAACTAATGAGACTTCTTGTAAAATCACTTTTGAATGTGTGTAGGGTGGTGACATGTGGATAATTTTTTAGGATGACATTATTGAATATTGAAATGGAGGTAATTATGTCTCGAACATGTAGCGTACACCCATCCCATCAATGCATATGCACTATCATCATTTGTCACATTATTTTCCTTAGGATCCATCCTCACTAAGTTGTTACATGAATTAACCCTCTTTAATTAAACATGGTAATTTGTGAGTTAGAGCCTACCTAAACATGGGTACCCTAGATATTCATCTGGTGCCCATGCCAAAGTTTTTTACTAGGATTGGGAGTCCCTTTTAGCACCGCCAAGACTATGTGTTGAAGCCGCACGATATCTTCTTTATCTCTTTCTGGCCACTTCCTATAGGGGCTCCCACCTTTTTGTTTCAGTTTTGTTGTTGCATCGCATACTACTTCTTGCACTTATCGATTCTAATGCCCATTGTTGTTTTCCATCCATCAATTACCACTTATGTATTCTCATTAGCTGCTAGCCTCTGCAATTATTGTAGTCGCTTCATAAAACCATTACCGAAGGAGACATGCCTTATGAGTGTCCACATCCTGCACATACCTTTTTGTGTTTTGTTTGCATAGGTATGTTTCATGTTCTTGGAACTTAGTTGCATGATGTGAAACACTCTTCTCCTCCCTTGTACTATATCATTTTTTTATTCCTTTTTAGGTTTATTAATATGAAAAAGATGAAAACATCAAATATTTATAAAAGGAGAGAGGGGAGAAATAATTTTAGTGTCCTATGTATGTCCTAACTGGCACAGCCATGTTTCCTTTAAACAAACCACTTGTGTCGTGTCTATGTTAACAATTTGGGTTGTAGCATTGTCCTTAGAAACTAAACCATGATTTGAGTCTAGAACTCCTCTAGTTGGTTACTCTTCCAAATACTATGGAGTAGTCTTCATTGCCTCATGCATTGTTAACTTGATGTCATTGTTCTATCCATGGTTATTAATTGCTACACAAGTCACAAAATGTGTGAAAAATGTGTCATGTTTTTAGTTCAAAGGAAGTTCAAACCTAAGTCAACAATTTGTTAGATTCCCTAACTTTGCATGTCATCCTTCCCTATTGTCAAGTTGTTCTCAGTATCATCTCATCCAGTTTTTGAATTCATGCTAGTGAAGAGGATCTCCATTGACTTCTCATTGGAAGGTCACTTCTTATTGATGATGACATATTTCTATGAGAATATGAACTAGAGTCAATAGCAACTTGGCCCTTCTTACATCATTGGTAGGATAACTCGTGCTCAATAGATGACACCTCATCATTGGTCTTTGAATGAGAGGTTTCCCACTATGTTCAACTACAAGACCTTTATTCAAATTTTGGGATTCGTATTGTACCTTGGATTCCATTTTCATCATTAGTGGAAGTCCTCGCCTTGGTTAATAACTTTCATTATTGGTTGTTTCTCAGAGGGCCTCTTTCATGTGTTATTCACAACTGGTGCATGTGAGAGGCATACTCAGTGGCATGTTCCTGCATAACTTTGTACAAGACCTATAAAAAAAAAATCAATTCTCGATACATGCTCATGTTGGTTGATGGGGATTCCTCAATGCCTCCCTTACAACAGATATATTCCCATTGACATCATCTCATCTTTCTTTGAGAATGAGGTTTAGAGTATTTTTAGTACCTTGAAGCTTGCAGTTATCAGTGGCAGGTTCCCTCGCTATTGACACTGGGAGTTAATCTATCTCCCATGATCGATAGATTATACTACTAGTGTTCGACGCCAACTCATTTATTCACACTTAATAGGTTGTACTAGGTAGCTTGACTCCCATTAACATTAATGGTGGGTTGTCTCACATTTGTTAATGTTATATATCAATGACCTGTAATCAAACTATGTTCCTCATGTTTGACCTCATATCTTTTTATTCACATGGAAAGAACATGTGCATATTGGTGATTTGGATGGAAGACCTTGGGTTTCAGTAGAAATCCCACATTTGTTATTGACTGATTTGCACAAGACTGTACCATACCTGACACAACATTGGTACTATATGTAGAACCAATTGACACTCACTACAGTTCCAATTCTATTGGTATATGTTGAGACATAGGTCCACACTATATCTTCTTATGGCTATGTTATATTTTGACATGGATCCACAATGTATTTTTGGTGTCCATTGTTCAACATTACTCATGGATCCATTATGTATTTTGTCGTGGGCATGTATCTAGCAATTTCATGGACTCACAGTGTATTTGATTTGGAAGTTTTTCTTATACACATTGAACCTTTTATTGGTCTGCCTTGGGAAGAGGGCCTTCTTATGCTTGTTTTTTTGTTTGCAAATACCTTTCCAATCTAGTTTGGTGCATTACGCCCATATTCGCTTACTAGATTTCCATTCCTTGTTTTAATACATTTAAGCCATGATTTATTCTTTTGACCTCATATATTAGGGGACATTTTTCATAAGCATCTCAAACACTTAAGAATGAGTTACACTCTTTGGTATCCACTACCCATTATGAAATTGGGTCAAATCCTTCAAAAAAGTATATTTTGGTTTGCATATGCATGTTACTCATTAGCAACAGGCGTACCATATGTGATTTACCCTTTTACTACTCGCGTACACATCTGAAGTGACAAAAAATTAAAAAGAGCACATGTTATCACATGTGCTCAGGTGGTTATAAAATTTGTTGGGTTCGGTTGTACCTGATTCAACTCCTTCAACCAATCAATCTCTATATAAAAGCAAGTCTAATGTGTAAAGGAAGGGGAGAATACCATAATTATGCCCTCATGCTGGAGAATTGGAATTAAGAGTGTCCAATTTGGTTTTTACAGTGCCACCCTCAAAATCATCTATGCTTGATTTCCCTTTCCCACCATCATGTTAGGATCTTGGTCACCTTTAGTTATCCTTCCTGTTGAATATTAAGAGAGAGCATTAGGAGTGGAATCATGTTACTAACCTAGGATGAAAGAATCAAAACCCTAGAGAAGAATGTTTTACAGTAAGGAACTTAGGTATAATTTGATTTGTTTTGTATATTGTTGATGACCTTTGAAATAATATAGGAGATCCATCTTCTTTCCCCTCCCCAAATCCTTGTGTTTCATATGTATTGATGTGATGACTATTGTGATTTGGGATAGTGGATTATAATTTTTTGATAATTATATTTCATTATTACTCATGAATTTTATGTCAATTCTTGAATATTTTATTTGAAAGGTTTATTTGCTTTGAGAAAGGTATTGTTTTGGTTTTGCGTGTAGGTCAGAGACAAGAGGAATTGGATCAAAGGATCAAGTCTAAGACTAGTAAGCCTCAACAAGCAAGGACAATTGTCGATATCCAGGTATGCAATTTAACCTTTTCTCATTGAATTCATGTTTGTATTGTGTGAGTTGGGATTGGGAATAAATTATCTCCAAACTAAACTATGAGTGACCTAAACCCTTTCCATTTGGGATAATTCTCCCTATAACACATAGATATTTAGTGAACAAGGGAAATTAAAGGACTGAAGCCATGGATCATTAACACCTTAATTGTTGCACTCTTTGCAAAATATGACACGTGAAGAGGGAGATTAGGAGTTACAATCAACACGCGGAAGAGGTGATAGAGTGCCATGGTCTTCTACTATGAAAATTGGACAAGTGGATAAAAAATTGGCAACGATATCATGAGGAGGAATGACACTTCTAGAATAAAAAAAAGAAATGGATGTTGAGCATTGGTTATCATTGATGTCAAGTGTTTGACTGAAAAGGATGTCAAGTGTTTGACTGCCATTCAATGTGGTAGTTTGTTGAGCATTAGTTGTCAATAATGTCAACTAAAGAAGATGTCAAGTGTTTGAATGTCATCCAATGTCAAAGAGGATGTCAATTGATTCAGTATGATTCATTGATGTCAGCTTAAAACAAAGTGGATACATCATTCCAACAGAAGTATGAAGAAGCCACTATGAGGAAGTTTATGCGCATGATAAAGAAAGCATGAACACCAGAAGTTTATGTGTAAATGATGAAGGTGACAAATATGTATGCAACTTTGGAGTATATATAAGAGTGCATCAAGGATACATCTTGCAGGTCAAGTTTGAATAAGTACATAAAATGATACATCATGCAGATCCAGAAGATACTTCATGAAGATACAGTTCAAGAAGAAACACAAGTAATGGATCCTACATCATGTGGCCCTTGCGTAGAAATCAAGTCCACCAAGTCATTCTCTCATGCCAACAAATTGAAGGAGTTGGTTGGACCATGGTACATATGCTCGAACATCCAAGAAGTTGGTTGAAAAAATGGTGCATGTATGCAAGCAAGCCTAAGAATTGCTTGGTTGATGGTTGGGAGTGCACAGGAAGAAAGGAACAACAGATGGATGGACAATCCTAAAAGTTCTCAAGCATAGCCAATGCTTTCAGTAAGTAGAACGCACACGAAATCCTAGAATGTTACAACGGTTGACGTTAATATATGCGCAAATTCCACAACCGACGAACAGCAAGTGTGCAAGTCCCACAAATGATGACAAGGCATAAGTCAAAGTCCTACCAAATAGAATTTAGAGTATGCACAGGTTCTATACACCAAGGGCGCATCACCCAAATGCAATGATGAAGCACAGGTCATAATCTCAATAAGCAGAAGCTGGAGAATGCGTAGTTTACACAAAGTATTGATATCACAAGGGCGCATTACCCACAAGGGTTGGTATAGTACAAGTCATGATCACACCAAGATGAAGTAGAAGATTGTGCACACACCATAAGCAATGGTACATCAAGAGCGCAATGAAGGACCTTGAGGGTGCTTGATACATCTAAGATGACACATCAATAATGCAGATGATGACATGTGGCATATGCACAATTTGTGAAGTATGGAAGAAGGGATGCCATGACCAACTTGCAAACATACAATCTGTGCAGGACATGTATAAGTAGAGATGCAAGTTGAAGATTTGAAGTAAGATTGGAAGCAAGAATACAAGGGTTTTTGCGTAAAAGTTTCATTTTTTTTTTGGGGGCATCAAAGGGATAGTGGACATAACATATGATTTAGCAAAGAGTTGAATGCGCACATGCAACAGAACAAATTTTTAATGGTGCGCAAAATGATGTTGTAGATCTGTGACAATTGCACAACATTGAAAGGAAGACATACTGAAGAATGCGCAAGTGTTGGATATCTCAAAGGAAAGTTATACAATCAACACATTGATAGTCACAGATATTGTAAAGATGGAAATGTGGAGACAAAACTAATGTTTATCAGATATTGCGTAGATGTCTAGTTGATGTATAAGAATAGAAGTGAAGGTGTGCGAAGCTGGAGATTTCATCTGATGCACAACAACATAACATCAACAGAACTCAACAAGCGCATCACGATGCAGATGATCTGAGACAAGTGCGTTAAACTGAACAGACCAGCTATTTGATGCACATGATGTCACATATTATTTGAGTAACTGAAACACTCTATTAGAAAATACACATAAAAAAGTGTGCAATTTCATATGTTACTAGTGCTTCACTTTGATCAGCAAACTATCAATAGAAATCACAGCATCAGTTGATATTTGTAGTCACATAGAAGAGAACGCAAATCAGAAGTGCGGGCTGTAGATTCAGTAGAGCACATAATACAAGAATTAAGTCATCAGCAGAAGTGTGAGTTGAGAGGAATGAGAATTCAAGTGATGTATGAAGTGCAGTGGCAGAGTGCAATCTGCATACAAAGGTAGCGCACAAAAAAATCATCATCAAAAGACCAGAAGAAGTGCGCAGAGTTGAAGATCAGCAAGGAATTAAAATATATTGGACATCAGAGTGGTTGGACGGGGCAAGGAGACAGGGATTTGGAGCTTCCTTCAGGTTGGTGCCTGTAAAAAAATAAGGAGACAAAGGAGTCACAGCTTCCTTCAGGTTGGTTCCTGTAAAACAAAGCGACAGGGGGTCAGTGCCTCCTTCCAGTTGGTGTTGGAGAAAACACAGGGGGTTGGTGCCTCCTTCCAGTTGGTGCTGGAGAAAACACAGGGGGTTGGTGCCTCCTTCCAGTTGGTGCTGGAGAAAACACAGGGGGTTGGTGCCTCCTTCCAGTTGGTGTTGGTAAACACGAGAATTTGGAGCTTCCTTTAATGTATTCTTTCTCACTATAAATAAACATTATGTTGTTTTCTCCCATTTGGGTTTCCACGTAAAAATCTTGTGTCTTATGTGTTGATGATGTGGTGCTTATATGTGTGAATGTTTATTTACTGATGCATAACGGAAGATAAATATTAAGTAAGGAATAATATGTTCAAAGAAGGTAAAATATACTAATAACTACGCTAATACTGATTCACCCCCCTTTCAGTATTAAATCGATTCCAACAATTGGTATTAGAGCGGGTTTTTCAGTAACAGATTAACATCTCAAAGATAGATCAATGTGCAGTTATGAGAAAAGGAAGGTTATCTAAGCGAAGCACCATGGTTATAGGAGGATGGCTATTTAGAAAATCTCTCTGTGGCAGAAGAAAAGGATATTATTTGAACACAAAGAAAGACGATAGAAGAAGTCAAGAAGATAGCAACCAAGATGTTAAATCTCCTGAAGAAGAAAGAAGTAGAATCCAAGGAATTGGTAACAACTCTCACTGACCAGCTACAGGAAGTTGATGAGACCAGCTAAAATATAAGATCAAGAAACAAAACCTTGGAAACCAAGCTGAAGAAGCTATGCGCAGATAATCAGAAGCTTGAAAATGAGATCACCCTCATAAAAGAAGAGTTAGGAAGGGTTGTAGAAGAAAAGGAAGAAAAGACTAAAGAAGTTATGTCACTAAAAGATTGACTTCATAAACAACATGATAATCAAGAACATCTTCAAGCAAGTCAACTAGAGGTTATCTCTTTCAAAGAAAAGAATTTGGAATTTGAGAAATTACTTGATGAACAACGAAACTCATTACAGGAAAGGGAGGAGGAACTAAAAAGGTTACAAGACTAAGTCATCATAACATAAATATTTTCTAAAAGCACTGAGGTACTAAATGATATTCTCATCATTCAAAGACCCTCTCACAATAAAAATGGCATAGGCTTCGAAGACAACCATGAAATACTGTGGAGGAACGTGTGCAATTAAGAAGGATGAACATGTATACTGCACAAACAAAAGGAATGAATATGCACAAAACTGCTCAATGTTGGAAATGCATAATGACTGGACATATTGGAAAATATTGCACCAATGTGATCTGTTATAAGTGCAACAAAATTGGTGACAAGGAATTGGACTATGAAAAGTTAGGGAAGACTGTGAAACAATGGATAAAGAAGAATGACAAAGCGTCTGAATCAATAATTGAAGTCAACGTTGATGAAGGTCAAAGAAAAATTCATTGCTATAAAAAGGTCTAGAAGAAAAAGAATGAGAATGCCGATACTGCGCCAAACAAACCTCTCAATGAATGGAAGGACTCGGGAGACACATATGTCTCTAGCTCAGCACAAAACTGACTCATTGTTAGTCAAACTCGTCGCAGTAAGACACGCATGCCATATCATAAACTGCAACAATAATTTAGTGGATCAGTGGTACGTCTGACATTAATTACACAAACAGAAGCATCATAAATGATAGAGGGAAGTTCAGTGCATTTGGAGCACCTAATTGAAATCTCAAGGAAAATTTCCATTGTCCTGCGGTCGGACCAAAGCAAAGGAAATCTACAGATAATTAATGACAGTCGATCAAATTGGCCTTCAAAAACCCTGGATGTCTCTGGTTAGAACCCTAGCGCCTATTGAGAACGATTGTTTCAAGAAAACTATCAGTGAAAGCTTGAGAATTGAGAACCATGGCATTCAAGAAACAATAGAAGAACAAAGCTATGGAGACATCAACACCTGATCAAGGCAATCATGAGTATATTCACTCACGAAAATTGAATGATCCAATGTTTGTTTTATCTAAACTGAAAAGCTCAAAATTGCCTGATCGAAATGAATCTGAAGGAGCCAATGTTGAAGAAAACATATATGGTGCAATAGGCCAGGTCCTGTTTGTAGAATATGATATCGGAAAATTTCCAAAACTTGCCAAAATGCGGTATATGGAGCGGTGTGGGTTAGGAGAAATGATGCTCTAATATTGGGCCATTGGATTATCCAAGTTGGGAATACTGAACTTTTTTGGAAATTCCCTACTTTGGAAAATCTAACTATGCAAAGATGTGTGCAAAGTTATTGTTATCACAAGTCCATAGTGGATACTTGTGGCTCAACAGAGAAATACCTATTGATGTTGCGTTGATTGAATAAATAAATGGTCTACCTTCCTCCAGAGAAGATGTAAGCCTCCTCTTTGATAAAAAGGGACTTGGGAAGAGAATGATTGAAAAATATGGAACTCAAAGGGGCAGCAGAGGTTTTAATGTTGATTAGATCAATAACCCAGCCGTGAAATTTGTTGTCAAAATACTCACCTGCAAGCTATTTCGAAAGGGGCGCCAAGATCAAGTATCAACAACAATCATCACAGCAGTAGAGAAATGTGTAAAAGGTGCTCAGATGAATTGGTCTACCTTCTTGCTGAATGATTTCCTTGAAAACTGCATGGAACCTCAAGAAAAAGGTAATCCATTTCGTTACTCTTGGGTTTTTATTTACATTGCATTTGTTGGCTAGAAAAAGCCGGAAGGTAGCCAATTCTTTGATATAAATCAAAGACCTTTCCTAGGAGCCAGTTTTTCAAAAATGTGGGAATCCTCAAATAAGCGAAGACAGGAGATGAGTGACATGAATTTTTATGTTTACTGCGAATAAATCAATCATTCTCTGCAAGAACTCCTCGTATATGGCCTTGCATATTTAACGAATACAAGGGCATAATGCACTTCAAGCTTGGATTGCACTATACTTTTGTTCAGGACAAGAGAGACCCAAGAAAATGGTGGCTGGCCACCAAGTCCATGTGTTCTGAGAGTGATATTGCACAGATAGTGCAGGAATGGGATGATGATGAAGAAGAGATTGCGTTCAACAACAATGAAACTCCCATTGTGGAAGAAAACCCCACTGAAAATCATGCCAAGTCCACCCTGCAGAACATGCCTACTGAAAAGAGAAAAGAGATTGAGCATGCAGAAAGATTAGAAAGAAAGAAAAATAAATCCTTTAAGCCCAATCCAACCAGTATCCTTACTACAGATGATTTGGACAAAATAGGAAAAGAAATCAGAAATGCCACAGAAGAAGCCATAGAACGTGTGGCCACAAAAACTGAAGTTGAAGATCTCGCCTCACAAAAAGTAGAGATCATGTTGAATATGGATGACAAGTTTGGATATATGCGCCATCATATACAAGCTTTCATAAATCTAATACAATTGTCTCACAGACGTATCCGAATATGCAGGGAACACCACTGCACCAAGGCTTAAAATTCCATGTGTAACATTAGGAATTTCCACCCAAGAAACACAAGACTCGGTAAGTCATATTGAGTTATCCCTAGCCTTTTCATCTATAAATTAATTACATGAGATTCACATATCTACTGCACAAGAGATCAGAAGAAGATACAAATCCATTGCATTAGACCTGCACAAAAGACATAATGAAAAAGAAGTCTTGAAGGTTGAATGTCTGAAACTGAAGGAAGAACAAGGAAAGGAAGTACAAAAGGAAACAAGTTTGGAAAGAAAAGAAAAAGAAACAGTCACACGAAGTGATACTCCGAGATAGGAAGTAGAAGAGGAAAAATAGTGTGCCTAAAAATTATAGAAAGTTGTAGAGGAAGTGTTCTTTTCGCTCCCAGAAATTCAAGAAACCGAAGACACTTCTCTAGAAGGGAAATTGTTGAAAGTAAGTGAAATTATTCAAGGGTTGCAAACAAAAGTAGCATAACTATCACAAGAACCTACCACACCTCCAGAAATCAAGGCAATACAAGAAAAAGCACTGGAAAGGGTTAATACTGCGTTCCAGAATATCAAAGTGTTGAATCTAAAATGCATAGAGTTGCATGAAGAGATTACCCAGACATGGACTAATCTATTTGAAAACGAGTGGCTAAAAGAAGTGAATAATAATTTACGTAGTGCTCAAGAATCTAAACAGAAAATTATTGACAGTCTGGTTAATTTTCCAGCCAATGAGAAACAGGAGAAAATGCAAGAGTTTAGAAAGTTGCATCATGAAATTAACATGCTCAGAGAGGAACAACAGAGTCTAACTGAAAAGTTCAGACCACTTTAGGAAGAAGTGTATATCCTCACAGAGTCCTTTATAAAAGTGCATGATGAAATAAAAGAGGTAATCAACAATGGCATAGAAGGGCTTGAATCTGTCTCTGAACAGGTATAGACAATTCTCATAACCAAGGAAAAATAACTAAAAGAAAAGGTTGCTTGTACAAAAATTCTACAATCCAGTCAGAAACTCAGCAAAATAAGAAAGTATGAAGACAGGGGGAGTTATCCCATGAAATAGTTAGGACGAGTTCAAGCGCAAAACATAAAGAAAAGAATTTTCATTGCGCAATGGACCTCTTTTCCATTGATGTCAAAGGGGGAGAGATGCATGAAGCTGATAAAGCTGAGAAGAGATACACGAAGCTAGAGATATCAAAGGCAGCTGGAGCCTAGAAACACATGAAGCTAAGGCATGGAATATGAATGAAGTCAGCAGGATAGCACGAAAGGTAAGAATTGCAAACATCAAAGGATTAGTATGAAACAATAGCAAACGTGAAAGAGTGTGAAGAAGAACACTTGAAGACAAGGTCTGCACATATATGACAGGAAGTAGCACAGTTCAAGCAGAGATGACAGAATTACTAAAAAAGAGCGCAGTAGACAAACACCCAAAGAACTCAGGGGGAGCACATACACAGGGGGAGAAATGCGACCAAACACAGATTAATCATACAGCTCAAGAAGATCAGGCACAACTTCATAAGGTGTTAAAATCAATTCCAAAGGGGGATATTGTTCAGAGCATTGGTTGTCATTGATGTCAAGTATTTAACTGAAAAGGATTTCAAATGTTTGACTATCATTCAATGTGGGAGATTGTTGAGCATTAGCTGTCATTAATGTCAACTAAAGAATATGTCAAGTGTTTGACTATCATCCAATGTCAAATAGGATTTCAACTGATTCAGTATGAGTCATTGATGTCAACTTAAGTCAAAGTGGATACAACATTCCAATAGAAGTATGAAGAAGCCACTTCGAGGAAGTCTATGTGCATGATAAAAAAGCATGAACACCAGAAGTATATTTGAAAATGATGAAGGCGACAGATATGTATGCAACTTTGGAGTATATATAAGAGTTCATCAAGGATACATATTGCAAGTCAAGTTTGAAGAAGTACATAAAATGATACATCATGCAGATCCAGAAGATACTTCATGAAGATCCAGTTCAAGAACAAACACAAGTAATGGATCGTACATCATGTGGTCCTTGCGCAGAAATCAAGTCCACCAAGTCATACTCTCTCATGCCAGCAAATTGAAGGATTTGGTTGGACCATAGTACATTCAAACAACCAAGAAGTTGGTTGAAAAAATGGTGCATGTATGCAAGCAAGCCTAAGCATTGCTTGGTTGATGGTTGGGAGTGCGCAGGAAGAAAGGAACAACAGATAGACGGATAATCCTGAAAGTGCGCAAGCATAGCCAATGCTTTCGGTAAGTAGAACATGCACGAACTCCTAGAATGGTACAATGATCGAATTTAATATATGCACAAATTCCACAACCAATGAACAACAAGTGTGCAAGTCCCACAAGTGATGATAAGGTAGAAGTCAAAGTCCTACCAAATAGAAGTCAAAGTATGCACAGGTTCTATACACCAAGGGAGTCACCCAAATGTAATGATGAATGATGAATCATAATATCACTAAGCAGAAGCTAGAGAATGCGCAGTTTACACAAAGTATTGATATCACAAGGGCACATTACCCACAAGGGTTGGTATAGTACAATTCATGATCACACCAAGACAAAGTAGAAGATTGTGCACACACCATAAGGAAATGGTACATCACGAGCGCAATGAAGGACCTTGAGGGAGCTTGATACATCTAAAATGACACATCAATAGCACAGATGATGACGTGTGGCATATGCACAATCCGTGAAGTATGGAACAAGGGATGCCACGGCCAACTTGTGAACATACAATCCGTGCAGAACATGTATAAGTATGGATGCAAGTTGAAGATTTGAAGTAAGCTTGGAAGCAAGAATACAAGGGATTTTGTGTAAAAGTTACAGTTTTGTTTTCGGGTCATCAAGGGGCTCATGGACAGATCATATGATCTAGCAAAGAGTTGAATGCACACATGTAGCATAACAAAGTTTTAATGGTGTGCAGAATGATGTTGTAGCTATGTGACAATTGCGTAAACACCGAAAGGAAGACATACTGAAGAATCCGTAAGTGTTGGATATCTCAAAGGACAATTATACAATCAACACGTCAATAGTCATAGATATTGTAAAGACGGAATCATAGAGACAGAACCGATGTTTATCAGATATTGCGTAGATGTCTAGCTAATGTATAAGAACAAAAGTGAAAGTGTGCGAAGCTAAAGATTTCATCTGATGCGCAACAACAAAACAATGGAAAAACTCGACAGGGGCATCACGATGCGGATGATTTGAGACAAGTGTCTTAAACTAAACAGACCAACTATTTGATGCACAAGACGTCGTAGATTATTTGAGTAATTGCATCACTCTATCAGAATGGACACATCAGAAAGTGCGTAGTTCCATCTGTTAATTGTGGTTCACTTTGATCAACAAACTATCAGTAGAAAGCACATTATCAATTGATCTTTGCAGTCACGTAGAAGAGAACACAAATCAAAAGCGTAGACTGCAGATTCAACATAACACATAATACAAGAATTAAGTCATCAACAGAATTGTGAGTTGAGAGGAATGAGAAGTCAAGTGATGTATGCAACACAGTGACAGAGTACAGTCTACAAACGAAGGTAGCACACAACAAAATCATCATCAGAAGACCAGAAGAAGTGCATAAAGTTGAAGATCAACAAGGCAATAAAATATATTGAACATCAGGGCGGTTGGACAGGGATTTGGAGCTTCCTTCAGGTTGGTGCCTGTAAAACAACAAGGAGACAGGGAGTCACAGCTTCCTTAAGGTTCTTGCCTATAAAACAAAGTGACAGGGGGTCGATGCCTCCTTCCAATTGGTGCTGGAGAAAACACAGGGGGTTGGTGACTCTTTCCAGGTGGTGCTAATAAACATGGGAAGTTGGAGCTTCCTTGAATGTATTCTTTCTCACTATAAAGAAGCATTATGTGGTTTTCTCCCGTTTAGGTTTCCACATAAAAATCACGTGTCTTATGTGTTGATGATGTGGTGCTTATATGTGTGAATGTTTATTTACTGGTGCATAACGAAAGATAAATATTAAGTAAGGACTAATCTACTTAAAGAAGGTAAAATCTGCTAATAACTGCACTAATATTGATTCCCCCCCTCTCAGTATTAAATCGATTCCAACAATTGAAGCTCAAATGGAAACACTGAAGCTCAAGCATCAGAGGACTAAAATCACAAGTAGCAATAATAGCTTAAGAATATATGAGATGGAAGAGAAGCTCAAGGAATTGTTGGAGAGAGTAAATTAAGTGAAACAAGGAAATAAACTAACCAAAGAGATGGCCTATTCATACTCTTCACCCTCACATTCTACTATTATTTATGGGACAAAGATCCCAAAAGATATGGAAGAAGTTATCATTCAATAGGTAGTTAGAAATCAATCAAATGAAGCCTAGCTATCTAAAGTTGGAGGTATTATTGGAGGTATTGTTCTGACCCATGGTGAAAGATCTTTCTAAATTTCTGTTTTAAAATTATGGTATGCAAATTTCTTTTATTAGTAGGAAAATATTTAAGGCAAAACCTTTATTGTTTAGGGAATAGAAATGATAATTTTATGACATTAGTTTTGATAAGAAGAAGAGCATGCCTTCTTTTTGAACAAGTTTGGACAAGCTTGACAAAGATATGCTATTCATTTTATATTATCATACTAGAAAGTTTAACCATAATTTTATTTTAATACAAATATAATCATTTTTGTTTTTATATATTATTTAATTAACTAGATACTTCTTTTAACTATTCCCTAGACCTTGATTTTCTTTGATAACATTATCAAAATTGTATTTACTAGATTCTTATTAGACAATTTACCACTATTATAGAGAATTCTAAAAGTTTGTATTATTCATATTCCCAAATGTACAAAAAAAAAACTATTTAAAACTTAATTATTTATTAAAACATTTTTTTCTCCTTATAGTCCATTACAAATATTTTTATCCAAAGTACTTATTCTAAAAAAAAAACTATTTAAAACTTAATTATTTATCAAAACATTTTTTTCTCCTTACTTATAGTCCATTACAAATATTTTTATCCAAAGTACTTATTCTAGTGTCACATTAACTTGAATGTGCATGAAAAGAATTAATTGTTTGTACATATTTTTAATATTTTTTAATAAATATCTTACTTTTATAATTTTTATTATTTTTAAAATATATTCTGAAATGTTACAATTTAATATGAGTGGTGTGTATATTTTAACAATAATCATCCTAACTTTGAACTTATCAAATAATTATTTTTTTTATTCAAAGTACTTATTCTAGTGTCACATTAACTTGCATGAAAAGAATTAATTGTTTGTACATATTTTTAATATTTTTTAATAAATATCTTGCTTTTATAATTTTTATTTTTTTAAAAATATACTCTGAAATGTTACAATTTAATATAGATGTGTATACTTTAACAATAATAACCATCGAAACTTTGAACTTATTAATTTTTTTTTATAAATATTTTTATCCAAAGTACTTATTCTAGTGTCACAATAATTTGAATGTGCATGAAAAGAATTAATTGTTTGTATATATTTATTAAAATTTTTTTTATAAATATTTTTATCTAAAATACTTATTCGAGTGTCACATTAACTTGAATGTGCATGAAAAGAATTAATTGTTTGTACATATTTTTAATATTTTTTAATAAATATCTTGCTGTTATAATTTACAATTTAATATGAGTGTTGTGTATACTTTAATAATAATCCTCTTAACTTTGAACTTATCAATTTTTTTTTATAAATATTTTTATCCAAAGTACTTATTCTAATGTCATATTAACTTGAATGTGCATGAAAAGAATTAATTGTTTATACATATTTTTAATATTTTTTAATAAATATCTTGCTTTTATAATTTACAATTTAATACAAATGGTGTGTAGTTTAACAATAATCATCTTTACTTTGAACTTATCAAATTTCGAAAAGAATAAAATATTTGAAATAATTGTCTTTAGTTTGTTCAGACAAATTTGTACAAAGCAAAGTATGAAAGGACCTTACACTTTATTAATTATTCTTCTCATAAATCTTCCCTTGTGAAACATGCCCCATAGACAATGTATAAATTGAAGCCTCGGAGACTTTCCCTTCTGTGAATCCGCGTTTCAGTTTTCTAGTATCCACTAAGCTTGGCATCTGCTATCAATTTCTTGTATACCTCACAGCTCACTGGGCTCAGGTTTTTATTTTCCCTGCTTTTTCAGATTCAATCATTTCATAATTTATTTTGTAAGTATTTTGGTAATATGCATAACAGAGTTAACATAGATAGTTTTCGATAATGATAGTAATAATTATAATGAGTTATCATATTTTATTATTAAATCATAAATCATAATGTGTAAGTTTTCTTATAATAATATTTAAAAATATATTTTCTTAATTTATTAAATGTATAATTTTTTTTTTTTATCTTAACTAATTATTATAATTATAAACTATAATTATAAATATTAAATATATAAAATCAAGATAAAGATTAATAATATAGAAATCAATAGGAAAATTACAATTTACTTAATATATAATCATCATTTCCATATATTATATATCATAATGTGAGTTTATAAAAAACAATAACGAAATAGAAATAGATCACATTATTAGAAACAAAGCTCCCATCCAATTTATGATATCTTAGTAAATAACCTCAAACTAATATTAATCACAATTTAAAATAACATTTTGAATGGACATTCCATTCGGACCCAAAAAAAACTTCTAATAGAAAACTAATATTAATCACAATTTAAAAACATTAACATTTTGAATAGACACCCCGAGACCAAAAAAACTTATAATAGAAACTAGTAAACTAGTGAAGGGAATAAATAAAATTCATGGTTTCTATCTTGATAAAAGACTTTATGATCATTTTTTATGTTGTCAACCTTTTTATTAAAAAAATTTGACCATTTTTTAAAATTAATTAATCTAAAGATCTTAAATCTTATTAAAATTTGTCTTTTATTTCTTCATTGTCAAAAAAAAAATTAATGAACAAATTCATAATCATATATTTTCTCGAGTGTGAAAAACATCTTCAAGGAATACTTAATCATTAGTCTTTAATTGCAACCAGGTCAAACCTAAATGATAGTTTTTATTCATGGAAGGTGTTATGTCATTCTTCATTGTAAAACATCATTGAGGGTCATATTTTTGGAAAGATGATCAAAGTTGTTGGTTGAACTAAGATTAACAGTCTTGGGAGGCAGGAAATGTTTTTGCTAGTACATCTCCTGGGGGGAGTAAAACCATCATAGGTTTGCCGAGAAGGGAGTCCAACAGGGATCTTGGCTTGGTTAAGGGGACAGTTGCAGAAAAGATGACCATGTTCATGGCATCTACATCATCGAAAAGGAACTTGCTCATAGTCCAGGGTTTGCTCCCAATCAAAGTCTTGGAAGCTTAGGCAAATTGACTTAGGGAGGGGTTTGGAGACATGAAGAAAACACAGATTCTTGCATATGAGGTATATCATCCTTTTCTTGTTGCTTCTAAAGATTTGACATAGTCTCCTAGGGTGTTCCTTATTCCTATCAGAGTATCCTCTTGCTAGCATTCTTGGGGAAGGGAGTACATTTTGATCCAGACAGGTGCTATGGTGAAATCCTCTTGTTCAGGGTTGAATCTTTCTTTCCAGGGTCTACGAAAGAGTCTTGTTGAGTTAAAGAAGTATGGTCCTCAATCAAATACTCTTTTTTTATCTTCCAGACTTGAAAAGATTGTTGTAAAGAACCCTTTGGCCCCCAACTTTAGATCTATTTGTCCCTTGGGATTTCATTTTATTCTATCTAGTATTTTAAGGCTTTTTATGAGGGCCATATGCCCATGAATTTGCCTATAAGGGCATTATCTTGCATATATTGTATATAAGCTCCAATTTAAGGCGGATTTACTTTCTACATGGGTATGTTCTATGATTTCGATATGCATTTTCCTTTGGTTTCAGTTGGCCCTATTCTTGACAACTCAGTCGGCGTTTGTGCTTGATCTTCCTATTGAAGATGTGCTTTCCCTGCGCCTACCATTCCTTGGTGTCTTTTCTCCCAGGCTAACTTCAAATCTACGGAGGCTTCTTCGTTTTTCTCTCTGGAAGTGCTCAATGGTGTTGCTGCAAGGACTTCTTTGAATGTTGGGCCTAGAGTCCCTCCTTCGAGGGTTTACATGGCAGACCGGCAAAACCATGCACTATGTTAATGTAGTTAGGTTAGTTGTAGAGCACATCTCACTCCTTTTCCCACCTCTTTTATTAAACTTTGTTTCATCCTTTCTTTCAATCTATGGAGATTCTTATGTATATTTATTGCCTCCAACCTCTCTTTTCCAAAAATCAATTCCCTTACTATTTTTAAGGACTAATCCCCTTTTGACACGAGGGTTTGATTCCTTGACCGGCCAGATGGTGCATTTATGTACAATTTATTAAAATATAATTTATGTATTGAAGGCTAGAACAGCATCAAGGTGTAGATGCCATTGTAAGCAGCTCTCCAAGACATCACCACAAAACGAACAGCACAGCACAGCACATGATGACGATTACATAAAATGTCAAATTAATGCGAGAAGCTAAATGGTGTTTTAACAGAATTTTTATACTTCTCTATTTTATTTTTTAATTAGACAATACTTTACATAGCATTGTCAATATCATTAATTCCACCCAATTAACAAAAACTAAATATTTTTATAAATTAGTAGAATTTGTGATAGGTGAACATCTATAAGTATCAATTAAATATAAACATCTATCAGTATAATTAAACATTATATTTTATTTAAAAAATTAAAATTAAAAAAAATCTCATACTTAAAAGCATCATTAAAAAAATATAGTCAAATTTGACCTCCTAATGACCATATTCAAATCTTTGATTAAACTTGCCAAATTGAATGGTTCAACTAATTAATTAATTTGTTTATAAATAACTTAATTACTAACTGGGTCTGATTTGCCATGCATTGTCCAGTTAAGTTACCACTAGTAATCAATGTAGTTTGCTTCCAATGGACTAATTATAACAAGTACAGAATATCTGAATTGAACCAACTGGTTGAATTCTGAGTGGGAATATTTGAATATAATCGTTTCTGCCTGGTTATATATTTTGTTGACATAATTGAATAGAACAGTTTCTGCCTGGTTGTATGTCATATAATAGAAGTAATTTTATTAGCGATTATTATGTAAGAGTTTCTTTGATCACAAATTTATGAAGGGCATTCTCTTTTACTGTTTTACTGTTCTCTGCAGATTATCTTTACTTACAATGAATACTTATGAGACCTACTCCTCAAGTGAGATGTCAAGTGAGATGGAGGAAGAAGAAATGGTCACGGCCTCTGAATTCTCAAGTGAGATGGAGGAGGAAGAAATGTTCAGTGTGTCTGAATTCTCTAGTGAGGAAGAAATAATCAGTGATTTTAGTGATTTTAATGATGTTGGCATTGACATTTCAGTCGACGCAGAGAAGAGCTCTGTTTCACCAAAAAAAAGGGAAGAAATGTCCTCTGCGCCTGGGATTTTGGAGGAGTACTCGACATCTCACCACCCGAAAACCCTCGAAAACTCTCCAGAAGCCATTCCAGATGAGAACTCACCACCACAAGCTGTTATCATCAGTGACCAATCCCCAGACGCATCGATGAATTCTGAAGGGATTCAACTTGATTTACTGAACCAGACTGCTGCTGATCAAGTCTCGAGTAAGATTTTCGAGGGGCCTCTCTTTCAAGTTATGAAGATTGTATCTGACAAGCAGGAATTGAGCTTTGTAGAGAAGGTCCATCTTCCAGAAGAACAGATTCTGGGCTTGTGCAATAGAATTGTACCCAATGCTGCATTTAACCATTATCCTGATGTCAGAATCGATTTTAACTCCTTGAATCAACTATCCTTGCCCACAATTGGCTTTTATGGGGACAAGCGAACGATGGGTAGATTATTGAAAGAGATGGGTGTGGTAGATGATTCGCTTCATAAGCAAATGGAGGAAGAAAAGTTTGAGCCAGGCTTGTACGTTGGTCGATTGGAGCAAGTCATTATTGTTTTCTATTGGCATCAAGGAACCCATCACAAAGATGCATCAAGGAAAAATGTTTCGTGCAATTTTATACGGTATGTAGTGGACCTTTGTGATGATATCTATGTTTGCGTTGAAGATCATAATCTTCTTGAAACTCTGCCTGCTTCTGTCGCCACCCCTTCTCAGCATGCTCCGAGACGAACGCAGAAACTGAAGATAGGCCATGTTCAACATTCTCAAAATGATGTCACAGTTTCGTCTGGTTTCCACGTAAACATAGGAAAGCTTATCAGTACACCACCTCCTGAAGGTCGGGCAATTATGCCCAAACAAACATTATTCTTTGCTGAAGGATATCACCGCTGTGCTTTTCTCACTGCTAATTATAAAGGGTCAAAAATGTGTATGAATACTCAAACCAAAAAAGTTCGTGTTAATGCACTTGCGTCAGAGTTACAGCAATTATCCAAAGGCCATGATCTTGATTTCACAAAGCTCAGCAATGACCACTTCGCTTCTCTTTTACAGAATTCTGCATTGCCAGAGGCAGAATCACAGAGGTATAGAGACTTGAAGAAGTCTATTCAGGGTCGTCGTGAAGAAAATCGAAAGTTCAATATTCAATCCAAGCTGAATGAATTAGAGGAGCAAATCTTGCAGAATTTTTTCCACGTTCTACCTGAGTACTGCAGTTTTATTCGATATTTATCAGACTCGGAATCTGAAGAAAGGGGGCATGTTGCAACTCAGAAAACTCATATTGGAATAAATCCGTTCCAGCACCTAGAACAACAGTTGGCTCCTATTTGGGGTAGGCAGAAGCTGCTTTTTGTAGGCTCGAAGATGAAGTTTCATCAGACAGATGGGGTGGATTCTATATTCATCATTGAACGCTCTGGAAATTCAGCTCTTCCAATTATGTTTCAAGAAGAGATTATGTTGAAGGGGGCAGTTGAAGGTGGCAAGACAGTAAAGGCAACCTTTTTGCCCATTCGTGGAGTTATAGAGAAACGCCCTGTACTGTCAGGTGAGCAGCTTATTCTTGACCTGAATATTAAAAGCAAAAGAAAGTTAGAAGGGTTTCTAGAAGTCATCCAGGCTTCGGAAGAAGCACTCCGTGAATGGGTAAAATCTTTTGTTCCTAAAAAATTGCTAACACTAGAACGGAACATTGTTTTCTTGGGTTTCCTTTTGAGCAATGGCATTTTAAAGCAAATGAAGAGCTTTGGTCAGCCTGTTTTAAACAAACTACAAAAGCGCCAGCAGGGAGATTTCAGAATTGAGAAACAGCTTCTCCTGGCCTTCCTAACCGCCAACGACGAGTTAGACCAACTAAATAAATTCAATATTTCTGACATGAAGAAGTTTCTGACTTATGGTAGCCTTGATATTATATTAGCTGAAATAGATAATGGGAAAGCGGGCCTTTCAGCAGACTTGCAAAAATCTTGTTTGCAATGGAGAAAAAAGTTTTATGATTTTAAACTTGATAAGATTGTGATAAGTGCCGTTTTTTCCATTAACGAATGGAAAAATCTTTGTACATCTATACACAGAAATGGAAAAGAAGAATTCAGAGAAAACCTGTTGCCAATGATTAGGAAGGATATGCTACCCCTGCTTAAGAAAAAAATTGAAACTGAAAAAAGAGAAAATGAAAAACTTCAGGACCAGCTCTTTAAAACTGAAGAAGAAAACTTTCTGACTAAAACAAAGGAAAAAATATCCCAAAGAAGAGCCATTGGAAAACGTATGTATATTAGAAGCTGCTCTATTGCAAGAGCATATTCGGTTGGATATTCAGAGGCAAATTTAGTCATTTGCGGTGAGGAAGAAGAGAAGCCCAGTATACAATGGATGATCGTAGAGTTGTCACCAAACAAAAAGGACTTAGAGGAGTTAAATTCAAACCCGATGCATTGCATTATACCCTCTTGCTCAAACCCTTTTGAATTTGAGCGCTGTGATCCTGAGAAAGAAAATTTGAAAAAGGTTGCATATCTGAAATCTGGCGAGTTGCTTGCTTTTGTCCATGACAAAGAACATAATAGTCTGAACTTGTACATGTCCCCCAAAATAGGACCATTTCTACATGGGAGCAATCCTATTCGCACATTTAGAAGGGGTTTTGATTTGGTAGCTTTTGATGAGCGTACCAGATTCCTAGCTTTATATGATGCTCTGGGATCCAAGGTTCTAATATACAAGTTTGATGAATCATTTCGGAATATCGATTGGACAGGTGTGGAAATCATGCTCAACTTGTTTTCTGGAAGCACAAATATAAAATGGATGCAGTGTGTTCCCGGGAAAACTGAATTGCTTTTAGTTGATGACACAAACAGGCTCAGGGTGGTAGAAATCCATCACCAGCCATTGATGAAGCCTAGGCATATCACGCTCTCATCAGACTTTTTAAATGCTTTCATTTCAGGGGACGGTTCCTTTCTCTTTGTTTTTCAAACACCTGCAAAGTTTTCAAATCACAAAGAAGAATGTGTTTCATCTTCTGCTCAAGGAGCTGCACAAGAAAGCAAGACTGCATCAGAACTTGAGCTCAAAGTTTACATGTTAGGTGATGCCATGTCTTTCTTGAAGAACATTTTCTTGGATATAAATGTTGAAGATGTCCGTGATTTACAGGTGAAGCTTGTATATTATGGTTGTCAGATTCACCTTGTTGTTTACTCTGATGTTGTGCCTGGCTTCTCTTCTAAAATATTGAATCTAGTTTCGGCCACAGAAGTTTTGGAGTTTCAAGAATTAGGAAAACACCAATCGAATTCAGAAAGAGATCGAAAGAATGCCATGAACCAGGACTCTCAGACGACTACTGCTACATTAGACTACATCTATCACATTTTTGATAAATTTGCAGTTGATCCTGCACTCTTTAAAGGAAGTACCAGGGATCTTAAATTCCATGTTTTGTTAAAGTCAAGAGGTACTATTCTAGAAGATCGCGTGCAACAAAAATATGAAGAATACTTGAAGATTCTTATTGGGCGGTTAGAGAAAGAAAAAGGAAAGGATTTTTCAAAACTCAGGATTCAGTTCCAAGTTCAAATGGATGAAAGCTCAAACAGTACAAAAGACTTGTTCTTTCTATATCCAAAAAAGCCTTTGGGAAACTGGCTCCGTCAACTCATTTGTCTTGTACCGATCCAAATAACTCGTGCCGAAAACAATGGACTACAGCCCTTGCTGGATGGCCTTCAGATACCTCCACACCTCATTTATGCAGATAGCATATCACTAACAACTTTGTTACGCTTTGGCTTGTATGATGCTGTCTTGAGTCAGTGGGATGGTAAAATCAAGGTTGTCTCATCGATGGGCAAACAAAGTAGTGGCAAGTCATACTTATTAAACCATCTATCAGGCTCCTTTTTTGATGTAGCCGGGGGAAGATGCACAGATGGCGTGTGGATGACAGTTCGAATGGATTCAGAGTGCCTTTATGTACTGATGGACTTTGAAGGATTAGGGAGTTTTGAGAGAACAGAGCAAGAAGATATGCTACTGTCAGTCCTAAATGCTGGCTTGAGTAATTTAACAATATTCAACAAGAAGGTTTGTAAATTTAGAACTGTCTTATTTGTTTGCTTTTATTTGTTTACCATTTGATTTTCTCATATTTCAGTGACCTTAGCTTTCATCTTTGTATTATTGTAGCCACTCAAAGATTAATTACCAATTGTGATACTTTGCTTCTTAATCAGGATTTTCATCTTGACAAGGAGACGGAAACTATCTTTCAGCGTTTCCAGAGTGGGGTAAATTTGGTGAAGGATGATGAAAAGCTGTTCAAGGGACTGTTCTACATAGCTATCAAGGATGTTGACGTCTCTGACGTAGAGGAATTAAAAGATGAATTCCGTCAAAAACTTCTACAAATCTGTAACAGATCTCGGGACAACTTTCTTACAAAGATGTATGGAGGACTGGTTGAGCTTGCTGCAATGGCTCCTTTTTCTCGAAAAGAATATCACCAAGAAAGCCTGTGTGATATTGCTTTGACTATAGAAGAGTTGGGACACAGTTATGAGAGTGGCCGTGCCTTTTTGAGAGATTTGAAGCTTGTTATTTCCCAGATAGCTGTGAAGGATTGGACCCCTGTAGATTTGAAACGTGTTGCTATGAAGGTGGATATCCTTCGCAGGAACCTCGATTCTGCTGTTAAGGCAGGATGCCTTTCTATGCCAGGAACCAAAAAGGTGCTTATGAATTTTGACTCTCAGGAAGAGGTAGGTGATGCTCCAATAGAACTTGGGGATCTCTTTATTGAATTGCAAGATACTGGCCTGGAGCTTGCAGCTCTAGACGAATCTACATCAAATGATCAGATTTTGTGTCATCTTAGATCAATACTAGAAAGCGTCTTGGATAGAAGAGAAAAACGTGGTGATTTATGGCACTCTAAATTTCAGGACTTCATAGAGGCATTGGCTGCTAGACGGTCTGATCGAGTTCAAAGGTGGATTTGCTGCAACACTGCAGAATTTTCTGGGAGTAATGATGTGCAAAAGTTGCAACTGGAGGCAGTTTTAGCCCTTGCAAAACTGAAACAGGGCCTCTCTGTATGTGGTTGCAAATGTTCTGTTTGCTTTTGGCGATGTGTTCTAGAGAAAGGCCACCCCTCTGATCACTCTTGTATGGGTAACCATGTTTGTTCTGAGAAGTGCACATATTGTTCTCTCGAATTAAACCAAGAACAAAAAAATGAAGTGGAGGAATGTAAGAATTTGGCAGGCCACGAAGGGAATCATGATTGCAAAAAGAAAAATCATACATGTGTGGAGATCTGTTCTTTATTTGACAAATCATCCAATTGCAGTAAATCTTGTTGCTTGACGGTTGGACATGAAGGTACTCATAAGTGCAATTCATCACAACATATGTGTAACATGATGTGTTCCCTTCCAAGCTGCAAAAATCCTTGTGTTATACAAATTGAGCTGGGGGATCATGAAAAACATGCCTGTCATGAAAGGTATTGTCCCAAAAATTGCATCATGGAGGGGTGCCCTCGAAGCTGTGGTTACAAAGATCACTTCCATGAATTGACAAGTGATGAACATCTCTGTGGTAATGAGCATGCTTGTCGCCAAAAATGTGAAGCTGATGGCATTTGTGAAATTTTAACGGAACTTGTGCGACAAACACGTTCGTTTCAGGGCAGAAGAGGTTCCTTTGAGTATGAACATGTCTCTGAACAAAATGGGCTGCGAAAGGATTGTTGCATTGTTATTCCACCTTTTAAAAGATCCCATGAAGAGGCGCATCTTCACACGCTAAATCCAATGGCTGTGCATTATTGTAATGTTAGATGTCAAGCCTGTGGGTATTTTTGTCAACAACCCATCAAGCATTCTGTTTTACATAATACTGTTCATGGGAATATGAGGAATGTGAATTTTGCATCAGACCAGGAAGAATTTGATATCCAGGGTAGAAAATATACATGGGGAGAATCTGGTGTGGCAGAAATGTGTAACATGCATTGTAAAGCACAAGGTCGGGGTCACATTCATTTGATTCCTTGTCCTGTGAATGATGGTTTGCGTTGCACAAGTCATATATATGATGGTTCTCGGCATGAGACAAAAAAATATGGCCCAGATGTGGATGTGCAAAAAGATGAACTTACCCACGAGACTTACTGGAAGCAAATGCGGTTTGAAGATCCCTGTACTGAAGAAGATCAGAAAGAGTTCGCTCTATGTAATCATCTGTGCAGGTCAGAGGAGCATAATGAAAATGACGGTCGTTCCTCGAGGTCTTACTGCACAGAGAAATTATGGCATGCTCCTGTAAAAAGAACTTCTTCAATGGCATCCTCTGCAGGCCACATAACTGCAGATGGTCATGTTTTTGCCTGTGACCATTCAAAGAATGTACCACATCACGTGGTTTTTGTTATTGACAAGTCTGGTTCAATGTCTGGTGCTGATATAAAACCAAACATGGCAAAATTTACGCCTCGACACAATTGTAGGCTGGGCTGTGTGTATGAGGCTATTGTTCGATTCATTAATACTCGGCTTCGAACCACTAGCGATGATTCTGTATCCGTGGTTCTATTTGATGATACAGCAATTATCGCTCTAGATATGCATGAGATGAAAGAAGATATTGTGGATAGTCTTCTTCAATATGTTGCCTCGGGGTCAACCAGTTATTCTTCTGGTTTGACATTAGCAGAGGAAGTAATTTGTCGGGGATACAATGATCCTAATGTGGAGAAGAAGAAGCCAACAATTATTTTCTTGAGCGATGGTGGAAACAATGATGGGAAAGATCCTCTTCAATTTGTGGATAGACTGAAGAAGACAGATCCGAAGTTGATACTTCATACAATCATGTTTGGAACGGATCCTGCAGCCTATATCTTAGAGAAAATGGCAGAAATTGGGGATGGCTCATTCCAACTCAGTCTTGATGAAGTGCAGTTAGCAAAAAGCTTTGAGAATCTAGCGATTAGTCTCCAGCCTAATGTTGCAGCTTTAATCTGATGGAGTTTCTTCCCAGTTTCTAGATCAGATCTATAGAAAGGTTTAGTGTAATTTGCTCCCATTCTAGAATCTATTTTATTAAGTGTCGGTAGTCTGTAGAGGCCTTTGTGAGTTCAATTTTATCATTTTGAGCTTGTAGTTTGGTAAAGCAGCTAACATTTGTATTCCAGCTGTCATGGCTTCCACGCTTTTGTTAGATTTGTTAACCAAACTCTACTTTTCATTCGATGAAGCAGTGGCTAGTTCAGTATCCCAGGTGTGCAGTCCGATGAGTAGAAGACAGACCGAATGCTTTCTATTTTGAATAAGCATGGATGGTAATAATATCCTTTCCAGTTTTGCAGATAACAAGAGTACAAGAAGGATGGCCACTAAATTGCATCTCAACTCATAAAGGTAAGAGTGATGTAAATTGATTTAGCAGGTCTATAACCTGCAGTCTGCTAGTATCGCCTCATATCTCTGCACGTTACTAGTACTGCCTCATGTATCAATATCTTTCACCTCATTTAGGAAAGTGTAGATCTACGGGATTCAAAAGAAGTGCCTCTACACATGTCTACTAAGAGGATGGTGCATTCATGAGATGCTAGTTGAAAGTAAATTTGTCTAGGAACTAGTATAAATTCCTTTCTATATCTTTTCTTTCCAACTTCTTTTTCTACATTGTGCCGTGCTGAATACTTGCATATCAAAGGCCGATCATCCCAACACTAGCCACTGATCACTGGTATCATCATCAGCTGGTACACCTGTAGAACTGAATGAAGAAGACGTTACTCAAAGTTGATATAACGTTATTAGTTCTAAAGCTGCAGGGTATGATGCTTGCCAATATGCAGGTAAAGAGGTTCCCAGAAATTAATGCATTAAAAACACACACATTTAATAGTGCCATCTTCTTTTGGAGGTTGCAGGGATTTGTGAGTATCTGAATGAATAGTCAAGAATGTAATGTGCCGATACGAGCATGACTGTGTAGCATGTGAGATAAACATTACAGGTTAGGTATATATTCCTTAAGTTACTAGTAAATGATCGTGGTGCCATGGTCTTAATACCCTTAGGATCCCACACTATGAAATTGAAAGCAATTATGGAGATAGTGACTCTTATTTGGCCCAACTTCTCTGACATTCAACTTTTGGCATGCCAAGAACAAGCAGCTTTTTATCTTGCTAGAAATCTGCTTTTGTAAAATCGAGAAGAAACAAACAGCTCTTATGTTAGAAAGGTGTAATCTTGATGTGCACTTTCTTTTGCAGGAAATGTTCAAAGATTTTAGAGAGCTTTGTTACAGCATTGGATGACTTTATGAGTTATGTTTTTATGTTTGTAGTACATCACAGTATATTGAACTGATGGATATTCCTGCTTATGTTCAGGCAGGTCCTCAAAGTTTCAGAAGCTTAAAGTAAATATTTGCCGAGAATACTGCTCGGAGACCATATTTAGTGTTGATTTGTATGGAAAACTTTCAAAGACAAGAGAAGAGGGCGACAAGACTGTCTAATCATTTCTGTCTCAGCTCATGAAGGAATCCTGAACTACTTCTGTACGTGGGATGGAATTCGTAGATAACTTGCTTTTGCCACTGATGATAAAAGAAATGTTGATATAGAAGAACTCAGGAGTTCTGCTTGAGCACAAATACAATTTATAGTGTTTAATGACTTGTCTCTGAAATGTTTTCCTTTACTACTAACATTTTCTTGATTTTAAAATTACATGTAGTATTATGTGAAACTGACAAATATAATCGTCAATTGTGAATATTTGGATAAATGGAACGGATGAAAGATGAAGCACAAAATAAAAATTCAGGGCCAGCTTTGTTTAAAAACCAAAACTGTAATTTTTTACGGGAGATATGATCTCAAGGACTGTCATGACGAATTTACTTTGAAATGCAAGCATAACAGACATTGATGATTAAATTGTTATTGGCGTGATGATTCTCTTCGGTCCATGAAATAGAATATATATGATTGTTCAGTAAGAGAAGTGAATGTGTAATGTTTGTTCCTTCAAATATCTTATTTTGTTAGTACAAAGCTATGAAGCCAGATAACTAGCCAACAATCCAGCAATCCAAATCGAATCCAAAATGTGAAGAAATCAGATGAAATCTTCAAGCAGACAAATGGGATGGGCGTTACAATTGTATGAATATTAAGTTATAGAATACACCTTGATGCAATCGATAATTGAGGTGAAAATCTTTTGATGGTTCAGTCTATCAAAGTTCGTGAGTGGAAAGCTAAGTGAACTTTCACGAGTGTCACTCCACATATTTTAAATATTGTTGAAGCAAGCAACCATCCACATGCAATACGCAAACTCTTCATTATATGTCACATTTATAGACACATTGAATCCATGTATGGATGGCAATAGACACATGATGCATTGAATGCAAGTACGGATAGCAATGAAACTGCCACTGAACTTAGTAATTTCTATCTACATGCATTCAAACCTCTAATTTATAGGCATGTAACTTTAATTGCATTCAAAATAAATGAGGTAATTTTATGTGTGTAAATATTTTAACCAGGGACCCCACAATACGTATATGAAAACAATACAAAAGTTCGGAGATGTATTTACAATCACCCTCTTCACTCCCAACAAAGACCTGAAATAACGAAATGTTTGCACCCTGGGCCATCATACAACAGTGTCTCAAATAAATTATATGAAGTGCATCTATAACATGTGCATAACATGTGTTTGGTGCGTAGATGATTGACAGGTTCACAAGCAATGTGATTAGTACTCTAATTGTCACACCATATGCCAGTGGGATGCCTCTGCTAATCCAAGCTCCTCTATTTGTCACACCATATGCCAGTGGGATGCCTCTGCTAATCCAAGCTCCAAAAGAAAAGCATGAATCCGTAGTCTCCCTGGTGGCATTGGATGCCTCTCGATAGTTTGCCTCGGTTAAAAAAGAGCAATGACAAACTACTTCTTATTCGACCAAGTAACAGAGACCGGGGCAAGATGATAAAGATAACTAGCAGTAGACTTACAGAGAGAAACACTTAGCTACCTTGGACAGCGGAATTTACCTCAGCAAAGGATTGAAGTATTGCTGCAGACCGATAGTATCTGCAACATCTCATTTGCCTGAGTAACAAGAGCTTATATACCAGATTGTGAAGGAGGAAGAAACTTATAAAATTTGTTAGTCCCGATTCAACAACTTTAAATTGTCAGAATCTATAACTGGTGGGAAAACCACATCAGAACAAATGTTAAAAAACGCAAACAACCTTCAATTTTCTTACTCGATCTTAACTCTTGTATATTTCCTGGATCGTCCAGCAACTACAATATTTATTTCCCGTTGTTGGTCGCCAGAGATGCTTCTCCATGAGGTCTGGCCAGACCAGACCTGGACAATGGCTCGCCTTTCTCAAGGGATTCATTGGGTGTACATCTTTTCTCTTTTCGCTTCCTCAATGATCAATCGAACCCCTTTTTGATCGTCCCCAAAGCGGGGATAGGAGCTAGGGATCTCCTCCGAGGGGGATGCTTGAGAAGATTTCCCTTTTATTTCAGCCTTCTCCTCCTTTATGGATTTTTCCAATTCTATGAGGCTGTGGTTATCCTGGACGCCTCTCTTTTTTTTTCATAAGAAAAAGAGCATACTATTATATTATAACAGTATTGAAAACTTTACAATAAGTTCAGCAGCGAGATCCCATGGATCGCATAGACAGGTAATACAAGAAATTAAGCCCCGGATGGGCCAAAACAAAGGACCCACAGAGCCAAGGAAGGCTGCCATCGCACCAGAAATAGATACAGGAAAAAAAACAAAGATACCATAACCCCGGACCGACAGAGGTCGACAAAAAGTCCAAAAAAGCGAGCAGTCCCAGGCAGGTCTCTCCATCAAGTAACAAAGATAGATCAGCAAAAAACTAACAGGTCGACAGAGGTCGACTAAGAGTTCAAAAAAAGCGAGCAGTCCCAGGCAGGACTCTCCAGCATGTAACATAGATAGATAAGCAAAAATCCAATAGGGCGTTGGCAACTCCAGCAAAATATTAACCTCCAAAAAAGAGTAGAGGCCGCATAGTAATAATATGTATCATCAATAGAAAAAAGATCAAGGCTGCCATATGTCTATCGAACCCTGAGTCAAGACTGCCATATGTCTATCGAACCCTGAGTCAGTAACTGATCGGCTGACCATTCTTCTTAAAAAATGATTCCCTCGGAAGCCAAATGAGCCAGCTTAGAAAGCTCATCAGCCAAATGGTTGAATTCTCTGAAGGTATGGCAGAAAGTGATCTGTTCGAAGTCGTTGATAAGGCTCCTTGTGTCAAGCAGCCGAGAAGATAAAGATAGGATTCTGAGAGATGCAATGCCTTTGGCCTAGTTGATGATGATCTTTGAGTCCCGCAGAACTTGAAGCGCCGAAATGCAAAAGGATTTAGAAAAGTAAAAACACATCGATAGCAATAATAACTCACTTCTAGTATTAGTTCCTTGACCACAATGCATTCAGATCTTGTAAAAATGATCATTCTGTAAAAATAAAATAGTACCAGCCCCACTAATCAAAGAGCCATTGTGTGATGCCTCGTCAAAGAAACCACTTGGAATGTTATCAATTAATGTGGGGGCGAGGTCGCACTTTTTTCACAGAAAATTGAGCAAGATTGTCCTATGGAGGAAGATTGAAGTCCTTAAAGGATGCCACCGTCTGGCTGCAAATCAATGATATGAAAGGAACCTTTCCTTCAATTAGTCGCATGTTCTGGGCCTTCCACAGTTCCCCAGAGACAAAACAAGGCAAAGCTTCCCAATAATCCTCACTCTGAGTCCAATGTCCCAAACTGTCCTGAAAAGAAACCAAATGTCACATAGAGCCCAGGCCCGTAGTAAGTCAAAATGGCTTGCCAAATCTGTATAGTGAAAGGGCACTGGGAAAAAAAGGCGATCCACCGTTTCTGCTGCATTACAATAGAGCACACAACGATTTGGACCACAGACCCCTCTACGTAGTTAATTGTCCCAAGTCAGGGTGTGGTTTCCCAATGCCAGTCAGTTAAGAGAATTATCTTAAGAGGCAAATACATAGCCCATAGCTTCTTGAACCACCAGCGGTTGTGTCCCTCGGCATCAAAAAATAGAGATTCATAGGCCATTTTTTCCATGACCAAACCTGCCACTTCATTCCATGACCATCTTAAAGAGTCTTCCCTATTAGTTAATTGAAGATTTATTCTTTTGATGCCCAAGATGTAATTAGTCCATTCATTTCCCAATGAACCATATAGACCCAGCTGTTGCGTGGAAAGCCACAAATGAAAGCCTGTTCTGGATATATGACTAGTGGTGATCTGGTTCAAAGTGTAATAATATTTTGCCCGAAAGAAACAAAATTAACTCTTTTGAAAGTCTAAAAGGATCAAGACCACCTAAAATTGGATCTTCACCGACTCTAATCTCTCTTCCATTGCCTGGTAGCCAAGCCATCCACTGTGCCACAGAATGGAAAGATCCTAAATGACCATTCCATAAATTTTAGACGCCTTTTGGTTTCTTTTTGCTCACTCAAAACCATTGCACCAATGAAACATTTTTTATGCCTTTCGGTTTCTTTTTGCTCACTCAAAACCATTGCACCAATGAAACATTTTTTATATATTTTTCCTTGATCATTTTGTTCCATAGAGAATCCGAGAATAAAGCCCTCCAAAGACTTTTAGTCGAGAGAGTTGAAGCGAATAGGTGGATATTTTTTAAGGCCCATCCTCCAAGATGTTTCGGCCTGGCAAGATCTTGCCAATAAACTATATGATATTTCCTTTTCTGAGATCCCCTAGACCAAATGAAATTAAAAGTTCTTCTTCGGGGTTCATTCAAAATAGTTTTGGGGACTTTACATAAGGAAAACCAATAGATTGAAAGGTTCTGGAGGACTCATTTTACCAACGTGATCCTGCCACCCAATGATAGCCACCGCCAACACCAATGCTTAATCCTCTTATCATATTTCTTCAGTAACCAAAGGCAGTCATTTGCGTGGTAATTGTTTGGCTTGATATGTAAGCCAAGATACTTGATACCATATGAAAGAGGACTAAAATTATAGGGGAGAAACTGTTTTATCTGAAGTTTTATATTTTTCTCCATTTCATTTTCCGAGAAGGAGGATTTTTCCTTGATGATAAGCATTCTAGATACACTGCAGAAAAGATCTAGAATAATACTATAACTTCTCCATTCATCCAAGCATCCTTTCCCATATAGCATGACATCGTCCACAAATAGAGAATGAGTCACCAAGGTAGAAGCTGTCACCTTTAAACCTTTGATCAATAATGTATCTCGCGCTTTGATGATGAGCCTGCTTAGGCCTTGAATAACAAGAAGAAACAATAGTGGAGATAAGGGACATCCTTGCCTCAGGCCCCTCGATCCCTTAAGAACAAAATTGTTGAAACACCATTTATCAAGACTGCATAATTTGTTGAAGACACACAGGTCATAGCCCATCTGTTAACAACCCAGGGAATGCCAATTTGAATGAGAATTAGTCCGAGGAACGTCCAATCCACACGGTCATAAGCCTTGACCAGATCTAGTTTTAGGATGAGGGATTTGAGGTGTTTTGATTTGGTACTGTGAAATACTTTTTGCGCAACACCCACCGCATCTAGGATTTGGTGGTCTTCCAAAAAACCGAATTGCTCACACGAGATACATTTGGAAAGAGATGGCTTCAAACATATTACAATCATTTTTTATATGAATTTATAAATTAAGTTGCATAGTGAAATTGGTCGAAAGTATGAAAAATTGACAGGATGTGAGCATTTTGGGATCAAATCCAAGAAGGTTGAATTTATGGCACCTGACACCGATCCTTTAGCACGAGACTCTTCCACTGTAGCTAATATGTCTGGGCCCATAATATTAAAGAAGGAGAGAAATATTTCCACAGTCCAGCCATCTGGGCCAGGACTCTTATCTTTTGCAAACCCCTTCAGAACTGCGTCAATTTCCCGAAGTGTGACTGGAGCATAAATATTGTTCCCTTCCTCTTTTGAAAAGAACCTCGGGAATTCTTTGATCACTTTGAATTGTTCTATCAAAGAAGTGGATTTTGGATCCTAGAAGAGAGATTGGAAATGATTTGCAGCCTCTTTTTGTAGCTCCTCCAGAGATGAGATTTGGTTTCCATCCTTATCAGATAAAGATCAAATAGTATTATGTATCCTTCTGCTTTCGGCAAATTTGTGAAAAAAATTGGTGTCTGAGTCCCCTGCTTTGATCCAAATGGCCCGACTCTTTAATCTCTAGGTTTCCTCATTCACTTTTAAGATGTCCAATATTCTACCCTCCAGATCGATCAGGTTGGCTTGATCTTTTGCATATAAAGGGATGAATCTATTAGGCTTGGAAAGAGATTCAATCTCGGCTTCGAGCTTGACCAAGTTCTATGCCAATAATTTCTTTTTTTCTTTTTCCCAATTTGAGGTGAATATCTTGAGCAGTTTCAACTTTGTGACCAATTTATCCATCGTTGAAACTTCAATCAACATATCCATACTCGACCATTGATCAACTACTTGTTTTTTGAAGTCCAGATGCGATAACCAAACTGCATTAAATTTGAAAGGGACCTTATTGCTTTTACCATCCACTTCGAATTGAAATATGATAGGGGAGTGATCACCGATTCTAGTATGGTCCACCCACAACAGATAGATAAAGAAGCAAGCCAAGAGTTGTTCTAAAATCAAATAGTGATCAAGTCGCTTCAAGATATAGTCCTCGTTCCTTCTTCTGTTTCTCCATGTAGGAACAAGAGGAAATGGTTTTGAATCGATCAGGTTCTTTGCCTCGGAAAAATATGAGAAATAACAGCCCAAAGGATCGAGTTTGGAGCGTTGACCCCAAATCTCAAAGGCTTCCCAAGTGAAATTAAGGTCTCCATCCAAAATCAAAATTTCCAAGTCTAATAGATGGTCTGCATTTATCCTGTCCCATAAATTTTGTCTGTCCCGATAAGGGCCATAGCAGTTGATAATATTAAGATTCTTATCAAAACTTGCAAGTCTCCTTGATAGCATAATTCTAGCTAAGGTCATAAATGGATGGAAGTTTAATTTCCGTGGATTCCAGGCGGATAACAAACCCCCTGAAAGGCCTTCCACACTAATATAACACATTTCCTAGTCAGGTTTGATCTTAGTAAAAAAATCTACCATTTCCCTCTCTAACCATAGTTTCCTGCAACAACACAAGGTCTGATTGAATGTTTTGTATGAGTCTTTTTAGGGCTAGTTGCTTAGGGAGGACCCCCACTCCCCAAATGTTCAATGAGAACAAGATCATTTATGAACCCTCGCAAGGGCTTTGACCTCTCTAAGAGCCTTGGATTCAATAGATGGAAATCTCATGGAACTAACAAGGTTCAGTTTATCAAGAGGATTTGTTTGTTCACCACGAGCAATGAGCTTCCTAACACTTCTAGTCTTTAAGGGCGAGAAGTCCTGTGCCAAACCTTCGATGCGAACTCCCTTTTTAGATTTTTTGGTTGGTGGGGATTTTAAATCCACATCAGTATCCTCACCAATGGAGATGGGTGGATCATTTGTGTCAACCACCCTTTTTCTAATGTAAGACGGGATGGGGAGCTTCTTCACCACATTGCAATAAGAAGGCACATGAATGTGTAAACTTTGTGTATCCCCCTGGTTAGAGACTATGGGATGGGGAGACATTGATAGAGGATCCCCAATGCAATACCTTACCAAATCCTTTGACAAGTTTTCAATGGGAAAAGGATAATTTAGGCCCACCCAAGGCACATTATCATTGACTAGATCATGATCGGTCTGGCCGATTGCAGTCGGTGCCAATATTGGGTCCAAAGAATAACAAGAAGGCGTTTTTTGGACTAAGTATTCTCATGGAATCATGTGTTTTGGGAGAGATAATAACATCCAAAACAGATGGGAGGTGCACATCTCTCTACCAGGTGGGACACTCGCTTGTTCTCTGCAGCATTTCATTAATTTTTATTTTCGAAAGACAGTGTTACATTATCATACTCACACGAATTCCAAGAGAAATGGATTATAGTAGTGTTACACCATAACATAATAAAGTAATAATGTAAGAAGTAGTTAAATTTTACCAGCATGGATCCATCTTAAACCCGGATCTATTAAACACGGAGAGGGATCCAATTTCATGATGTGTAATTTTTTTCTTGATGTGTAAAAATTTAAGATAAAAAAAAATCAAAGAATAGTCATGATGATTCGATTAACATAATATATATTTAATTTCATTAAATCATAAGTAAAAAATTTCTAGCTAGCTTGTTTTATTATTATTAAAATATGTCACATTACATCACATCACAGCAAAACATCTCCCCCATACTAGGTTGCAATGACTAAAATGACCATATTTTTAAAATGGATTGATAGATGTCTATTAGACTCATTTTCCACCCTTAAATGTAGTTGTGTTACTTGATCACCAATGCACAAGAAGGAATTAATAAACTATTATCATTATATATATTGGTGACATAGTGCCCAAGATTTTGAAGAGCATCTACTGATGAATTCTCTCATCTCTATATTGGTGACATAGTGATCAGTATTGATGAGTTTTCTGAAAGTCCCAACTCCATGGAGAACGAAGAAGAAGACCTTGTAGCAACAAAATATGAACCAAGATCATCTTTCTAGTCACCACTTTAGCTTCCATTTGAATTTGATCCCAAGAAAAAAGAAGAAGAGGAGGTTCTCTCTCATGAACCATCCTTCATTGAAGGTTCTTTGAAGATGAGTGAAAGGAATATCTATGAGGCCCTTAGCATACTCCATGACACTCAAGCATTGGTGTCAAATTCTTGTTGGAGAGTTTCTTCATTGGAGGAGCCATACTTCCTTGAAGACATGGAGAAGATTCAAAGAGCAATGTGCAACATTGAAGGTAATTTCATGTCTTTGATTTTTGTGGTAGAGCATGCCTATCTTTTGGAATGCAACACAAGCCATGGGATCACGACATTGCTTGTTTTCAGTTCAATTGGAACAGTACCTTGGTCGTTGGCTTGATGGATAAATCTAACCTTCATTTGATTGATTTCATTTATGAGTATTGTTTCAGTTTCTTTAGTTGGACTCAGTTTTCATATGCTTGGTGTGTATGGAGTTTAGTTGCAAATATTTCTCACCATGCATACTACAAGATCATTTGGGACCCTGGGATCACTTTTGATCTCATTGGTTTCAAATTTGGGGTATAGCAAGCAGCTGGAAGTTCAAGTCACCACTTACGAAAGTGATTGTATTAGAGTGGAGCAGTGGAAGCATTGCATTTCCTCTCATAAATTTTCTTGGAAACATGAAATTTTGAAAATTTTGGCAAATCAGTGGCAGCTTCAAGAGGTTGTTCAATGCAAGTATGAAGGTTCAAATGATTTTTGAAACAAGTTGGAAGCAAAGTTGGATGGAAAGCAGGTTCTTCAACATCCCCGTTTGAAATTGCTTGGGGACAAACAATATTGGGTGGGGAGGACTGTCATGTCCCCAATTAAATAATTTTTAGATAAATAATTAAGTTGGCCTACCCAATTCCTAAGGGTTATGTGGAAGAATTAAAATATTGACATTTAACCCCAAGGTCTATAGTTTCTCATGAAAATTCAATATTCTAAATGGATGGTGGAAAAATATGCCAATAAATTATGGAATAAATGTTAAATGCTCCAAAATGAAGTGCCATTAGGTCCTAGTTGGACTTGGGGGCGCATAAGTGGACATGTGGGGTCCACATGAGAGAATATTCCTCCTTTAAACATGGATCCATCCTCAAAATCGAGTTGGAATGGAATATGTAACATTCATGAAGGAAGAGGAAGAGTCATAGGGATAAAAATAGGCAATGACAGATTCTATGACAACTATGACAAGCATTATGACACTTATAAAGATTCTATGACACTTATGATAGATTCTTGAAATATATGACAATGTAAGAGCTAAAAATAGACCAAGAGGGAACATGAGAGGAGTGACACATCTCCAAAGCATCCAAAATATTCCCCAATTCGAATTCATGGAGGAGTTGGAGACAAAAGATGAGCCAAGTGTCATGTGGGGCCAATGAAGGGTCACAACTCCCACTAATTCGAATTTCATGAGTAATTAGGAGATAATTTGAGTTCTAAGGAGGTAAATGAGTCAAATAAAGTTATTAAAAGGATGCCAAGTCGAAATGGAGCATATTTTGATCATTTCTCATTTGGCACATTTTGAGAGCTTAACTTGTCCTTGCACGGTGAATGTTCATCCTCCCTGCCTTAGAACCAATTTCGAGGGTGAAAGATTCCCATACAAGTTGGTTGATGGAGAGTCCATTCAGACCTCTCAAAATAGATTCATGGAGATTTTTTTACACAGATTCAAACCCCAACTAAGTTCGAGTTCATCTTCTCTCATTCTTCTCTATTCTTATTCTACTATCTTTCTCTCAATATCATATAAATGTGCAAGGGCGCACTTCTTGTTGCATATAGTTAGTGGAGGAATTCTATTTAGAATTTATGGACATGTTAGTTGCTGCATAACTCTGTAATAGACATATAATGAGATCCACAACTAGAAATACCATGTACTTCAAGTGACATTTCCAATCAAAACTAAGATTTGAGCCATTTTCCTCATAACATTTTCATAGTGATTTTGGGAAGATGTTGTGCCTGTTTTATATCAAAGTTTTATGAGATATTTTTTAATGCTATGAGATTAATATGAATTTAATTTTATGGCCCAAATGATTTTTGCATACCCCTAAAGTGTCACTATAGTTTATGACCAAATTCGAGACTCCTTGTCCACCATTTTCACCCCAAATTCTAGACTTTAGAAGTTGTTGTTCATTGGGATACCTATTCGACCCTAAAACCAAATCTAATGCTGTACATATATTGTCATTGATGTCCTATAACATATCCAAGTCTCATATTAATAATTAGTGAAGGGATTACAATGTTTGGAAGGGAAAATTAGTGGCAGACCTAGGGGGGATTTCCACTACTCAAATTGACTAGTCTTGTCCCGAAACTTCTCTCCTTGCAAATTGTAGACCATGGATGGGTATATCAGGTGTTTGGGTGTCTGATAGATGTGATAATGTTTCATATGCCCCATCAAAACCTTCCTCCCCAAATTCTAAATCATTTAGAGGTGTTTGGAACCAGTTGTAAACTACATCCCTAAAGTCGAAATAAGGTGAATGTAAGCACTTTTCTTCGGAGGTATACTATAGATTATCTATTATTATTTATAAAATATGATAAGTTTTTTCATTAATATTTGCAATTATGATTTAATTGATTTTTATTTATAATTTAAGTTTGAAATTGAAATTTGAATTTTTTATTATGAGAAATTGTACGGATTGCATTGTTGAATTTGATATTTTAAAAATGGTTCATATATTAATCATATTAAATATTGATTTCAAAATAGTACAAACAATTCAACAAATTCATATCTATTTATTTATATTTTAATTTATATTGTTTTTTCAAAAATAAATATATTTAACTTATTTAGGTTCACTTCCTTTATACTATTTTTTTCAAAGTTTGCAATTTCACAATTTTTAAGATTTTGAGATATTAACATTTAAAATGCAATTTCATACTTTTTAAGATTTTTAAATATTAACATTTGATATATATTGGTACAGATTAAAGCACTTTATATTGAGCATGTGTTTCCTCCTAGGAGGTCACAGGTTCAAATCTAGAGGGGGGTAGGGTATGTACACCTCTATAGACTTTAGCAGTTAAATCGTTGTGCAGAGGCGGGTCCCTTGTCCCACAAACAAGGGGTCTCATACACCAAATTGGTATCTCGCTTGGCGGTGACCTAAAAAATAGATTATTACTATTATTATTATGATATAATATTTTTTACTTATTTATATAAAATTTTACTTTGAATTTATTTTTATTTTTAAATTTATTTCAAATAGTTAAATTTTTTTTTCCTTTTTTTAAAATTAAAAGGCAAAGACTAAGCTACACGCAACTCTTGTTTCTATCTTTATGCATTCAAACCTTTAATTTCTAGAAATGAAACTTGAATTGCAGTCAAAATAAATAAGGTAATTTTCCAAGCACCCCACAATACATATATGGAAACAATACAAAATTTGAAGATGTATTTACAATCACCCCCTTTTAAGATTATTGTGTTCACTCCTAACAAAGACCTGGAATGACAAAATGTTCACACCCTGGGCCTTCATACAACAGTGTCTCAAATAAATCATATGAAGTGCATCTATGTGTTTGGTGCATAGATGCTTGATAGTTTCACAAGCAATGTGATGGAGCACGATGATAAAGATAACTAGTAGTCGACTTATAGAGAGAAACCCTTGGCTACCTTTGACAACAAAATTTACTTCAGCAAAGGATCGAAGTATTGCTGCAGAATGAGAGTGTCTGCATCACCTCATTTGCGTGAGTAACAAGAGCTTATACCAGATTGTGAAGGAGGAAGAAACTTATAAAATTTGTTAGCCCTGATTCAACAACTTTAATTTTTAGTAAATAAAAGAACAAATCCACGTCTCTATTAATAGGAAAGAAAATGGTTAAATGATTCAATTCCAATTTGAGTCTAACTAGTAGAAAAACTACATCATAACAAATGTTAAAAAACGCAAACAACCTTTAATTTTTTTACTTGATCCTAACCCTTGTATATTTCCTGGATTGTCCAGCAACTATAATATTTATTTCCCATTTTTAGTGGCCAAAGATGCTTCTCCATGAGGACATATTTGGACGATGGACCATCTTTCTCATGGAAATCATTGGGTGTACAACTTTTCTCTTTTCGCTTCCACAGTGATCAATCGAACCCCTCTCTGATCATTTCCAAGGAGGGGAGAGGAGTGAGGGATCTCCTCTGAGGGGAATGCCTCCTCCTCCTTTATGGATTTCTCTAATTCTATGAGGTGGTGGTTCTCCTCATCGCCTCTCTACCGGGTGGGACAGTAGCATGTTTTCGAGAGCATTTCATTAATTTTTATTTTCAAATGACTTTGTCACATGATTGCACCAAGAGTAGTGAGGTGCTTACAACTGAGTATGAGGATGTTGTAACGCATAACGTTATGTAACATGTAACATGACATTCCTATAAAAAAAGAAATAAAAATGGAAATGATGTTGGCTTAAACAAAAAAATTAAATTATATTGATTTGATCTTAAACCTAGATATATCAAGAATAGAGAGGGATCAAATATCCAGAGGTTTAAATTTTTTCTTAATGTGTAAAAGATTATAGATAAAATAAATGTACACCTCAAAAAAAAATTGGATCCCTCTTTGTGCTTAATAGATCTGTTTTATGATGGATCGATGTTCATTATTAAACTGAATTGAAATCATTTAATCCTTGTCTTATCCTTTGACATTGGTATGTTTGCACCTCTTTTTCATAATCTAATTTTTAGTTTGATGTATACATAGATTTTATGGAATACAGTATAGCGGTGATACAACACCGCAATTAAGATTAAGTCTAAAAGTGGTTGATATATGTTGATAGATGTCATTTTCCTCCATTTTAAAATATAATGGAATTGATTGACATATATCAACCACTTTTAAATGTGTAGTTGTGGTCGGAGAATGAATTGGTGAATTATTATTATTATTATTATATATATATATATAACAAATAAATAAATGAAAAAATGTATGATTTTTATATTAAATAACATCACTTATCAATATTTTCTTGGATGGGATGATTGAGCTTGAGAGGCAACTTACAGACGGTCGCTTGCATGTGTTCGATGCAGTGGGATATCCGGATGACAACACCCCCAATCATGGGGATTAATGGAGGTGGGTAGGAGGGATGGATATATTTTCCCCTCTCGTGGATCCAATAGCAACACAAGGTTATTTGTACCAGAGAATGGATTGGAATCCAAGAGAAGAGATTGCACTAGATTGTGAAAGGAGTAGACGACATCATGGGTGTCGAGACTCATTATGGTTTGGGATATTTCTATTCCATGGCCTTCAAGCTCGGAAGCTCTAGCTTTCACCCTGCTTTCCTCCCGGACCCGGTCTTGTGCTTTGCATCATGGTTTTTGGTAGTTCCAAGTGGACTCCGGTGAGGGGTAACTCAAGGTCTCAGTCTTCTTAGCCTAGAGGGAAGTATGGCTTGGTAGTTGAGATGGGGCATAGAGGGCGGAAAAAGGGGGCTTGCAGAAGTGATAGCAATAAGGGGTGACTCAAGCGTAGCCAGAGGAAACTGAGGCAAATAATTTGTTTTACTAGGAGATTCGTTCTGAAATTATGGTTCATCTCTCTCAGGTGGAGAAATGGGTTAAAAAGAGGAGTATTTCACTAGGCTTTAGGAAATTGAGCAAGATATTAGGCCATGGGTGCTTAATACTGGTAATACTCATTCCCGAGAGACAAAGTATTACAAGACTTTAGCATTGTATTGGACTACCAATGCTCTCCTTAGCAAGGTGTTGTTGGATACTAAGGAGGAAACAATTGAATTTCTTATTCAAATGGATGAGCTCAATGGAAAGCTCAACTTTCTTATCAAGGATATCTATCACTAATAAAGAATATGAAGCCGAGAACCATGTTGTAACTACCATCAAGGTGCATCATGTCAATTTATTTGAGGATGATATGACTTCTTAAGTTTACTTCCTGTTATAGTTTCTTATGTTGTTATCATAGTCAAAACCACCTTCGGCTCAAACGAGGTTGGCATAAATACGCCATGACCTAGTTAAACCATTGGGATATTGACAAAAACGTGGCCTTGCAAAATATTACAGACATTAAAACTATTATTGCTTCTAAGTTTAAAGAGAAAATGTGGTGCAAGAAAGACTTAGAAGTTAAAAGAAAATTAAGATACTATAAGGAGGTCATTAACCCTAATCTAGAAGTTCAAAAGTATCTCTATGTTTTAACTAGTTCGGAGAAGAAAATTAATATAGCCAAGATAAGAACAAATTCTCATGAGCTCTATAGTGAAACAGGGCGTTGGACAGTTCCTAAAACACCGTGGGAGGAAAGGATTTGCCATCTATGTGATACTATGAGTGTTGAGGATGAAAAACAATTTCTCTTAGAGTGCCCTGCATACACCCACATTAGATCCCAGTTCTATAATCTTTGTTGCAATATTGACCTTCCTAGCCTTCTATTGCATCAAAATTATATTGATTTCAGAATGCTTCTCTCCAAGCTCTTTGAGTATAAGAATACAATTCTAAAGCAAACTAAATAATTCCCTCTTTAGGTCCAATAGACCAAAATTTGGTCTTATTTGATATTAATCATCATCGTCGTCAATTTTGTCAATTACTCTGTTTCGCTTTACTTATGATTGGGTTCCCCATGGGGCCAACCAATTTTTCTATCATTGTAATCATAAAGTGATATAATAGAAAAAAAATTAGCTTCACAAAAATATCACTTATCAATATTAAATAAATAAATATGAATAATAACAATAACTAAATATATATAATTTTTTTTTATTATGAATATAAGTTTATTAATATATAGAAATATGATGAATAAAAATGTAAATACAATCTAATTAATTTATATGAAATAAAATAAATAAATATATATATATATATAATTGGTCTTGGTCTGCATGGGTGCTTGGTTTGGCCACATCGAAAGATGGCGCTTAGGGTTTTTAGGTTTTTTCGTGTTGTGGGAGACCTTACCTGGTTTTGACGCTACAGAAGGATGACGTTTTGTTTGCAGTAACTTGGAGTCCAATCAGCCGAAAGGCTGACTTTAGTACCAGCCAAGGTTATTAAAAAGTGGAAAGTTGTTTTTTGGTTCTTCTTGTACAACCTAAATGTCTGATTTTTGTGTTTGATATATTGGGTTGGTTTTTTTTCTGGTTCGTATTGTTTTTTGTTGGTGGTCAGTTGGGACCGGTTGGGACCGGATAGGTGGAGTATCCTATTTCTAGCTGGAGGCGGGGTCTTATCAACCCTTGTAAAAACTTGGATTGTGAATTATGGTATTATGCAGAACTTGTCCCGCGACAGGTCATTAGTCTGTTGGTTGACAACTAGATTTTTTAGGGTTTAAGCCTTTGTTTTCACATGTGGGGATGGAACCACATATCTCTTCTCCAGCGACGCTTTTGAGTAGAAACCCTGCGAAACGTATTGAGCTTTCTGGATGCCCAAGTTCTGAGAAGGATCTCTCGACTGAGGGAAAGTGTTGGACGAGGAAATCGTGGTTATATGGCTCCAAAGCGTGTAACAGACGCATTACTAAATCCATTAAGGCTAAGGAGGGGCGGCAGCAGTATATTATTGACCCTGGAACTAACCTAGACAAGGTCGAGATGTTGGCGTACAGGGATCTGGTGGGTAGGATGGAGTTCACTTCTGGAAGCAGGAAGGAAATCATAGATTGGGTAAACAATTGTTGGATGCCTTTAGTTGTTTTGGCTCCCAGAGTTAACCTTCTGATGAACATGTGGATACTTTTCATTTTCCCAAATAAAGACCATTTGGAAGACATTCTAAACAATGTTAGCCTTTCAAGGAGGGATCTTTATTCCTAAAAAGATGACACATCTCCTTCGATCCTCTTCTAGAGAAGCAAACTCAGAGACACATCTGGATGATGATTCCTAGGCTACCTATTGAGTTATGGACATAAAATATCCTAATGGGCTGGAAAACTCAGTGGGTAGGTTTATCCGGCTGGATAGAAACTCCCTATTCAGTATTGATAGAAGGATAACCAAAGTTATGGTGGAATTTGACATGAGCTTGGGGTAACCAGGTGAAGTGGAAGTTGTTTGGGGCACATAGTCTTTCTGTCAGTGCTTGGATTATTACAGACTACCTTTCAGATGCTTCAGATGCCGAAACATGGGACATATCCAATCTAAGTTCCCATTCTTAGCTCAGAATTTGAAGGGTGGTGGTAAAAGAAGTGGGGATGCATCTGATTCGTTGGAATGCTACAAGGCTAGGTCGAGTCTAGTTACTCCTCTGCAGCAAATTATGGGTAAGAAATCTCCATTTGATTTTACTCCTTATAAAGATGTCACTAAAGCGGAGCTAGATTTTTATCTAGAGGCGGTGAAATCTCAGGATAAACGTATTTCCAAGGGGAAGTTACCCTAAACCTTGGTTTCCCTTCCTTTTCAGGACCTGATCCTTCAAGGGTATCAGAATGCCCTTGTTCGAAGTATATCCCTTCCTGTAAGTCTTTGGAACCCCCCAATATTTCCATCCCTAAGAAAGTGCCTTCTTCTGAACATCTAGGGAGTTTGGGGGTTTATAATTCAGATTGTAAGGGCTCTCCAAAAGGTGTTGAAGCTAGGGTTTTCACATCTATGGAATGTGATGTTCTCTCTAAAATTAGTTATATCCCGAGCCCTAATGTTAATTGTATTACACCCTTTCCTGTGTTTTCTAAACATCCATCACAGAACCCCGAAGTTAAACCCGTTGAAAGTATTCTCTTTCAAAATGTCACCATTCTGAAAAACAAGAAGAAATTAAAGGATAAATCTGAGGTAACAGAATATGATGGTTACAAACCTATCTCGGTTAGGCTTGATGATTCAACCAAGAAATTTGATGTTTCTTCTTCCCCTAGGGCACTTAGAGCTTTGAATCCCTCTTCTATTGTTGATTAATGTTATTTTTGTCCTTAAACGTAAGGGGGTTGGGGAAGGCTTCCAGGGTTAGGGCCTTAACAAAAAAATTTCTCTCTACTATCCCGGATATTGTACTGTTACAAGAAACAATGTGTAAGGACAAATCTATAGTGTTGAAAATTGCAAATGTTTTACCAGGTTGGGAACTCTCGGCTATTAATGCTTCTGGATTATTTGGTGGTCTTTTAGTGGGGTGGAACCCTCGCTTTTTCCATTTTAATGACTATAAAACCAATTGTGGCATCCTTTTAGATGGTTGGAGTAGGGATCAAAATTTAAATATTTTTGTGTTAAATTGTTTTGGACCTTATAAGTGGAGACGTTCATTCTGGGATTCCTTAAAGTCTTCTAGATTATTGAGCATGAACGACTTAATAATTGCAAGTGATTTGAATTTTACAAGGTTTTCTTCTGAACTGTGGGGACCTGTTGCGAGAATAGATGATTTAGCAGACTATTTTTCAAATATGTTGGTTGCACATGACATTGTTGATGTTCAACCAAGTGTCCTTGATCCGACATGGACAAATGGCAGATCAAGTAGAGACGAAATTCACAAAAGACTTGATAAGTTCCTGGTCAAAGGACCCTTTATGCAGAATTTACAGCGTTATAGATCATGGATTGGGGAAGCCATTTTTTCTGATCATTGGCCTATCTTCTTCCAGTATGATGACTGTAAATTTCCTTGGAAATATCCATTGAAATTTAATTGCTCCTGGTTAAGGAACGAGCATTTTTGCTCTACCATTCAGGACTACTGGAAAAATTCTATTATGGATGGAGACTTGAACCCCATGGATTCCTTTGTCATCAAGATAAAAAAAATGTTAAAGAAGTGGTTACTAAATGGATCAAAAACCATAAGGTTAAGGAACTACAAGAGTATAAATTTTTGGAGAAGTAGATTCATGATTTTCACCGAAGAAATTTTTGAACAAAATCTGGAAATCGATGATTTAGAATTGCTAAAAATCCTTGAACAAAGAAAGGAAGATATTTTGAAACAAGAGGAGTCCGACTGGAGACTCAAAAGTAGATCCCTATGGATTGAACTTGGGGATAAGAACATGAAATTTTTTCATGCCTTCGTCTCTCATAGAAGAAACAATAATGCTATCTGGGAGTTAAAGGATGAGATGGGAAACAAGTTCTTGGGGCGGGAAAATCTTCAAGCTTTCGCTAAATTTTTTTTTGGAAATATATTTTCTGATCCTGGACAATGTGATCTTACTGCACAACTGAATGTGGCCAGGTTATATCCAAATTTCTTAAGTGAGCATGATGCTTTGGAGCTGGGCAGGAGTTTCACTCTGAAGGAGATTGAAGATACTTTGAAACTCTTTTCCAAGGAGAAAAGTCCAAGGCCCGACGGCTGGACTATTGAGTTGTTTTTACATTTTTTTGATATCATGGGTGTTGATATTCTCAATCCGGTGGAATACTCCTGAACAAGAGGCTTTATTTTAGGGGCATTGAATTCCACCTTTCTCACTTTGATTCCCAAATGCAGCAAACCGCTCACCTTTGGGGACTTTAGGCCAATTGCATTGTGCAATTTAGCCTACAAAATTGTTTCTAATATTACTGCGGTGAGGTTGAAACCCGTTCTATCAAAGTGCATCTCATCAGAACAATTTGGATTTCTCCAGGATCGCCAAATACTTGACGCGGTTGATATAACATAGGAGATTATTCATACCATCAAGAAGAGGAGAAAGAAGGCTTTGTTGCTAAAAATGGATCTTGAGAAAGCCTATGATAGAGTCGACTGGGGATTTCTTAGAATCATCTTAATACAAATCAACATCCCTCCACTAGTCCTAAACTGTATTATGGCCTGCGTGTCTACTACCAATATTGTTCTTCTAGTTAATGGTGCACCATCGGACTTTTTCAAAAGCACCAGAGGTATCAGGCAGGGGTTCCCTTTATCTCCTCTCCTTTTCTTTCTTATCATAGAAGGTTTCAACAGGATGATTAACAAAGCCAAATTGGAAGTTAACATCAAAGGTATTAAACTTTATACTAATTTAATGCTCTCTCACCTGCTCTTTGTAGATGATGTGTTGTTAGCAGGTTCTGATTCATTTGAGGAATGGAGGCGTTATAAAAATATTATCAAATTTTTTTGTGATGCATCTGGAATGAGGGTTAGCCCTATTAAATCCAATTTCTATCAACATAATGTGGAGGACTCAAAGTTGGACGATATTTATAGTTTGTCGCCTTATAACTGTTGTAAACTTGAGGAAGGTTTTAAATATTTAGGCTACTTTTTGAAGCCTGATGATTATAGGATTAGTGATTGGAATTGGCTTGTTAATAAAGTTGAAAGAAGAATTAATCATTGGACTTATAGTCTTTTGTCTATTGTGGGGTGACTTATCCTTGTAAAAGTAATTTTAACTGGGATACCAGTTTTTTGGTTCTCATTGTTAAAAGTCCTTTGTTCTATCCTAAATTCTCTCAAGAAGTTGTTCTCAAATTTTCTTTGGAATGGAGGGAAAGATCGCAAGAGTTTGATCATGGCTAAGTGGAAAAAAATTGCCTTACCATAAAACTGTGGCGGGTGGGGGTTTATGAATATGGATAATTTTAGCAAAGCATTGAGACCTAAGAGTTCTTGGAGAGGTATTTTCGGCACCATATTATGGTCTAGAGTATTGGCGGTGAAATATATCAAGGATAACACTGTTAATTGGCTGAGAAATCCAAATAAAAAAATTAGAGGCACCTCTCCAATTTGGTCTGGTTTTATGAAAGTCTATAACTGGATGGCAGAGATGTCATTTGGAAAGTGGGAAATGGAAAGGATATTATGGTTGGCATTGATCCTATTTTGGGTCTAGAGGAAAATTATAATTTATCTGAGGACATCCTTATATTTCTGAAGGAATATGATTTTTCCACTCTTGACAGAATTAAGAATAAAAACATTGTGGCTCATGGTTGCTTTTGGATGAAAGCTAAACATTTTGGCTTTACGGGATCATATGTTGTGGAGTGGGATAGATATATCGGCCTACTTGACTCGGTGGGTTGCAGACTGTCTATGGAAAGAGATAGGCTCATATGGTCTCGTAACTCTGATTCAGGTGAGATAACGGTGAAATCGGCCTATGATGCAATCATTAGAAATAGATGTTACTTCCCTCATCAATGGTGGTCCAAAAGCATTTGGAAGTGGAAAATTCCACTAAGATATAAATGTTTTAGTTGGTTTGCATTGCAAGGTCAATTCAAAACATGGGACAATCTTGTGAGGATGGGTTGGATCGGTCCCAGTTTTTGTTCATTGTACAAACGATGCTGAGAATTCCCACCATCTTTTAGTTCACTGTGAATTTACAAGGAATATCTGGGATAGTGTCTGTTCTACACTGAAGATAGATCAGCTATGGGGTCAAGAGAGCTTTAATATATATGCACCCTCAATTGGGTCAGGAACTGCAGGGAACATCATTTGCTTCCAGTTATCATTTCTTGGTACATTTGGTACACCAGAAACAAGGTTATTTTTGAAAATTTGATCCCGAATATTCAGAAAACTACTTCTCAGATTGTAAATGTGTAATAGTCCATCACCAGCGAACAAAAATCAGTGTGCATACAAAAAATTAATTTGTTTGAACCTAAATTTAATAGTCATGTTCTCTTCTTTGATGGAGCAGCTAGGAATGGTATCTGTGCTACAGGTGGAGCTATTTTCATAAATCAGTTTCATTATTTTACGCTGAGGTCAAACTGCGGTAGTGGCACACATATGAAAGCAGAGCTTCTAGCTGTTTGGTGCGTTCTAAAAGTGGCCAGTATCTTTGGGATAGATGATCTGCAAATGTTTGGTGACTCTAGGGTCACAATAAAATGGGCATAGGGTGAATTTAATTTAAAAGTTACTTCACTACTACATTGGTGCAAAAGGATCAAATCAAAATTATGTATTTTCATAAATTTCTCGTTGGATCACATTTACAGACAACACAACTCACTGGTAGATAAACTGTCAAAACAGGCCCTGGATGGTGAGGAAGTTATCTTAGTCTGGGAAGAATGTCAAGATTCCCATGTTTGTGATATGGGCACTAGAAGGTTGTTGGATTGATCCTTACACTTCTGGGTCAGTTTTTGTGTTTTGATCACAGATCTATACTATGCAAAATTATGGAACTGGGAGGTATTTTTTGCTATATCAGATGAATTTTTATCACTGTAGGTTGTGACTATAGGTTGGCACAGAAGGACATTTTGATTATGTTGGGAGACAATACTCTTAATCTTTTCATAGTCAAAAACATTTTGTACTATTTGATTCTTAATCGAATATCAATGATATACTTTTTTCTGCTGGAAACAAGCACACATATATATATATAATTAAAATTAAATATAAATATAAATATATTTTTAAAAACATAAAAATAATAAAGAATAATAAAATAGTAGAGTGGGGAGAGTGAAACAAGGAAGGCTCGATTCTTAAACAAGGTCGTGAAATAAGGGAAGGCTTGATTATAGAATTGAGCCTTCCCTTATTCAACCCATCCCATCCTTTTTACTTAATGTTGTTAAATTAATTTCGTGAAAGCATACTTTACATTAATTAATAATTTAAATATTATATAAGTTTAAATTATATTAATTAATAAGTAAATATTGTATATATTTTAACAATTTACTTGTATATGTTATGTTATGTTATATATTAATTAACAAATTGTATATATTATTCTATATATTAATTAGTAATAGAAAATTGTATATATTAATTAATAATATATATATGTGTGTGTGTGTGTGATTGAGAGAGAGAGAGAGAGTAACTTGTATAGAATGAAATGAAACATAATTTTTTAAGACAAATTATAAATCTATTAGTTTTAATTGATTAAAATTAAATTAAAATTTTGAAATAAAAAGAAAATTGGTTTAATATTCATTTATTTAAAATATAAAATTTTAAAAACATTTCAAGAAAAAAAACTTCATTTTTCGAGGTGAAAAGAAAAGTACGTTACAAAATGCATTGCAATGTTATTTAAGACTTACACAGTCTATTGTAGCCTTCTATAGGCATGCTTATACATTGCTTATACTCTAGTCAACATTTTCAAAAACTTGAACTACCAGTGTACCTTAGAATCTTGTCTATCTAAACAATGGGGAAAAGTAAAACAAAAAACATTAAATCATAATTAAACCATATCATGATTTTAGAAGTCTGATAGATCCCTTGTGACTAGGTGTCACCCGTTTCATCCGATTGAGTTAAAATATATCTTCCTTCAGGAAGTTGGACTCCTACTTTTCACAATTGATCAGCCTCCCTATTTTGTTCTCTGAACATATGACAAGGACAAAGCTTAGAGAAAGAGACAATTATAGCTTGGATTTGTTGTGCAAGTGGAACTAGATCCAGATTATGAATTGCTTCCACTCTCCCTTAATGAAATTTATGACCAATAGTGAATCACCAAATATTTTCATGTGTTGTATATCCTTTAAGTTGGCCAATTTCAGAAGGAAGAATAGGGCATGTAGTTTGGCCTAGTTATTTGTCCCTTGTCCAATATTTGCTTGAAAAGTGAAACAACATGAGATGGATAAGTGAAGAATAAACTGCAATTCGCAAGTTCTATGGTATGAATGAGAGGCCCATCCATCCCACTAGTGTGCAGGGTTCTTGTTCACACTTGAACCCACTAGTTAGTTGGATATACTTAGGTAGATATATTATTAAATAATGAAGGCTCATTAATGAGCGGTCGTTGATGTAATGCGATATAAAGGCCTAGCAATCCTTCTTCTAAGGAAGTTAGTTTTTGCATTATTCTCATTATTGTGTTATTGAGTTATTTTATTCCATTCCGAGTTCAAGTATTGAGTTTTTAGCTTAAGAGGTGGGGCTCCTCTTTGAGCCTCACCTCTGATTCAGATCAATTGGTTTTAGAGCATGGTCCTAGACCTGATTTGAATTTTTTTCCTCTTCGCTTTATGCTGCCTCCCAAGCCATCACTGCTCCTTGTACCATTTTTTAAGGTTTTTTCACCATGGCTATTATCCTTTGTTTGTAACTATAACACCACAGTAACTGCACCTCTCCTTCACGGCCTGTTATTCCTCCTCACCCTTGTCGTTGCCTCCTCCTACACATTTCTTTAATCCCATACTCGTCACAATTTTCCAATCACCATTTTAGGGTTTGGCTCCAACACCCACCATTGTTATCATTTTCACGTCACACATTTTCCTCAATCCACCTTTGTTGTCTGTTGGCTTAACCCAACCATAGACAACCACCAACCTCTTTTTGAACCTTCCTCTACTTAAGAATTTCTTTATGCATTTTCTCTTTCCCACATTTACTTATTAATCTCAAGTTCTCGTAGAAAAATATTTCCAATATGGATCCTCTTTGATAAGCCTGGTCGCCATCCATCCTCTCACTGTCCAACGCATCTCATATTTGTCAAATCCCTACACCATCCCCTTTTCTTTTTATTTATTTTTTGGTTTATCTTTTTCCCTCCATCCTTGTCCATGGCCTCCTCTAGACTGTTGGCACCATGCCCTCTTCCACTACTCCCCCTTCCACTCTGTTCTCTTCCACCATCCATTGTTCGCAACAAACTCCCCTTCCGCAAACTTAAACCTAAACCTACAATCTATCTCTCCATGCATTCTAGGAGGAGGAAAGCAAGGACACTTTTCGCTTCAACTGGGATTAATTGGTATGAATGGAAGGCCCATCCATCCCACTAGTGTGTTGGGTTCATGTTCACACTTTAAAACACTAGTTAGTTAGATATAGTTAGGTAGATATATTATTAAATAACGAAGGCTCATTAATGAGCAGTATTTGATGTAATGCTATATAAAGGCCTAGCAAGCCTTCTTCTAAGGAAAGTTAGTTTTTACATTCTTCTCATTATTATGTTATTGAGTTATTTTATTCCACTAGTACAAAATGAGAGATAAATGACCAAGTGACCAAAAAATTTGGTCACCACAGTTGTTTCAAGGGATAAATGACCAAACTTGAGCAATTTTAAGTGAGCCAACTAAAAATGACCAAGTTGGTCACGGGATAAATATATGATCAGATAATAAGTAACTAAATTAAAAATGACCACATAACAATAACACTAAGAATATGAATTGGTCATTCATTTAGTTATTTTTTACAGTGAATTTGTACAATTTACTAAATTTTAACACTGCAAATGGATTCAGAGACCCCCTTTCTAGGGGAACTTTGAATCCATCTATAGAGACCCCCCTTTCTAGGGGGTCTCTGAATCCATCTACAGTGTTAAAATTGGTCTCTAAATCCGTTTGCAGTGTTAAAATTTAGTAGGGGGATTCATCTGCAGTGTTAAAATTTAGTAAATTGTAACATTGTAGATGGATTTAGAGACACAAGCGATCATGTAAATTGTGTCACTTGACAACAAGCTACTTCATCCCTGAATCTTTACTTGATCGATCTTGTTTGATATATATCTCTTTTCAAGTATGGGTCAACCTAATAGTTTCACTATCTAATCTAGAATTAGATATTATACGTTTGATGAAAATTTTAATTTAATAATGTAAACTACAATAATATTCAAGTAAAATAACGGGTAATAAGAGTTCACTTGAGGAAACATGGAGAACACAAAATTAAAGTATATAATACCACTGATCACATCAAAACGCCAATTTTTCTTCTGAAATTTCAAAATGTTTCCCAAGGCTATCTGTAACAAGTTCCAAGGAATGAGTGAGCCATAGAAAAATTTCAACACTACAATTATACACCAGAAGAAATTTTATAAGTCATGGCATACATGCTATGACAATAATGCATCAAAGAAATAACCATGAGAAATGAATAATTCCTTACCTTGTTAGAGGCTTGGAAAGTAGGATAAGATGCTTTAGTTTCATAACAAGCCCCAAGAAATTGTCAAAATTTAGAAAACACACGAGTGGGATGTAGAAAGGCGCCACCATAGCCATTCATTAGTAAATTTGGCACATGCATGGGATTTCCTGAGAGGGCAGAATGTTGCATCTAATGATGCAAGTCTCCAACAATTTGAACATCTACTCTTCAAATGGTGTTTTATTAAATGAGACACATTTTTCCCATTGCAATCACCCCAATACCGGTCATGAAGCCAATTTGGTTCATGTGTAATTACTATTATGCAGTCAACTTTCCCAACCTACAATGCCCAGTGATAAATTTGATCAACCCAAACAAAAACAAAGGAAAAAAATGCATTCTTATCCTTATATTTTAGAGAGAGAAACTCACATATATGAGATGATACTGCATGTATGGGTGTGCATACAAGAGGAAGATGAAGCCTGAAAAGTTAGTTAAAATTATGACTTTGTGACATTAGCAAAATATCGACAAAAACAACAAAATCGTGACAAGCATTAAAAAGTACAAAATAAATTCATTTTTCTTATTTTTTCTAAATATAAACCAATAGCAACACCAAATAAGCACACTAACACATAAATATGGAAAAATACAACAATATGTATGATCTAGTGGATGCTAATCATAAATCATACATTAAAGTTAACATTGATTCATGAAAGTTGTCCACGCAAGACTAATAAATTCCGGTCATTTGACTCCTTCAACATATTCAAAAAATATTCTATAGTGTGGGAACCTTTAGGAATCATAATCATGTAATCTCTAGTATGGGAAAACTTATCTAGTTTTGGAAATACTATATATTGTATAGGGTAGGTTTTATTGGTGATAAATGGATCTATTGTCGACAAGAGCACTAACACGAAGACCTTGATCATGGTGAGATGCTTTGTTTGGAGGACTTGAGTCTTGGAGCTTGATGTGATGTCATGATTGATGGAGTTTTGAGAGATGCCTTTCTTGGGAATGTGATGTGTTGATGTACTTGGATGTTCACTAATGTGATACAGATGATGAAGCAACCAACTTTGGTTGGAATTGACTTCTTATAGCTAGGGGGGTTTATTGGGCTGAAATTTCCTTCTTGTTGTTTTGAAAGACAAGTATTTAGGTTGGTGAACCTAGGAGTGGTTATTTCATGGTGAAACCCTTGTGTGCTTGAGATATTGAGCACTTGCATGTGTGAAAGATTTGATGGGTTGAAACCTAGTTGATCTTGTGATCATAATAGCATGGTCTCACTTATGATAGGTATTGAATCTACTTCATTAATGGCAGGTATAAATACCTCATTGAGATCCTCTTTGTTTCAAGAATAATTTAATATTATCTACTGAACAGGGCCAACCACATGAATATGGAATCTCTTATGTCCCCTCCGCCTCCTCACATCACTCTCAATTACCCATACCCAATGCATGTACTTGAAAAAAAACATTATGTGCAAACATGCGGATTTCATCATAAAGAAACATTTACCATTCATTCAATGAAAGCTAACATTCATTAAACCATTCATTTATTCAGTAGGAAAAAAATTATGCATGACATTATATTATCAAAAATAAGTACACAATATTTCTTCAGCCACTTCTTTCTATATTTTTTCTCTCTACAAAATCAACAAGAAACTCATCTTCTGGAACTTGTTGTTTAGTTCTTGGTGCTTCATCAACTTGTCGTGTTGTCTTCCTAGTAGAGTACTCGTGATGTGGATTTTGCAGCAAGGGGTCCGGATTTGTTGTAATAATGTGAAAATGTTACATTGATATCTTCTGGTATTATAATGACAAGTATTTCATTTTAAAAAAAAATTACAAAGGTGGTTTTTTACCTGTTGTGGCCACATCATGTACTTCATATTCCTGTCTAGGCTCATCATGTACAGGGTGACCCTCTACATGCTCTGCAGTTGAAACATGGAAAAGTACAATTAATATTCACCATCTTCAATGCAGTATTTAAAATTTAAATTCATTACCAGGATTCGAAGCATGATCTTTGATTGGTTGTTCTCCATCCTCGACATTAAGTGGATTGTTACTTTCCTTCTCAAAACAGAGTCAATATTTTATGGAAAATATTTATAATGAATAGATTGCACAAGTAATAAATCTTCATTAAACTATATTTATTTTATATACCTATGCGCAAGATGGATCACTAGAAGACTGTGTTTTTCCAGACAATAATTTTTGGCGTTCAACAACAACTCCAAAGCCGTGATGGAAGCCAAGCTTCAAGTCTTCCTCAGTGGGCACTTCCTTGAATCGGTCGGCCTACATATTTGCATTATGCCATGAATTTACCTTTTGCAGTGCAATAAAACAAAAATAATTTGCAATTTATTATTTGGATGCAATATTGGTTTTTCGATACTTACAATTTGTGCCACCAAATTCAAATAACCACCAAGCCCAAGCTTGTGTTGACCAGTTTTTTCTTGTCTTTCCTTTATGTCCTTTGATGTGTATGACAGCCTATGCAAGTTTTTAAACACGTTATATGTTCCAAATTTGATCTAAAAATTAATAATAATAAGGTTTACAATTACACTGTGGAAAGTATTGCATACCTTCCTGTTCCTGGTGGTAGCTTTCCTTCTTTTCTCAGAGCCCACTCCTTTCCATCTTCCACTAGGGATTTCCAATCTCTTCCTAGAATCATTGGAGGGCGCTCATACCTAGGGTTCCTTTCTAGATGAACCCTATATTGGTCCCTTACAATCTTCATATGTTGTCCAACCTTCTTTAGGACCTCGGCTCGATTAAAGGTCTCGTTGCCGAACAGGCGAACCAACCGATTAGTGAGCTCATCTTTTAAATTTTACTTTGTTTATCCCACCTTGTGCGGATGGTGGGCCCAAATATATCCAATGACAAATCATTTAGATGTTTATAAAAAACATCATTTCCTGCAAAACGATCATGCCATCATTAGTTGAAAAACAATTTTTTATCAGTATATTACAATCAAATTATAAACACTAACTTGAACAATGTATAAATACCTGGGATATTCTCTATATTTTTTGGAATGAGCTCTTCATCCACCAAAAATGTTGTCTGTAGTGTACCCGTGCTAGTGACATGGGAAGATCCAGGAAATGTTGCTTCAACTATATCAATACTAGAAGGATCTGCATCAACCCCTTCTTCTGCACGATCTGGCGTGCAAAGGTTAATAGTAAGTGCACTCACAGCTGGCCTCGGGGGTGTTGCGGAACGTGTTTTCGATTGTTCATTTGACAACAATGGCACATGATATGTATGTGGAGTTGTTTTCTCATGTGATAAGTCTCCACGAGCATCACTAGTGCCAACACGCCTTGACCACTAGTGTGTGGTCGCAAAAAATATTGTAAATACAAACCATATTTTATTTCACCGTCATATACAAGAAAAATTATAAAATACTAAATAAATTTTTATTCTGATTCAATATTCCGCAACTTACTTTCAAGGCCTGATATCTCTTTACCAAAACATCAACCTTTGCTCTAATCTCATATGTTTGCGGATGAATGAATAGAAAACGAAGGATATCCTCATGAATTTTTTTCAAGGTCTTCTCTATCATCTTAATTGGGTCTAGAGAAGAACCAATGTCAGCATCATGCATCAACTCATCCACATCAAAATCTATTGATGGCTCTGACGCTAGATCATACGTCGAATTAGTGGTTTGCAACAAAAATATATAAAGCATTACTAACGTGAAAGTAATAGACTGAGGAAAAAAAGTATATTAACAAAACATATCAATCATGATATATTTCTAGAAATTCCAATTAGGTTTACATGATGCATGTTGGTGTTGTCTAATCCACAGCTGGGGACTTGTCGCGATCATCCCCTTGCCAAACAAATGTAAAAAACATTATGATAATGAAACCAATATACACATGAAAAAGACATAACAAAAAAAACATGATGCTCCATATTATATTTGTACAATTCCAATGAATTATACCTGCTACCTCAAGGATCGTCTACTCATCTGATCAATGGTCTGGGACTTTCCCCGATCCACTACTAGGGAGGTGCCCCGATCAACACCTTGCAACAAAAACATAGAAAAAATTATCTAAACGAAACCAAAATACTCACAGAAAAAACATAATAAGAAAACATATTGATGTATTTAAATTGTACAATTACAATCAAGTATACATGTTTCCCCGAGGCTGTCGTCATCTAATCAATAGCCAAGTGGTTTCCCCGATCAAGACTTTGCAACAAATATATAGATAACATTATCTAAATGAATCGAATATACTCATGAAAAAATGCAACAATTTTTTTTTTGTTCATATTAAATTTGTACAATTACATTGATGTATGCTTGTTGCCTCGAGGCTGGTCCAATATCATCTACTACTAGGGAGGTGCCCCGAATAGCACCCTGCAACAAAAACATAGAAAAAATTATCTAAACGAAACCAAAATACTTACGGAAACAACATAATAAGAAAAAAATTTGATGTATTTAAATTGTACAATTACAATTAGGTCTACTTGTTGCCCCGAGGCTGCTGCCATCTAATCAACAGTCGGGTGGTTTCCCCGATTACCACTCTGCAACAACTATACAAATAACATTATCCAAACCAAATGAATATACTCATGAAAAAACACAACAAAAAAACTCTTTTTTCATATTATATTTGTACAATTACAAAGATGTATACATGTTGCCTCGAGGATGTTGTACTCCTCTGACTAGTTGCTGGGGAGATGCCCCGATCACTACCCTACTAAGTAAATATAGAAAATTTCAACGAAATTATAACAATAGACTAATGAAAAATCCTTAAGATGTTAAATTCATTAATAAAATGTTGGGCAAATTGTTATATGTACCACTCCTATAGTAACTGTGTTTGTATCTATTCGATTCAAATTGTAATTAATAAGAAACTCTTCCCCTTACAACTATTGATTTAATGGCACATACAAAAACACGGTTTCCTTCATGCCCCTCAAATATGCAGTTGGGTTTCCTTCATAGTTTCTGGTTGTGTACTATTTATAAACCCTGCAATATTCCCCGTAGCTTTTGGCCTTCTGTCAATGTACAACGTTGCTTATTTATTTTGATCCTTATCTTTCAGTTGTAAATAATTTGCTGACAATCCATATCTGCACATACTTTGTGTATATTGGACCAGTCACATCCAATACTTGTAGTTGTAACAGAGTCCAACATACTCCATCAATTTTTTACATCTGTCGTAACCGACCTTTATGCCATCCATGCAAAACAAACCCAAACCATGTAATGAAGATGGTGCAATTCGATATATCCTCTTGTTCACACAAAAATCTATGTTTAGTTGAGGAAGATCCTTTGGTACCCATTGTTTCACTAGATGTTTGTACCTCAAGGGCACCTCGATGTCGCCTATTGTCTCATTATCATAGGAACATGACCCCCCTTCAGTGAGAAAAAATTCCATGCGTTTATGGAATTTTCTTCTGATATTTTGAAATCTAGTTGATATAACTCTTGTAGACCTACTGGATGTCTCACTTTCATCTTGTCTTACTAAACTCCCCTTGCTCGAGGAAGACAGATCTAACAAATACCTGTTTGTTTCTACCTGCACCATGGGAAACAAATTCAAATAGGACCTTGTTGGGTATGCATAATTCATATTAGAAAATTACAAGGCATTAAGGCATGCATTTTACACTATCATCATACATAGTTACCATGCCTCCCCCAAGATTGAAAATGCATATGTTGATTAGTAAGGTATTTTTCCTTTAATTGTCTTGCATGTTCAAAATTGACAAAAATGGTCAAAATTATTTTTTGAATTCCTCCAGTTCGTATAAGAAGGAATCATCAAAATTTCGAGCCCATGTGTTGATAAACTATGTGAGACATAGTTTGAAATCATCATGGAATATGCTTTGAGATTTGGATATAAAAAAGTGGACATAAATTAATGGAATATGCTTTGATTTTTGGATTAAAAAAAGTGGAAAGGTGATCACAGTTCTAAAAGAGGATGATGATATGGTGCTCTAAGGTGAATTAATTGCCTTGCATGAGAAATAAACTTCCTTTAAACATTTTAAGGTCCAAGTAGCCTTGATGTGATTGTGTCATGTCATATTATTAGAAAATCCATAGAGGTAGACCCCCTTGGGTGTTAAGATATGAATGGTGCTATGTAAACTCCTTTCTTTTATTGGCCAATTTAGCAATAACACAAACAACATCAACCTTGATATATTTTTGACATTCTTAAAGATGTAATTCCAATAAACATATATCTACAATAATGTAAGGTCTTATGGATGTTGAAATGACTTGCTACCATGGAGTAATTTACCTCCTATATAAGCTTATTGCATTGTTATCTTACCAGTACACATAATTTTCCAAGGTGGTAAAAGTTGTCACAAAGGCACAAATTTTCTTGGTGGAGATTTGGTGGAGATTTAAGTCTACCTACACAAACATGGGTTTGTGACACATTTGCATGTTTTATGTCCACAAGTATCCAAGGTATTCAAGAGGGCACTATGCATTAGTGGTATCCTTGGCACTCTCAACCATGCCAATAGTTAACTAACATCTCTACTTTACCATATATATATATATATATATTTCCCTAAACTACTTAAATTATTTACCTTTTTATATCCTAGATAAATGACCTATGATTAGGATTTCTATTATAATTAGACATTCATGCCAATTCCCAAAATCATTATCCTCTAGGGCTTGGTCTCCTAAAAAAAAAGGGACAAGGTACTAAACTCATTATGGATGGAGTGGGGTGCAACATACTGTGGGCCTTCTCCCATTGCTCTCCAACCAATCTCTTGGCTCTATAACGGCCCCTCCATTGTTACTACACCAAAGTAAGATTGATCCAAACCCATATCATCACTAAGATTGATCCACAAGAAGCAAAAATGTCACACGTGGGATTTGAACCTAAGTAGGGAGGATAAAATATTCTCCACTTAACCACCCAAGCTAAAGCTAATAGACAAAATGTTATTTGCTGTGTAGTGTAGTGGTACAATAGTTGTGAAATATTGATGGATTATTTATTACCTTATTAATGTGTTTGAACTTTTATTTTTTATTGAAATTGACACATGAACCACATTGACATTCCCAATATGATGAGAGAACCATGACCTTTAGAATCTTGTGGGAATATGACATAGATATAAAGAGTCCTAATATCGTTAGGGAGCATTGGATAGGGAAGTGATTCCATATTGTTATTATCGCCCTTTGTTGTATTAGTTTCATGCATATGCACATATTTTCATTTGTATATGCATGTACATCCACATATGCAACTATTACGATGAAACATGGAATTCCCAACACTCTAGGGATTTCCTTCTCTTTAATACATGCCAACCACCCAATTCATTCCATGTTTCCTTATAAAAAGAAATCACACAACTATTTCAACTCTTCCAACAATAGCGCCGACCTTTACAACTTGTATTCAATAGGAGGGACGAACTCTAGTGTAGCATGCACTTGATGTTATGATATTTGAAAAGTACTTGATGTATAAGTCTTTGTTTTCTAATTGAGATATTATTACTTTTGTTTACCAACATTATAGATAAGTATATTTATTGGGATTTCAAATCTTTTATCTGCATTTTCTTAATTTTTGGTAGAGTTAGGGTTTTATGCAGAAGATTAAAAAAAATCAATATACTTTAATACAAAATTACATCTAATAAAAAAGTATTGAAACTAAATAGTACAACATTAACAAAACATAATTTTCATCTCTTTCGACTTTTCCACTTTAACACTACCAGTTGGCTCATTGTGTTAAAGTAATCTTCAGTAACATGTAATTACTAACAATAGTTAATCAACATTAACATGAGTAAAGAAGATAGGTTTTTTAGCTTATCTTGTTCCAATAGTTTGATCGTGTAAATAATTTTCTTTGAGGATTTTTGGAATGTGGAACCTTCTTGTTTTATACTCATAAATATTACTTTCAGTCAAAATTGTACCTCTCAGAGGTCAGCCAACACTAGGAACCCATTGACCCTACTAAAGGGTAAGTATAAACCAGAGAGAGAGACAAAGGTTGTATGCAACAATAGTTAGATAAAGACAATTACATTCATAACATAAGTTAAATAAAGCACAAAGAATGATTACAATAAAAGTCTCAGTGCAAGTAAAAGCTTAACAAAAAAACACAGATCTGATCACCAACAATTTTGTCTGACAGGACAAGTCTTAACAAGAGAGATCCGGGAAAAGATAAGATTCAACATTAACACAATAAAAGAGAACTCCTTCCAAGCTAAGTATAAAAACTTCTCAAATAATCAGTCTTAAGTTATCCTTCAAGTAGACAGATCGGACTTCCATAAGATTTAGGATAACAATCTCATAACTGTCATGACTTCCTTCAGACAGACCAGTCAACAAAAGAATAGGGTTCCATTAAAGTCCAAAAAATAGGAAGGAACTACTTAATACAAAAACTAAAAACTAAAATAAAAATAAAAATAAAAATAATAAAATAACAAATAAAATATAAAAGAGTCATAAATAATAACATAAACCATAAGTGGGGTTCTAGGGTCATTTAGGTGAGGGTATGGAGACCCAAAACATGACCCAACATAAGATACGTGTGGGTACATGACCCATAGCCCCTAGGACAAGGGTAAAACACAAAGTGGACAAACAACCATAGTACCCAAAGGACCAAAAACATTAAAGGGTGGTACAAATAACTAAAGATGGGTGAAATGACCCTACTAACCACACATCAAGGGAAAGGTACCACAAGACTAATAAACAACAAGGTGTAAGGACCAAGAGTAAATCAACTAAGGTGGAGAAGGTACAACTAACCATCTCTCTCTCAAATGTACAAATGTTCCATATAACCTGAAAGTTCATCATCACTGTATGAAGAAGGGTCCACACTGTTATTTTTTAAGCATCAATTCAATATGATCTAGGATCTTAACTGAGAGAACAACATGTACAACATATCAATCTCAAGAAGCAATCACAAGAGACAATAGACACACATAGTTTCCTTGGGGAAAACCATAAAGGTGAAAAACCCCAATAACTTCCTTAGAGATAGATAGACCAATGATACAAAACCCAAGCATAAGAGATAGTCTCTTAGCAGCAGCTTCTCCTCCTCCACTAGTGCGCCACTCTCCAATGAGTGTATAAGTGATAAAGTGAATGATGAAATAGAGTGCCTCCCGCACTCTATTTATACTTGACTTGACTTGCGTAATAACCTTACAAGCTCGGCCTCAACTTAACCATATAACATAATGTTGACAGGGCCAACCCCCAATATGGTGGTCTAATAACCCTTTAACCCACATGACTTATGCAGGGCCGACCCCATCAAGGTGGTCTAATAACCCATCAAGTATAAGTTACGACACTTACAATATAAATGACGACACTTCCATATAGAGGAATAATACCATCTCTATAGGAGTACAATATACATAGGTGAAATACATTCCGAAGTTACAATTACATCAACACTCCCTCTTAACTAGGAAGGTATTTCTTGACACAGATCTACTAGCACAAATCTTCTTCTCTGGATCATCATCACAGGATCATCGTCATTGCCATCGTCACTGCTACTGCTATCTCAATCAATCTCTGAACTACTCATCATAGGAAGTTCTACAGAGCCAACCCTTTTTCATGCTGGATGTAGGCCCACCACCTGTAGGTGTTCATCATCACTGGCCATACTGTGGAATCCTCAGGACTTATTATGTGCATCAACAAAACCTCGCAAGAGCATCCCAGGACTGATTACAAGCACACAACTCAACCTATCGGATCTCCAAGGACCTTTTACATGCCATTGTACAACCTGTCCACAGCCACAGAGTATCATCCTGATACTCATGATCATGCTGATCATAACATCGTTCACGAAGCACAACCCAGATGCACATCACACAACACTTACAATCATCGGCATGGGAAGACACACTTCAACCATCCATGAAAGGCTTGTTGTGGGGAAAATGCACCTATAGTTTAGGGGAGAAACTACCAACTTATGGTGATAAAGATAGACTTACAAGCATTCTGCAAGTACAACAAATAAATGAAGAGATTAGGGTTTAGAGATGTAGGCACCTCATTTAGAAGGTTGATCCTAGCTTTGCCTCCCTCACTCTTCAATGCTTATCCAGTGTCGCAATTCCCAGACCTGCAAAACAACTTGATACCTTTTTCAAACACATTTGACTACATATATAAGACTGATATCCATGACATAACAAGACATCAAACTATAATTAAATAGTAATCAAATCAGAGACATACGAGAATAGGTCATATTTGGAAAGGAAAGAACGTCTGATCTTTATTGATGAATGAAAGCAAGTACATAAAGTTATACCTTCCTTCAAGCTTGCCACTTCACGAAACCTAGATTCAAGGTCTCCTGCTTCTGTTCTCCAAGGATTCCAGCCTCTAATCAACTGTGCTAGGGTTTACAAAAAACTGAAGCACAAGAGAGGGGGATGAGGGTCTCCATTCCTCCAGCATAACTTTGTTATTGGGCTTAGTCCCCTCACATGGCCCTTCTACCCTCCTTATATAGTCAGTGAGGAAGAGGAAAAGAAGTTATAACCGCTCAAGAGGTTTCCCAACCAACTTAACTTACTCAAATTTCGATATTTTGACCAAAACAGGGGTGTACTCTACTCTACAGTAGACAAAGTAGCATACATATGGAGTTGAGCGCTACTTTAATGAAGAAAATTAGGGTACACACGCTACTATCATGCCTGTGTACCAGCGCTCATGTTGAAAAATGGCCAAAAACAGGCTTTTCTGCTCATTTTCAGGCGATGGTTTGGTCTGGAAAAAATGTTCCCAGGCGTCATATACATCAAATGGGTCAAGAATGAGGTAGTTTCAACCATTTTTAGTGTCCCAAATGACTCCTCCATCCACAAATTTCCTACTGTGTGACTGAAACTTGATCTCAAGAAGTGTTGTCATGCGACCAAGGGAAGCAAGTGTCGTCACGGATGGAGATGTGTCATTTCAAGCTATAACAGATGCCCCCTAATGTATGAGGTCAGAGGGAGTGTGGGAAACGATGGCCGAAATACATTATAAATAACAAATGAATCATAGGCTCAAATGAAGTACCTGAAAGCAAAGGCAATGTCAGACAAACTTATCCTTGGGGTAACTGTCCATGTTCAAATGGTGGAACATGACCTCCAAGAGGATACAATAATGATCCAAAATATTGATGCATATATCATGGTCACTAAAATACAAGCGTGGATCCATGAGGAACATAAGTGTAAACATAGCCACATAAATACAAGGTGGATCTATGTCAAAACTGGAGAACATAGCCATAGAGAACAAGCTGGATCTATGTCTCATCAAGAGCCCAAAAAGAGTGTGGCTTAGTCTTGCACAACTTGGGCGATAACATAAATGAGGTGATGCTATCGAGGATCCCAAGGTCTTCATCCAAAAACAACCCAAGGTATAGACCTATCCAAGCGAATAAATGAGTTGATGTCGAACATGAGAGGTGTCGTTTGATTACCGGTCATTGATGTATACCGTTAACAAATGTGAGGGTGTCCACCAATAATGAAAATGGAACCCAAGGTACCTAGTACATTCAAGCAAGTGCGAATAAGTGGTCTTTCCATCTAACACTTGAAGAATCCATCGGATAGGAGACATTGATGTATTCCCATCTATCCAATAGCGAGGGAAACTGCCACTAATGACTGCAATCCCCAAGGTACTAACCGAAACTCTAAACTTCATTCCCAGAGCACAATGAGCTGAATTCGATGGGAAGAAGTTCGTTGGAAGGGAGGCCTTAATACATCCTCCATCATCCAACACGAGGGACACTCAAACAAGTATGAGCTGATTTGGAGTAGGACTGAACACAAGATGGAACATACTGACACCAAGGAATGGCCGACGCATGAGGTCAAGGAAACAATAGAATGGCCGACACAGGTTATATCCTTGAACAGTGAGCATGACACAAGAGTGACTTAGGCAGCTTTGAACACAAAGAGACCACGATACAAATCTGCAATGTAGGAGACATTAACAGATTCTCCATATGATTGGAAGACTAACCAAACGGAGGAGTAAGAACTCTGAGATCTGTTTATCCTAAGGCCAACACTAGAACCCAACTTGTTTGATAGACTCAAAACAGGTGCTTTGTTCAAGGAGATAGTTGACTCACTGCCATCATATTGAAAGATATTTTAACATTCTTCCCTTCCCTTTCCTTTTTCATGTTTTAACGAGCTTGACAAAGAACTAAAGCATGCTCGAAGGTATTTTCATATTTAAGGAGTCTGAAAAACCTAGAAGAAAACTTCATACACCTATCCATGGATTTTATATCGAGCCCGGATTGGTCTGTGCTCAGCGGTGTTTTCTTGCTTATAGAGTTGAAAAACTTAAACAATCCTCTATACACCTATCCATGGATTTTATATCGAGCCCGGGTTGGTCTGTGCTCGGTTGGTGTTTTCACATTTCAAGAGTCTAAAAACCCTAAAGACAACTCCAAAGGTCCTTTTTCGTAAAGTTAGTCTCCTTCCCCAAAAAAGTGTAAAATAATGGAAGAAGAACTCTTCTAGCGCATACCAAAGTATACCTAGAGTATACATTTTCCATAAATTATCCACCAAGGCCCAGAAAAGGGGTAATTCTATACCTAAGTGGATGTCGGTTCAGTTATTTTAACGAGCCCAAAAAGATAACTATGCTCAACAAACTTTTCCTATTTAAGGAGTCTGAAAAGGGCTTAAAAGAAGTCCATAGGGATCTTTTTCCGTAAAGGTTTAACGAGTCTGGAAAAGTAAACTCATGACTTCCTTACTGTTTTTAATGAGCTCAAAGGAGATACAGAAAAATGCTCGTAACTTCCTTACTGTTTTTAATGAGCTCGAAGTGAAGATGAAAGAAATGCTCATAGCCTCCTTATTGTTTTTAACGAGCTCGAAGGAAAGGTGGAAGAAATGCTCGTAACCTACTTACTGTTTTTAACGAGCTCGAAGTAAAAGAAGAATGCTCTAAATGGGAGGAGACGAGTGTCAGGGACATGCAAAACTAGCTCCAAGTGCATGGAACAAAGCTATACCTAATGCAAGGAACATGAGCAAGATAAGGACATGCAGGGTGTGTCTTGTTGGTTGTGGATCCAGATCTTCTAGTCTCATAGATGATATTGTATCAGCCGTGTTTGTACCCCAATTTTATATGATATGTAGGTGTACTGTACAGTCACCCCAGCGGGGGGGCATTTCCCCCCCATGGGGTTCCAGGGGGGACCATCCCCCCTAGCTGGGGGGTCCGGGGGCCAGTGGTCCCCCGAGAAATGGGGGTTTGGGGGCAACGCCCCTGAAGAAAAAATTTTGGGGCTGTTTTCGCCAGCTGTTTTGCGGGCCCATGGTTTTGGGTATCCCGTGGTATTTTCCCATTGTATTTCCCTTATAAAATAAAGACATTGTAATACAGCTAGGTAGGATGATGTATTAGGTTTTATGCATTGTAAAGATCTCTGAGATCAGGAGAGAGACTGTGAAACAGAGAAGAGGAAGTGCAGCGGTTGTGCTGCAGGTTGTATCCCTTCACCTTGCTGGACGGTAATAATAATAAGGACTGGAAAATTTAGTGTGGACGTAGCCCAAGTTGGGTGAACCACGATATATCTGTGTCTCTCTTGTAATGTGTATGTGTGATTATATTTGCATTTTTGTTTATTGTTATTGCTCTATGATCCTGTTTTTCTAACATGTCTCCTCTAGGTAAAAGGTGTCAAATTGCAAAGGCAAAATGATATAGGATTTAGCGGAAATGAGATCAGAGATGGAGGCTTATATAACGAGCTAAAAGTGTGGAAGCCAACTTCAGGTTCATTAGCGCAAGCGGGATCATAACAGATGCATATGCAATTTGAACACAAAGATGGGAGCCTTATCAGGGATGGCCAGAAATATATGAGGAAGAAAGATATGAGGCTTCTTCTCAAAGTCATGGTAAATCTAAAAAGGCTCCCGAGCCTATGAGAAAAACTCAGCATGGGTAACAGAATGGCATAAGGGTGCTAACTAGGGTGACCCATGTTAGGTAGGCTTTGCTGTCGGACTAGTGCACAATGCATAAAGAGATGGATAACACACCAATATCCAATAGGTTTGACCCTATGGCGAATTCGGATGGCAAAAGGTTCAAATGAAACATAACAGAAGGGAAGCCTAAACCTATATGCAAGGTTCCGAATATACCTGACATGGTTGCACAAGGTGTCGAAAATGACCAGTAAGCAAGTATACATCCAACTAAGAATCCTGTCTCCAAGAAACATTAGTACCAGGGTCATATCTAAAACATATGTAAGGAAAGACCCAATACAAGTCACTGTGGTAGAAATACTTTCAATTTCACTATCATCAACAACAGGCATAAACAAGGCAGACTTTTCGAATGAAGACTCTATGGTACCCAAGCCCGAGGACTTACAATCAACAAGATCGAGTTCAGGATGAAGATCAAAGTTGAAGGACATGATGGAATCTGCAGAAACAAATTCATCATCACGAGAGTTGAAAATTCTAGAAGCAGAATCAAACTCAGCAGGAACACCGATTTGCGGATCTATAGGAGAGTCCAAAGACTCAACAGTAGGAAGATCAAAATATAAGGTCAAACCAGGGCTGGACATAACTGCGACTGGATCAACATCCAAATGAATGGCAGAATGTACTATGGACTCTAGGAAAACTTCATTGGAAGGAAGTATATCATCCTGGATAGAACACATATCTAAACATTCAGATGGAGGTGTCACTTTAGTCAAAAGCTGGGACCAAGTCCCGAGAAGGTAAGCATGAACTCAGAGACTTCTTCTCAGTAGCAGTTGAACTCAAGGAACAATATGCCACATAAGTCCCATGTGACATAGTAGTGCCTAATGACGAGGGATCATACTGGTCTACAGTTCGGTAATAAGGAGGATCAATGAATGCAAGCTGGCCGATGGTGACAATGTTTTCGTTATGAGGGAAATGCATCACATGAAACAGTGTAGACACCATAGCATGCATAGCATAAACGTAATCACGCCCGAGGATCATATCAAAGTCCATAGGGTCCTTTAAAACCATAAAATCAACTAAGACTGTTTTTCTAGCTAAGGTAACAGGTGCCTGATGGAGGAATCCGATCGATTCACTAGGTCTTCTATCGAAGGTCAACGACCAATTAACAGCTGGAATAACATTAGGGAAACCCAAATCTCTCCAAGCATAAGTGGATAAGATACTAACAGAAGCACCTTCATCAATAATGCATCGATCAACTGTATGGTTCCCGATATCAACCTTTATCTGGAAAGGTGTTGAAGAAGGAAGACGAGGCTCGGCTAGACTATTCCAATCAAAGGAAACGGTCCTAGGGCTTGGTAGGGGTTCACATGGCACAAATGAAGTGTCCCCTTTTTCAGGAACATCCAAACTGGTAATGCAGAAGACTTCAGCAGTAGGTGCATCAATCTCCGAAGGACTGATGAGATCGGTTGAAGATTGCATCGATTCAATCACTTCACTCTCCGAAGGAAGGGTGGGGTCGACCAAAGATTGCATTGGTTCAACCACTTTATCAACCAAAGGTTGATCTGACTGCAGGGAATCTATAGACAACTCAGGAACAGAGGTTCCTTCAGACATGTACCACACTCTTCGTGCCTCTGGAATGGCAAGGAATCGGTGAGTAAGGTGATCTCCCTTACAAATTTTACAAGGGAACTTTGGTTTCCGTCCTATAGGTTTAGACTCCTTTACGACGTCAATACTCTCAGCATGACTAGCATTGGATGACAGCTTTCCCCCAGCATGACTCACAGAGGCTGGTTTCTCAGAAGCATCAAACTTTTGAACTAAGGACCACACTTTTTGCACTTCTGGAAGTACAGGGCACAAGTAAGTAAGGTGATCTCCCTCGCAAAACTTACAAGGGAACTTAAGCTTCTGTTTATTTGGTTTGTCGACAATGCCAACTCCCTCAACATGAATTGCAGTGGCTGATCTGGTGTCTCCAGTATGACTCACAGGAACTGGTGACTTGTCATTAATATGACTAGCAGTGATCAATGACGTGTCCTCAACATGATTGACAGTGGTTGAAGACAAACTTTCAATATGATTTTCAGTGACTAAAAGTTTTCTCCCAGCATGACCTCCAGAGGCTGGGTAGGTGCCCCCTGCATGACTTGCAAAGACAGGGTGCTTGCCCCCAGCATGACTTGTAGAGGCTGGGTTGCTGCCCCCTTGTTTTGGCATCTTCTTCCAATCCTTCCCCCATCTATTCCTTTTAGACTGCTGGTTACTACTATTGCTACTTTCGCCACATGAGGTAGAAGGAGGAGGAGAAGATGTTACTGGCAAAGAAGGCCCAGGGTTCTGATGCTCTTGATTTGAGGTGCTCACAAAAGAAGCATCAGGAGCATGCAAAGCATTCAGAGTGGAAAACAACCAAACCAGAAGCCCTATGGTGAATCCAGGAAGATTCAAAGTAGCCATTAAGGGAGTACCAATGTTTCCAATGAATGGAACAACACAAGGATCCCCCGGAATAGGGGTACCTTGATTGGAACTCACTGGAATGCTAGACATAGTTTCCTGCTCAAATGAACAAGAAGTTCTCTAAGACAAAATAAAACAAGTTGCACAAAGAGCACACCACTAAAAAAAGGGTCCTGGGTAAATCAAACCAGGCAAACAGATGCCTTCCGGAGAAGAGTCTGGGATGATGAGGGCCCATAACAGATCAACGAAGGATGAAGAACAGTTACCCGGGGTCCACAATACAATGACTAAGGGTGCAAGCGTTGGAATCACCCAACCGCCCTCCCAAAGACCTGCAAGGGATTTCCTCCCAAAATTTTGATCTAGAATGCATATGCAAATGCAATTTTTAATCTTTCGAATGCAAAAAAGGTAAAAATAAAGTCTAAATGTACAAAATTAAACTCAAAACCTAAGAATGAAGCTATTCAAACCAATAAGTATGCAAAAGAAAACTTGTTCTTTTTGATGCAAAGCACTCTAAAATCTTTTAAGCCACTTGCAAGGTACTCTATTAAGAAAATGAATCAAAATTCTTTATGCTTTCAAAGGTAAGAAACAAAACTGAAACTAACCAATTATCAAAGCAAAGCAAAGAAACTTTTAGGTTCTCTTTATGAAATAGTAAAAGCTACCAAATATGACTTTCAAATTCTTATTGATGTAAGCATGCCAAACATTGGGAAAATAGTACAAAAACTACTTTTAGACCCAAACGAAGCAAATGACCTATGAAGAAGTATGGTTTGGTAAAGTCAAGTTTGCACATGAACAATGCAAACAAGGTCTTGAACAACAGCCAAAACACTTGAGCTTTCACTACAAAAGAAAACTTAAAAGCATAAGGGAGGTTAAAAATCCAATCTAAAAGAGAAATTTCACTCAAATAGATACAAACAGGGTCAAGAAGACTCAAGAGGTTTCCAATCCAGTGGAAATGGGGCAAGCAGGTTCAGTCAGACTCAAATTAGGGTACAAAACACCAAACGGGTCCACAACCCCCCAAATTGGGTCAACAAGCCCCAAAAATTTCCAAACAAGCCCAAATTGATCAAAAGATGTTCAAATCATGAATGTAGGATCAATACAAGGATGGGAGACCACTTACAGGGGTTTAACACAAACCTAGGGTCATCAGGGACCACAAAAATGCAGCCAGAACCCCCAGATTAGGTCCACAACCCAAAAAACTCAAAAATTTAAACCCAGATTTGGAGCGCTACTGTGTATGAAGGAGACTAGCACCGAGGGTGCTACTATACTGCACAACACTAGTGTACAGGTTGAAAAAATTGAAAAAATGGGGTTAAAACCCCCCACACCTGGATCCACAAGGGTTTGCAAGGGTCGGGAAGGGTCTGTAAAAGCCTAGAAGGGTCAAATAGAGCCTACTAACTGATCCTAATCAAGAAAATGAACAAAGACTATCAAAAAAGACTGAAGAAATGACCTTGGATACCCCTAAGCAGTTAGGCTTTCCCCAGTGGAGTCGCCATTTTGTTGTGGGGAAAATGCACCTATAGTTCAGGGGAGAAACTACCAACTTATGGTGATAAATATAGACTTACAAGCATTCTGCAAGTACAACAAATAAATGAAGGGATTAGGGTTTAGAGATGTAGGCACCTCATTCAGAAGGTTGATCCTAGCTTTGCCTCCCTCGCTCTTCAATGCTTATCCAGTGTCGCAATGCCCAGACCTGCAAAACAACTTGATACCTTTCTCAAACACATTTGACTATATATATAAGACTGATATCCATGACATAACAAGACATCAAACTATAATTAAACAGTAATCAAATCAGAGACATACGAGAATAGGTCATATTTGGAAAGGAAAGAACGTCTGATCTTTATTGATGAATGAAAGCAAGTACATAAAGTTATACCTTCCTTCAAGCTTTCCACTTCACGAAACCTAGATTCAAGGTCTCCTGCTTCTGTTATCCAAGGATTCCAGCCTCTAATCAACTGTGCTAGGGTTTACCAAAACTGAAGCACAAGAGAGGGGGATGAGGGTCTCCATTCCTCCAGCATAACTTTGTAATTGGGCTTAGTCCCCTCACATGGCCCTTCTACCCTCCTTATATAGTCAGTGAGGAAGAGGAAAAGAAGTTATAACCGCTCAAGAGGTCTCCCAACCAACTTAACTTACTCGAATTTCAAGATTTTGACCAAAACAGTGGTGTACTCTACTCTACAGTAGACAAAGTAGTGTACATATGGAGTTGAGGGATACTTTAATGAAGCAAAGTAGGGTACACACGCTACTATCATGCCTGTGTACCAGTGCTCATGTTGAAAAATGGCCAAAACCAGGCTTTTCTGCTCATTTTCAGGAGATGGTTTGGTCTGGAAAAATGTTCCCAAGCGTCATATACATCAAATGGGTCAAGAATGAGGTAATTTCAACCATTTTTAGTGTCCCAAATGACTCCTCCATCCACAAATGTCCTGCTGTGTGACTGAAACTTTATCTCAAGAAGTGTCATCATGCGACCAAGGGAAGCAAGTGTCGTCACGGACGGAGAGGTGTCATTTCAAGCTATAACAAGGCTCAACACTTATATCTATGCCATGGGAAGACACACTTCAACCATGTGAGAATGGCATCACACTTACATCCATAGCCATGGGAAGACACACTTCAACCATGCTAGGAATGGAACAACACGTATATCGCAGCCATGGGAAGACACACTTCAACCATGCTCGAATGGCTCCAGCCCTTACATCTACACCATGGGAGAACACATCTACCACCATGTGAGAATGGCTCCAGCCCTTACATTTGCACCATGGGAGAACACATCTACCACCATGTGAGAATGGCTCCAACCCTTATATCTGCACCATGGGAGAACACATCTACCACCATGTGAGAATGGCTCTGGCAATTACATCACGACCATGGGAGAACACATCTACCACCATGTTGAAAAAGCCCGACAATTACATCATGACCATGGGAGAACACATCTACAACCATGTCCGAAAAGCCCATGTGCATCTGTGTCTTCAGAACTCATCACGCATAATCCAATTGATTATGAAATGTATCCACCTGATACATATCATCACATATGATTATCCTGATTATCATCATAGCATCATCCTGATGCATATCATCTGGAGCAACATCCCGAAGCTCGTCATCCATGATCATCCTGATAATACAATGCATCCACCTGATGCATACCAAGTATCTACTTGATACATATCATCATACATGATCCACCTGATCACACCAAGCATCCAACATGATGCATACACAAGTACATGATCCAAATGATCATATCAAGCATCCAACATGATGCATATACATAGCAGTAACTGGAGCATCGTCCTGATGCTCATCACACATCGCTTACATCCACAACCATGGGAAGGATCCTCCTCTCACCATGCTTGGAATGGCTCCTGCAAATGTGTCCATCACTTCTTCCTCGAAGTGTTGTCAATCTGAAGAACACCAAGCCTCTCTCTGAAGTATTCAAACTTAACTCTAGCTAGTGGTTTCATCAAGACATTTGCAACCTGCTCATCCGTCGCAACAAACAGGAGCTTCATTGCTCCTCTCTGTACCATATCCTTGATATAGTGATATTTGATCTCAATGTGCTTCGACCTGTCATGGAACACCAGGTTCTCAAACAACTTCACACAACTCTGGTTGTCACAAAAGATGTTAGTAGCATCCAACGGGAGATCAAATATCTCATACAGTAGCTTCCTCAGCCATACTGCCTCACAACTAGCCGAACAAGCTACAACATACTCTGCTTCGGCTGTACTCAGTGCTACACAGGACTGCTTCCTGCTAAACCAAGAGATCAAACATGATCCCATACTAAAGTAGCACCCCGATTAATGTACTCAAGCAATGTGTCGATTGTGTACTCAAGCAGTCTAAGGTTTAAACGTTAGATTACAGTAATGGAGGAAGTGTAAAAATCCCATCAAACTGGTAAACCTGGGAGAGCAGGCATGGTGAAGGAACATGGCAGAAAATAACCTAGTAGGGTTGTAATTCGCAAATTATCTCCATTCCCCAATTTTTCCACATTTTATGTTTGCGTTTACATTTGATAAATATTTGACACTTGTAAAATCAAAAACTCTCCCAAAGAATTTGTGGACAAATTCGAGAGATGGGGTTCAAATCTGAATCAATTTGGCATTTACATTGATTTTTAAGGGAAAACGAACATATACAACAATGAAATCAACCATTAAAACTATGAATTTGACCACATAAAATTTAGGGCTTGGTACTCACAGACTTGGGAGGCATTGCCTCTTCTTAGAGTTGCTCTACTCGGCCTCCCTCTCCCCCACATGGCCACAATCCAACTTTTCTCATAGCTCACAGCTCACCGAACTCAATGGGTGCACAGAATCCCTGGACGGAATCGTCTTCCCACAGCTCACCAAAGTTAGTGGGTGCACGCATGAGAGGTTGAAGATGCATGACCACAATCCAACTTTGATCAAAGCTCACAACTCAGTGAAATCAATGGTTGCACAGAAGCCCTAGAATTATCTGCTCACAACTTACATAGCTCAAAGGGTGCACGCATGAGAGGAAGATGCACAAACACAATCCAACACAATTCACAGCTCAGCAAAATAAATGGTTGCACAGAAGCCCTGAAATGCTCTGCTCACATAACTCAAAGGGTGCATGCACGAGAGGCTAAGGGTTACAATGAAACATGTTTGGCGTGAGAGGTATTGAAGGTGAGGTTATGTTGCTTGGTAATTTTTTGTATTTAATATATATATATATATATATGTAGAAATGTTATAATTGTTGGTTGTTAATTTTTTTGTATTTTTTTATGTATTTAATATATATATATATAGATATATATATAGATATTGAAAAACAAAATTTAATTTAAAATTAAAAATAAGATTTTATATAAAAAATTGATAAAAATTTTAAATTAAAAATTTAACGACAATCTTAGAGATGATAATGTTGATGACATCGGTGTCGATGATGATGATCACCATCACCATTACCACCATCCTGATCATCATCATCATGATAATCATTGTCATCATCATCATCAACATCGAGAATATCATTGTCATCGTAAGCATCATCATTAATGTCATCATCATCATCAATCATCATCATCATCATCATCGTTTCCATCATCATCACCATCCCCATCATAATTGTCATCATCACAATCATCATAAACAACAACATCATAATCGTCACCATTATCATCATCATCATCATCGTTGTCATCATCATCATCATAATCATCATAAGAATCATGATTAATGTTTTCGTTGTCATTAATCATCATCACCATCATCATCATCATCATCATCATCATCATCATCCTCATCATCATAAGCATAATCATTAATGTCATCGTTGTCATTAATCCTCATCGTCACCATAAACAACACCATTATCATCGTCGTATTCATCACAACCATCATCATCGTTGTCATCGCGACCATCATTATTGTCGTAGATATGATTATCATTATCATCACCATTGTCATCATTAGAAATGAAAACATCATCGTCAACAATATCATCATCGTCATCAACACCATCATCATCAAGAACATCATTGTCATCATAATTTTCATCATTGTTGTCGTCGTCAATAATCATCACCATCATCATAAACACCACCACCACCACCACCATCATTATCATCATCATCATCATCATCACCAATGATGATTATGATGATGACGATGATAACAAAATCATTGTCATCTTCGTAGTCATCATGACCATCGTCATCATCATCACGGCCATCATTATCATCATATGGATGATAATCACTATCATCATCATGGTTTTCATCATAAACAACAACATCATCATCATTAAGAACATCATCATCATCATAAGCATCATCGTCATCATCATTAGTAATTAAAGTTAGGACATAGGGGTGAATCACCTTATACTTCTATAACCATTATGAGTAGAGAGTAGGGGTTGGTACTAGGATGGACTACACCTGTTTCCAACAATTCATAGATGAACTAGTGTATCTCATTCTTGGGTTTTCTTAAATTCTTCACAACAACATTCATACAAGGCCAGTGGGAAACCCGTCGAGAAGACCTCATACATGTCATCGAAAACACTCTCATCATTAAACTTTTGCACATACCCTATTTTAGTCATCTATGTTTCATACTTCATAAAGAGGTTGAATTTTCCATCAAATGAATCACATAAATATGTCTTTGTACATCAACCCCTCATATTGTTAGTATGCCACACACATAATGGTTAGGTCTTTGAAGTAGAGACATCTATCGTATCAAAATGAAGACCAAAATCCATGAGCGTTCCAATAAGTAAATTGTATTCTAGCACAATAATATCAATACCTGATCATAGGGTATCTCTCAGTCAAGGTGAATATCCAAGACTCGGGTTTATGCAATATGATCATCAACACATAAAATGTCAAATGAAAACTATCCTACCAAGAATCATATTCATCACTAGATCGACTTCATGTATTATAATACAATGCAACACATGATGCTAATGCAAATATATTCACCATGAAATATGATTGAATTAACATAAAGTAAATGCCATTGCCATGAATCATAAACATTTATTTTTTATTTTTATAGTTAATACAGCGGTTTGTAATCCACTAACTTCTATCTTAAACCAATACATCCCTACAATAGCCAACAAGACATGATGCCATCGAATAAATGAGCTAATCCTCAAGGCATGGCATACAACCAACTATCTCAAATAGAACATCTGCATATTATGTTTCCATAGAATTCATTATTTTATTTGAAAATTTCCCACTTTCATAGAGAGAAAGGGTTCATTAATATTTTTTTGAGTTCCTACTTAAAATAGATGTATATAGATATATTTTATTTTGTTTTTAATTAATAAATGCATTTGTATATGAGTATATTTTAATTTGGTTTTAACCAATAAATTAGTTTTTAAGACTATGATATCTTTCCATCTAGGTTCACCCATCACATAGATTCCATCATTTCAATACCTAAGGTTCATGAAAGGGTCCAAAGTTTGAGTGGTGAGAAATTTCTTAGTAGCCAACAATCACATGCATGGTGATATTTGCAACGTGTAGCCAAACTATAATTCCTATTATTAAATGTGAGGAATAATATTGAAACACAAGCGACAATAGTTTATGTTGTGGGCCACCTAAGGTACAGTTCAATTATTTGATAAAGAAGAAAGAATCATGGAGAAGAGATACATGATTCTTATGAGGATACCGAATTGTTGTTCTATTTATACATATTAAATTCCATGGATTCGATGCTTAGATAGTAACCTACATGAAAAAAATAACATTGACTATTTCCTAACATGTAATAATACTATTTACTGATTCTCAATGATGAATTATAAATTTATACTAATTGTAGTCTCAAGGAGTGATTGGAACATTCCTCAACAATCTCTGACTTGACAAGAACCCCTTAAGAGGGTGTATTCCCACCTTACTCATGTAGCAAGAAAACTTCCTTCTATCTAAACCCATGGTCAAAGCATGAACTACGTTTTCTTTAGTCGTCACCTTGAGTAGTATAGCTTCACTTAACTTGACCGTGATATATAATCTATCATTTCTACCTAATTAATCAGTGACTATAGAGAAAAATGCTTGATATTGTCACTATCAAATAAATCACTAGATTTGAAATGTCATGCTTGAATTTTCAAATAAGGTCCATGGTCCCAAATCTACAAACTTAAGAAAATTCAATTAATAGTTTGTAAATATGTTTGTTGGAACCCAAATTTCGGTCCTCATGTTGTTTCCTTCTTCCTCTGTCCTCATGTTGTTTCCATATTTCATGTTGTGAGTCATGTTTGAGTCTGGAAACCCTCCCACACCGTCAATGCATGCGTTTAGTCTAACCATGCTAAATTTATGTCCATACAAGCACAAATTGAAAAAAATTTCAACGTTGGCCCCGTCTAGCACATTAATTAATCTATAGGTATGGTTTTTGATTGTCGAATTGTTTGTGTCATACATTTTTTAGTCTGGAAATCCTCCTAGTACACCGTCAATGCATGCATCTAGTCTAACCATGCTAGATTTCAGTCCATGCAAGCAAAAACTTAAAACATTTCAACGTTGGCCCCGTGTAGTGCTTGAATTAATCTATAGGTATAGTTTTTTATTATCGAATTGTGTGTATCAGTCATGTTTGATTCTAGAAACCCTCCCACACCGTTAATGTATACGTCTAGCCTAACTATGCCAAATTGTAGCCCAAACAAGCACAAATTAAAAAAAATTCAATGTTGGCCCCATGTAGCACATTAATTGATCTATAGGTATGGTTTTTAATGGTCAAATTGTTTGTGACAGGCATGTTTCATGAGTCTGTAAATCCTCCCACACCGTCAATGCATGCGTCTAGTCTAACCATGCCAAATTTCAGTCCAAGCAAGCACAAATTGAAAAAATTTCAATGTTGGCCTCGTGTAGTACTTGAATTAATCTATAGGTATGGCTTTTGATTGTCAAATTGTGTGTGTCAGTCATGTTTGAGTTTGGAAACCCTCTGACATCGTCAATGCACGCATCTAGTCTAACCATGCCAAAGTTTAGTGCATGCAAGCACAAATCAAAAAAATTTCAACGTTGGCCCCGTGCAGTAGTACATGATAAGGCACACCATTTAGGTTAGCTTGATAATTCTGCACTTCCTTACTGAGCTTCTGTTTGTTTTGAGAATAATTTAATATTCTCTACTAAACAGGGCCAACCATGTGAACGTGGAAGCTCATCTGCTCCCTCCCCCCTCATGTCACTCTCAATCCCCCATAACCCGACAAAATCTATGTACAAAAAAATATTTTATTGTTTTTTTTGTCATACTTAAGAAGAAATGTCTCTAATTATAACATATACCAACATACAGGAAAATAGAAAAAACGCTAAGAAACAATTAATTTGTACGTACCAATAAAATTCAATAATTCTAGTGCAATATTAAATCAAAATATATAGAGTAGATATATTAAGGCATACCTCATACACTTCAATGGACTTCATCATCTTCTTCATCCAAGTCATCATCTGTATCATCTAATCCAGATTCAACATTGTAAGGATTGGCCATATCATCATTGTCATTGATGTTAGTTACAATCATCATGTCATCGTCGATATCATGTTCATGGACATTGTCTGCTACATCACCTGATTCAACTAATTCTTCGACATCTTCCTTTGGAACATGATCATCTAACTCATGTTGATCATCTTCAACATCGTCTTCTTCTTCAAGAACCTCTTCATTACCTTCCTCTACGTTATACTTTACCAACCTTCCCCTTGGATCGTGTCTCACAACAAATGACCTACCCCCTCTACCTAGAACCTCAGAGTAAAATACTTGTTCACATTGGCTTGGAAGAACATAGGGATCTGTTCCTAGCTCAAACAACCTTGTATTAACCATGGTAAATCCATTATCATGTTCAATAATAGTTTTATCGGGATCATGTTGATTCAATTGTAACTTGTACCATTTGACAACGAACAGAACTACTTTGAAGGAGTTAAAGTCACACTGATCAATATCTTCCAAACACCCATAGTATCGATTTTTTGAGAGTTATGGATGTCTATCACCTCTAGAGGAAACATTGGTCACCTCAAAGACTACAGATATCCCACAATCTGATGTTTTCTTCGTTTCATCCAACTTTTTTATGCGAAATTTACAACCATTGCACCACATAGCCTTATGGTGTTTTACCTACAACAAGCCATACACATAAAGATTACATCATGAATTGGTGATTAAGTGCATGTTTATGACATGCAGGGAAAAAAATCAACGTGTACATCAATATATTTGCAAAAAAATAAATAGTATGGCTGATTAATATGTTTTCCTGCTTATCTTTTAAACCATATGCTAAATCGATTTCCCTTTGTGTAAGATTGGTATCTCCATTGCGATGAGATGCTTTAAATAATGAAGCCACACCTTCCCATGATATTTCATGACCAAATTGTTCACATCCTTCAATCCATACCTTCATCCAATCAAGATTGTTTGCAATGTATAAATAAAGTACATCCCACTCTCGACCAACTGCTTGATGAAAATAAAATTAAAATTCAGTACACATGTATATTCACTTAACACAGTATACACTTTTAATTGATGCATATTGAATATTAAAAATAGAATAAGTATGATATATACATAAAAATCAATAGTCAAATGTACCATATTAATTAATCTCCACTAGCTAATAATCACCTTTCACCTTCCTCTATCTACCTTTCCCCTCGAGGTACTCCCCTTCGAAATTATTATTGGAGTCCGAATCACAAATGCGACCTAAATTGAGCTTTGACGTTATTTTAGGAATATATTCACTAATATACATGATGTTTTGGTATACGATATATCCCTCCACCATAGAACCCTCAATACATGCTCATTTTCTAACCAAACCCTTCAAAAATTTCAAGTGCCCCTCAACCATCCACATGGACCTTGAGTGTACAAATCCACACAATCCAATCTCCTCAACTTGGTGTATGAGGTAGTGTTCTTGTGCATTGAAAAATGTCAAAGGCAGATGCTTTTGCATTTCACACATGAGACAAGGAACTTATCTCCTCCAATACTTTATATCTCTTTATGGATTTCTTTAGATGACAAACATCTACAAGTGATGAAAACCAATCATGAGATTTAACCAAAAAAACATTATATTACATAACAATTAATGCAAAAATGTCAAATATATGTTCTACAATGAATTAAACAAACACTAAGTGCATGCGAAAAATCGCTACTTACCTCATGTATTTCTCAATATTATATATAATTTGTTTGACATTGTTGTCGAAGTTGTCTGAGAAAGAGAGAGGTAGAACATACTGTAACAATATACAAATCGTTTCATTTTTTTATCCAAAAAGTAGACAAAAAAATGCCAACAATATGCACTAGAATAAAAAAAAATATCAATAATATGCATACCATAATAATTACCTTCATTAAGATATGCCAATCATGCATTTTCACCCCCACAAAAGCACCTTTTTTTGTTATGATATTCTTCATGTTCGAACAAAATTCGATGAAAAAATTAATTTTTCCCATGACTTCTTTTACAACATTACTTTGCTTCTCCGTTAACAACTATGGAAGTGAGTTTATATTAATTTGGTATTCGTTGCTATGTAATTGAATGACATCTTTCATTGCATGGTTGGCTTCTTGAATGCCATTACAAATTTTGACAAATTTTTCTTTGTCAATCCTTCCATCCAATATTCGCCATAATGTTTCAGTCACATTCTTTCCGATATGCATTGTATCAAATAGATGAGCAATTTGTAGGTGCTCATAGTAGGGAAACCTATTGAATTGTGTATGACAACTTTTCATTCCCTGTGGAAGCCAATTGATTCCTTCATGATCATGATGGACATCATGATTCATAGTTTTTAAAGAAATTACAGAAATCAATGTTAATTATAGTAAACAACACATAATAATAAAAAAATTCATAACATTTCCTATACGATGATAGATATACAATTTGATCCGTATGTACCTTGACGATTTCTATTATATTGCAACTTCCATAGGTGAGGTTTCATCTCTGTGGTTTTAATTCAGTTTCTTGCTTCCCATTGAATAGATGTTTTTCAGTAGTTCGATACCTATGATTCTTAGAGAGGAAGTGCCTATACTCATCAAACACCTCCTTTCCTAAACTTTTTGAATGACGAGATTTGATCTTAGGACCAAAAAATGGACATGAAAATTTTATCTTTGTCTTAATACCTACATAAAGCGATGGATTAACTGTTAATCCCTAAATATGGGCACATTCCCCCTATATTGTGGTTCATTACATTAGTTTTGATGTCATATTTGGTCCATTAGTGGTAATTTCATTTGTATGGTTATATTAGTTATGTCAGCTTGGGTCAGTTAGTTGGGATTGTACTCCTTAGTCTCCTATATATAGGAATGATACCTTTCATTTGGAGTATCTTGTCTTGTCTTGTCTTGTGTACTTAGTACATTGTGTAAGGAGGTTTCGCCCTCGAAGATGCTTTTTATTCAACTATTTTCTTCAATCAAGTCGTGGAGTACTCTTTCTTATCGATTTCTGCTCTTTTCATACTATTTTGGGAAATTTGTTGCATAACATTTGGTATCAAAGCCCTTTCCTCGGGACTGGTTTCTTCAAAACGAGTCATCTTGGAATTTTCGCCATAAATTTTTTTATACAAGGGTTCAAAGAGTGAGACTTAAAAATCATCTATGAAAAAGGCCTAACTAACTTTGATCCAAGTTTTAGATCCTGCAACATTACAGGTTTGGATATATTCTCTCTATAATCTAGGGCTTCTGACGAGTCCAAAAAACTAGTCTAAAATAGGTGTTCTAAGAAAAAAGGTCATATTCGGGGAATGAAATATCCAAATTGAGTGAGACCTATTTCATATGAATGAAGATAGACCAAATTATCTTTGGTATGGTTTTCAACCTCAGATACAAAATATTGGACGCATGCAATACAAATTCACTATTCTGGAAAGAAACAAAATATTAGGTGTTGGGAGATGCGCAATAAATTCATATTGGTAAATCCAAATTAGGTCATAGCTGTGGTATTGGAAAGAGGAAACATAAGGATACAATAGTGAGAAGTTTCAGACCCATAGGAGCATAAATTTAAAATTTACGTCAGTTTCAAGTCGGCCTTTAAACTGTCTTCTAATCAGGGTTTGAAAAGGTACGCCCTTTTTATTTTGGTTAACTTTGAGTAGAAGGATCTAATTGTGGTGACACCTAAGGTGTGATATATATTTATACTGTTCAAAATGCCACCAAAAGGAAGTGTAAATAACTACACTCCATCCAAACCCTCAGAGGATCCATCCTCGATGCATGATGAAAGGGAAGACCTCTCTTTTCAAGTGTCCCAGTTGGAAGATATGACTAAAGGGTCAGTGAAAAAAGTTGATTTGGCTGATTTAGAGGAGAATTTGAATAAAATGGAGGAAAATATGAAAGGTTCAGTGAGAAAAGTTGATTTACTAAATATAGAGGAGAAGTTGATGGGGAATATGACAAATATCGTTAATCTTATACAAAATTCAAGGGACACTCTTCCTACAGGTGATGATGTGTTCCATGATACTCAAAAGGATAAAAATAATTCTCGTGTTGTGAAGCCTTCCATGAATAAGAATATTCCAAGAGGAAATGATTTTGGTAATGGAAGTCATCAGGGGTGGTTACCAAGGGGTACCCAACTTCCCAAGATTGACATGAGAAAATTTGATGGAAATGATCCAATAACATAGATATTCCAAATGGAACAATTATTTGATCTACACCAGGTTCCAACTTTGCAAAAGGTAACTATTGCATCATTATATTTATAGCCTAATCAATTTGTATGGTACCAATGGATTCGTGATCATAAAAAGGAATCTATTATATCTTGGTCTATAATCACCGCAGAATTGATTGCACATTATGGGGATATTAATGACAATACCTTCTTTAGCCAGTTAATAAATCTCAAGAAAAAAGGTCCAATTGCAGAGCACATCAAATAGTTTCAGAAGCTAAGTCTTAGAGTGAATAAAATTCTAGAAGATAATATGTTGGATCTCTTCATTGGAACCTTGAAGGATAACATTCAACAGGAGGTGCATCTCTTTGAACCACCATCCCTGGAGAAGACCTTCATGATGGCAAGGAAGGTTGAAAGTAAAAATATGACAATGGATAGTAGAAAGAGAACCTACAACACATACCGAGAGAATACTGTTAATTCTTCTAACCCACCTCAAAGGTTGACACCTCAAAAAATAGAGGAAAGAAGAGAAAAAGGCCTATGTTTTAATTGTGACAACAAGTATAGTAAGGGACATAATTGTGGTGAGAATAAATTATTTTACATAGAATGTGAAGATGAAGAATCAAAAGAACAAGAACCATATCCAGATGAAGAAATAGAAGATAATCCTTCAGAAGAGATTACTCCCACCATATCATGTCATGCATTGGCTGGAATTAGAACTCCTCAAACTCTCAAGATCGAAGGATTTATCAAAAAGAAAAATTTAACAGTGCTAATTGATTCTGGTAGTACTCATAATTTCATTCACTATAAATTAGAAAAATCTCTCAATTGCTTTGTATATCCAGCACCATAATTTCAAGTAATGATTGCAGATGGAGGAACTATCAACTGCTCAGGGAAATGCCATAATATAAATATTACTATGGGATGATATGTATTGAATAGTACAATGATTGCTATTCCAATGGGTGGTGCTGACATTGTCTTAGGAGTTCAATGGTTACAATCTTTGGGAACTGTGGCTTTTAATTTTTAGAATCTTTTCATGAATTTTTTATGGGAAGGAATGGAATATGAATTACAGGGTATCATAGGGAAACCAAGCAAGGTGATAAACTCTAATGGTATGACAAAATTGATGAAATATGGACATCAAGGTGTAATTGCACAATTATGCTCATTAGATGTTCAAATATCTAAGCCTCATATTTCCCCAGATCTAGCATTCCAAGGTATTTGAAGATATTCCAAAAGGTCTTCCACCTATCAGATATTTTGAACATGCTATTCACTTAATACCAGGAAGTGTTCCTCCTAACATCAGACCTTACAAATACCCCTATGGACAGAAGAGTGAAATTAAGCGTATGGTTGAAGAAATGTTAGAGGCTGGCATAATTAGTCCTAGCCAAAGTTCTTACTCTGCGCTAGTGGTAATGGTACAAAATCCAAATGGATCATGGCATTTGTCTCCAGATTATAGAGAGCTCAACAAGATCACCATTAAATATAATTTTTCCATTCCTGTAATTTATGAATTGCTAGATGAATTACATGGAGAAATTTTATTCACAAAGTTGGATCTTCGTTCTTGGTATCATCAAATTAGAATGAAAGATGAAGACATCCCAAAAACAACATTCAGAACTCATGAAGGTCATTATGAATTTATAGTCATGCCATTTGGTCTCACGAATGCACCTTCCACATTTCAAGGTTTGATGAATTCCATTTTCAAGTATTTTCTTAGAGAATTTGTGCTAGTATTCTTTAATGATATAGTAATCTATAGCAAGTCTTGGGAGAAACATGTTCAACATGTTGACATGGTACTACAACTACTACAAGAGCAAAAAATATATGCAAACCCTCCAAATGTTTCTTTGGGGTGAAGTAGGTAGAGTATTTGGGTCATATTGTATCTCATGAAGGTGTCAAGGTAGACCCTCACAAAATTAAAGTCATGATAGACTGGTCGGTTCCCAAAAACCTAAAGAATATTCGAGGATTCTTAGGTCTGACAAGGTACTACTGCAAGTTTGTTTGAAATTATGGAAGAATAGCAACACCTCTAACAACATTATTGAAGAAAGATGCATTTTATTGGACTCCAGAGGAAACTCAAGCTTTTGAACAACTTAAATAGGCAATGTGCATAGCTCTTGTATTGGCCACACCAGAATTCACAAAAACCTTTATTGTGGAATGTGATGCTTCAGGAAACGGCATTGGCGTTGTTCTAATGCAAGAAGGACACCCACTTGCTTTCACAAGGCATCCAATCAAGGGAAAGAACTTACAAAAATCCCATTTATGAGAAGGAAATGTTGGCGATACTACATGATATTAAGAGATGGCGTCCTTATCTAATAGGTAGGCACTTCAAGGTCAAAACAAATCATGATAGTCTTAAGTACTTCTTAGAACATAGAATATCTTCAGAAGAGAAAAAAAAGTGGGTAACCAAGGTGTTGGGATATGAATTTGAAATCATCTATAGAAAAGGGAAACATAATATGGTGGCAGATGCACTCTCTAGAAAAGATGAAGATGTTGGGGCATTAATTTGTTCCATTTCCATTCTACAACCAGATTGGATAGTAGAAGCAAGGGAAGAATGGAAAAAAGACCTATCTTTATGGACGTTCATTCAAAAGCTACAGAATGACCCCAATGTATCTCAAACTTAAACTAGTTCCTGCAATGTAACCTAGAGTGGAAAAAGGGCATGGTGAACCACAAGGGGGAGAGTTTTTAAGTTGATAAAGGCACGGTGTTCTTTGGTTTTGATTTAGCTTCTAAACATGAATTAAGTCAATTTAATTATGATATATTTATATACAATTATACCTAAAAGAATATCACTGTCAGTTGGCTTTTTAATTAAAGCATGATAACTATTGAATTCTAAATACATATGTATATGTATTTATATGTGTTTTTATATGAGAATATATGAATATATATAGTGCATATATTTATTTATATGTAAATACTTTAATATGTTTATGCTTTTTAGAAATGCATATATATTTTATTCTTATGCTTTTATATAGTAAATAGAAATGAGCATTTCTTATTTTGATATGAACATGTTTTTATATGAGAAAAGGTTTTGATTATAAAAAAAGAAACATAGTTAAGAAATTGGTATCCCTCACAAAGATGGATAGAGGAGAGGGTTTTTGGTATGATTGAAGAAAATGGGATTTAAAGCTTTATGGAGAGAGGTCAGGGAGAGAGATGGCTGGAAAAGCTCAGCCCAACCAAGATGGGCATGATCTCAGGTTCATGAGCTCTTTGTTTTAGATCACTGCTCTTAGCTGGATTGAAATCGAAATCTCTACTTATTTCATCTGAGTTGATACAAACGTTTTGGATCTTTGCCTATTTCCTTGTGTGGGTAAAAACATTTTGGGATCTCTGTATGATGCATTGGGTTTGGTAAAAACATTTTGGGGAACTATGTATTTATTCATTGAGTTGGAAAACGTTTTGGATCTCTGCCTATTTCCTTGTGTGGGTAAAAACATTTTGCGATCTCTATATGATGCATTGGGTTCGATTAAAAACGTTTTGGAGCTCTGTATTGTGCATTGGGTTTGATAAAACAATTTGGAGCTCTGTATTGTGCATTGGGTTTGCTAAAAACGTTTTGGAGCTTTGTATTAGGCAGTGGGTTTGATGAAAAACGTTTTGGAGCTCTGTATTGTGCATTGGGTTTGTTAAAAACGTTTTGGAGCTCTGTATTGTGCATTGGGTTTGATGAAAAACGTTTTGGAGCTCTGTATTGTGCATTGGGTTTGATAAAAATGATTTGTAGCTCTGTATTATGCATTGGGTTTGATTAAAAATGTTTTGGAGCTCTGTATTGTGCATTGGTTTTGATAAAAACGATTTGTAGCTCTGTATTATGCATTGGGTTTGATTAAAAACATTTTTAGAGCTCTGTATTGTGCATTGAGTTTGATAAAAACGATATGTAGCTCTGTATTGTGCATTGGGTTTGTTAAAAATGTTTTGGAGCTCTGTATTATGCAGTGGGTTTGATTAAAAACATTTTGGAGCTCTATATTGTGCGTTGGGTTGATGAAAACGATTTCTAGCTCTGTATTATGCATTGGGTTCGATTAAAAATGTTTTTGGAGCTCTGCATTGTGCATTGGGTTTGATAAAAACGATTTGCATCTCTATATTGTGCATTGGGTTTGTTAAAAACGTTTTGGAGCTCTGTATTATGCAGTGGGTTTGATTTAAAACGTTTTGGAGCTCTGTATTGTGCATTGGGTTTGATAAAAACGTTTTGCAGCTCTGTATTATGCATTGGGTTTAATAAATATGATTTGGATCTCTGCTTATTCCTTGTGTTTGACGGAAAACATTTTGGATCTCTACTCTCTCAGCTGAATTGAGATCGTAATCTCTGTATTATTCAGGGTGTTGGATAAATACATTTTGGATCTCTGCATTAGTCATTGGGTTTGGTTTAAATATGTATTTTTGCTGCAAAAGGAGTTGTGGTCCTGTTTTAACTTTCATATGGTTATTATTTTTTTGCTGCCACCGTTATATCTTAGCATTCTTGCCTCTGCGTGAAAGCTAGAGAGAGAGCATTATGCTCCATGTTCTTTCATTTGCTACCAGCGTTATCTCTTAATATTGCCAACTGCGTGAATGCTAGAGATGGCAGGAGTGCTCTATTTTTTATTATTTTTTTTATCTTGCTGACTGAATTCGAATGCATCTTCATTTTATTTGTGTTAATAATACTTGGAGATAGCATGCATAGCATTGGTATGCATTTTGCTGTTACTGAGTCCCTGTTGGGATCTTGTTTGTATGTTGATGATGCCCGGGAAAAAAATGTGGATGCTGGAAGAGCACAAATGCTCTGCATCTTTAATGTTTTATGTGTATTATTTTATGAGAACATGATAGATGTTATCAATGTGTATATATATATATATATATATATATTGTAAAAAGATATATGTAAGAGATATCATGAGTATATAAATATACAAATAGTAATATCATATGATATATATATAAATCATATGACGAGTGCTTTGTATGCATTGGAAGCATTAGAAATGGGAGTATGTTGAATGGTCTGTGACAGTACTTGTTACATATGAAATAAGTTGTTTCATATTCAATATAGTGTATGCAATGGTTATGTATGCATTGGATGCATTATATATTGTATGCATTGTTTGTGTATGCATTGGATGCATTAGAATTGTATTCTATTACGTTGGATGCATTAAAATTATACCTATAGATGCATTATATATTGTATGCATTGGTTACGTATGTATTGGATGCCTTAGAAAAGTATTATATTATGCGAAGGGCATTGGTTGTATTGATGGCGCAGGGCTTAAACCCTATAACCAGAAACCTTTAAACACTTGTATGTGGCATAGAGCATAGGATATCAAGTCTGGAGCACAGACTTGGGCCAGCAGAGAACAACACTACATCCAGATAAGTGGTTAGAACATGATATGTGTTCAAGTAGGAGCACTACCTTATGAGTTGCAGGAACACTGCAGTAACCACTAGGGTTGTGTGTGGTTAGTTCTAGGGCGATGAGACTTAAAAAATCCCTATCCTATTTGTGGATAACCATGCCTAGCTCTAGGGTGGCCTTCATATGGACTAAGTAGAAGTCGTTGAAGAGCCTACGGTTGGGTGGAGTGTTGCATTGCCCAAAACAGTTCCCCTTAATAAATATTTATGAATGTTAATCAGTTAGATGTATCGCATGATTAATGGAAAAGAATCTAGAGTTATAGATTATATTTTGTAGCACTAATAAATGTCACAAGGGTGATGTAGACAGGTAGAAGAAGGTGGGGAGGAGACTCTCTTGCAATTCTGCCAAGCTGATAAGAAAAGTATGCTTGGTGAAGCTAATGTAACCCGTGGGTAAGATAAGAGTATTTCCTTATGCCTAATATTTGAACATGTATTTATGAAGGTTGTTAACATTAATGTTTCATTATTATGGTTCAAATGAATAAGAGCATTGATTAACATGAATAAATGTATTTAACTAGCTTACTAGTGAAAAATGAACCATGATTGAAAGTGGGCATAATAAGAATATGAGATGTAATTTAAGGGTATCAAATGTACTATAAACTTATTACATGATCTTCGACATTATGATGCAATACAACATTTTCTACTTATGAAGTTAATACAACTGGTTTGTTGGAGCTAGAAGGAAGAACTTGTATTTCTAATGGTATTCTAGTAATGTAAGTGAAGAGTATAATCTCTTATGTTTACTTCTCCATGTATCTTTGTACAACTAATTGGTAGATGGTCAATTGAAAAATATTCTTACAACTAGTTTGAAAAAGAGACTTCAATACGGTACTAACCATATAGATGAATAATGGCATACATATGCTTGTGGTTTCACCATTCCATTATCTATATGATGCGTTTGTATTTAGGATGAATAGGACTTATGTATAATGTATGAGCATGTGGTTATGGGTGCATTAGATGAAGGATTTAGCTTCTATTTGAGGTAAAATGGTGCACTTGAATGATCTTTCTGTTCAATGTTTTATGCGGTTAAAGAATAAGACATTATCTTGCATTGAAAGAGTCAATTAATGGCAAGGTCTATTACAATGGTTACATAGCAATGTCTCTTACATTAAGTTTACATCAAGGTTGAATTATGTAAAAGAATGGTGAAAAGGGGCACATTGAACAATATTGATTATATCCATTTTGATGTAAGGAGGACAACTAAGATGAGATAGTTAAATCCTCTCGAGCTATAATTGTACCATTCGATATAATCTCTTGTTGATATAGAGTTTAATGGAGAAAAACTATGACATGTCATCATATTGATAAATAAGTGTATATCTTTTTCTACATTTGAATTGTGGTGAGAATAATGGTACACTTGCATGCTTCTAATGTTTAGTTGATTCCTTGTTAAGAAAACTATGTTAAGAAGACATGACATCACAAGGTTGAGAATGACGTGGTTCACATGATCCTTCGTTGAAAAGGCTTTTCTTTACTTGCAAGTAAAGATGTGTTACAAATAGGATAAATGATGTTGAATATGTATTTAACTTATTGACTAAGGGCCTTTACATAAGGTGGTTATGTTTTATACTGAAGAATGGATTGACACATATGAATGTGTGTTCTTGTATTGTTGTATTAAGTGTCATACTTACCAAGTATGGTTGAGTATAATTCGATAAGAAATAAAAACAAAAACAAAAAATTTCACCCCATTTCCTCTAGAACGTGATGAGGATTTTGGGTATATTACGTATGGTATCAGAGCGAATGTTGCTACTCTAGGACCTATAGGCTCATTTATGACAGATGTTGCAACATATATTTAGAATTGCAAGGAACTATGATTTATGTAAGATTTTATGTGATAACCAAAAATATTATGATTATGTTTGTGTGATTGACACTTGACCTTCATGAGGTTTTAGCTAATATACCTATTTGGTTGATGTATGCAAGGAATTGATCACATGAAGCAAGGGCTTAAAAATCAAGAACCAAAGCTAATAAATGGCGAGAGGATCGCTAAATCAAAAGGGATTCACAAAAATCACTGTAAGTGAATGCCTCTATATGGTTTTTAAACTTGATTAATTGTCATGTGTAGTAGGCTCAACTTAAATCTTGTGTTGGTAAAGCCGGTTGGCCATGATAGTGGCATTAGAGCCACAAGGAGAACCAAGGGTTCACTAATGCAATGTAATAAGACATTGTTGCATGCACATGAGACATTATGACTAGAGAAGTGGAAATATTGAGAGCATCAGGAGAAATTTAAAAGATAACTAAAATAATAATAATAATAAAACCCTCACAATAATAAGATAAATAGGAGGGGGAGGGAGGCGCCCTGCAACTTAAAATACAACTAACTTAAAATAAAGTTAACTTAAATAAATCTAAGTAATAAGAATAAATAAGAGAAGGCCAGTTTTGGAGCATAGATTTGGGCCAAAAAGGAACACCTACAGTTGGGTATCGAACACGAGACGTGTTCAGGTAGGAGAACTACTAGTTTAATGCAGGAGCACTGCAATACCCTGAAGAGATGTTAGAGGTGGTTCCATGTTTTTAGTGACGTAAAAGTCCCTGGAGCACTCTGTAACTCAGGAGCACTGGGTGAGTGTTGGGAATCGTCATGTGCATGATGCATGCCCTAAGGGGCATGACACCGAGAAGGTGTTGAGTACCATTTTGTGCTTGGTGCACGGCGAGAAGGCTTGGAATTTTCCTGGACTCAAGCGAGAATGCTTGAGGGGAAAAAGTGTTCCTGGACTCAAGCGAGCAGGCTTGAGGGGAAAAAGAGTTCCTGGACCCAAGTGAGCAGGCTTGATGGGAAAAAGAGTTCCTGGACTCAAGCGAGAAGGTTTGAGGGGAAAACAAGTTCCTAGACTCAAGTGAGCAGGATTGAGGGGAAAAAGAGTTCATGGACTCAAGCGAGAAGTCTTGAGGGGAAAAAGAGTTCCTGGACTCAAGCAAGGAGGCTTGAGGGGAAATGGAGTTCCTGGACTCAAGCGAGAAGGCTTGAGGGGAAAAAGAGTTGTCCTGGACTCAAGCAAGAGGGCTTGAGGGGAAAAATAATTTTACAGAATTCAAGCGAGAGGGATTGAGTGGAAAAACATGAAGACCACTTGTTGATGCATGTGAAAGATGCTACAATTGTATGGTTATACCACATGTACGCAATAAAATAAAATTGCATCAAATATGTGTGTATTTGAATTTATGTAAGTTTGATGAGAATACAGTTATGTTTTCAATTGAAATAATGAGATTTTTTAATGAAGTTGCTATTCAATTAAAGGCTACTGCCAAGTATAGTATCTCAGTATGACATGTTTGAAAAAATTTATACAGATAGAATTACATCTATGAAAGAATGTATAAATTCTTAGAGTAATGTTTTCTTACGAAATCCAATTTGTGATTTTATTAAAAGAGCATTGATGTAGCCACTTGATTTAGTATGCATATAGATGAATTTAATGGCCTTGAATAATTATAGACAATGAAAAATATTTGTTAGAATGTGGTCATTCTAAGTTTATGAAATTAAAATACTTACAGCAGGAAGAGCCCTATAAAATTGTTTTGAATGGGAATAGTACGTAGGGTACTAAAAAACACCAGATGTGTGATTTCCCTTTTATTTTACATTGGATGTGTGGTAGGCACCTAGAGTGTCGTTAAGTCTTCATCTAATGAATTATTTACTTGTTTGACTATGAAATCAACATCTACATACTCGTGGACCATTCAGTGTGTGATTCATAGCGTTGGCTACTAATTTTTTTTGAAAAGGGCATGATGTATTTTGGTGAATACATATGCCGACCAAAGTTGTGTAACTTCAATAAGCATATTGTGAAACTTTGTGTTGGTTTATTGAAAACTAATATGTGGGATGTTAGCAAGACATTGCAGGTGAAATAAACAAGCACAATAAAACAGTAAGTGACTATGCATAGGAGCATGTGGCTCCAAAGTTTTATGTTTTATATTATGAAACTAAGATTTGAACCAGGTAGAACTGGTACCAAAATTGCAAAGTATTTGCAATTTCCCAAGATAGGGAGTAGAGAAATACGGGAGATAAGTATTGCATGTATAAAAACCATATCTTTATGATGTTTTTGTTATAAGATTATTGTGTCGTTAATATACATTGGAAAGAGAATGTGGTTGCATACAATAGAAATGCAGTGAAGGAGGATGAACAGGTGAAGTAGTGCGAAAAGTGGCACAACATCGACGACGGTGTTCTTCCAAGACGAAGAGTATTGTAATGTCCTCATTCTCTAGTAAAAGTTTTATTTACTCAATTTTGTCTATCCTACATGACGACACTATCTAAAACCTAAACTAGTTCCCGCAATGCAGCCTAGAGTGGAAAAAGGGCATGGTGAACCACAAGGGGGAGAGTTTTTAAGTTGCTAAAAACGTGATATTCTTTGGTTTTGATTTAGCTTCTAAACATGAATTAAGTTAATTTAATTATGATATATTTATATACAATTATACCTAAAAGAATATCACTGTCAGTTGGATTTTTAATTAAAGCATGATAACTATTGAATTCTAAATACATATGTATATGTATTTATATGTGTTTTTATATGAGAATATATGAATATATATAGTGCATATATTTATTTATATGTAAATACTTTTATATGTTTATGCTTTTTAGAAATGCATATATATTTTATTCTTATGCTTTTATATAGTAAATAGAAATGAGCATTTCTTATTTTTATATGAACATGTTTTTATATGAGAAAAGGTTTTGATTATAAAAAAAGAAACATAGTTAAGAAATTGGTATCCCTCACGAAGATGGATAGAGGAGAGGGTTTTTGGTATGATTGAAGAAAATGGGATTCAAAGCTTTATGGAGAGAGGTCATGGAGAGATATGGTTGGAAAAGCTCATCCCAACCAAGATGGACGCGATCTCGGGTTCATGAGCTCTCTATTTTAGATCTTTGCTCTCAACTAGATTGAAATCAAAATCTTTGCTTATTTCATTTGAGTTGATAAAAACGTTTTGGATCTCTGCCTATTTCCTTCTATGGGTAAAAACGTTTTGGGATCTCTATATGATGCATTGGTTTGGTAACAACATTTTGGGGGACTCTGTATTTATTCATTGAGTTGGAAAACGTTTTGGATCTCTGCCGATTTGCTTGTGTGGGTAAAAATGTTTTGGGATCTCTGTATGATGCATTAGGTTCGATTAAAAACGTTTTGGAGCTCTGTATTGTGCATTGGGTTTGATAAAACGATTTGGAGCTCTGTATTATGCATTGTGTTCTATTAAAAACATTTTGGAGCTCTGTATTGTGCATTGGGTTTGATAAAATGATTTGGAGCTCTATATTATTCATTGGGTTCGATTAAAAACGTTTTGGAGCTATGTATTGTGCATTGGGTTTGATAAAATGATTTGCAGCTCTGTATTGTGCATTAGGTTTGTTAAAAACATTTTGGAGCTCTGTATTATGCAATGGGTTTGATTAAAAACGTTTTGGAGCTCTGTATTGTGCATTGGGTTTGATAAAAACAATTTGCAGCTCTGTATTATGCATTAGGTTCAATTAAAAATGTTTTGGAGCTCTGTATTGTGCATTGGGTTTGATAAAAACAATTTGTAGCTCTGTATTATGCATTGGGTTCGATTAAAAACGTTTTGGAGCTCTGTATTGTGTACTGGGTTTGATAAAAACGATTTGTAGCTCTATATTATGTATTGGGTTTGATCAAAATGATTTGTAGCTCTATATTATGCATTGGGTTCAATTAAAAACGTTTTTGGAGCTCTGTATGGCGCATTGGGTTTGATTAAAAACGTTTTGGAGCTCTGTATTGTGCATTGGGTTTATAAAAACGATTTGTAGCTCTGTATTATGCATTGGGTTTGATTAAAAACGTTTTTGGAGCTTTGTATTGTGCATTGGGTTTGATGAAAATGATTTGCAGCTCTGTATTGTGCATTGGGTTTGTTAAAAATGTTTTGGAGCTCTGTATTATGCAATGGGTTTGATTACAAACATTTTGGAGCTCTGTATTGTGCATTGGGTTTGATAAAAATGATTTGTAGCTTTGTATTATGCATTGGCTTTGATAAAAACGATTTGGATCTCTGCTTATTCCTTGTGTTGGACAGAAATCATTTTCGATCTCTGCTCTCTTAGCTGAATTGAGATCGTAATCTCTGTATTAGTTAGGGTGTTGGATAAATACATTTTGGATCTCTGCATTTGTCATTGGGTTTGGTTTACATATGTGTTTTTGCTGCTACATGAGTCATGGTCCTGTTTTAACTCTCTTATGGTTATTATTTTGTTGTTGCCAGCATTATATCTTAGCATTCTTACCTCTGCGTGAAAACTAGAGAGAGAGCATTATGCTCTGTGTTCTTTCCTTTGCTGCCAGCGCTATCTCTTAAATTTTCCAACAGAGTGAATGCTAGAGATGGCAGGAGTGCTCTATTTTTTTTTATTATTTTTTTTAATCTTGCTGACTGAATTCGAAGGCATCTTTATTTTATTTATGTTAATGCTGCCTGGAGATAGCGTGCATAACATTAATATGCATTTTGTTGTTACCGAGTCCCTGTTGGGATCTTGTTTGTATGTTGATGTTGCCCAGAAAAAAATGTGGATGCTAGAAGAGCACAGATGCTCTGCATCTTTAATGTCTTATATGTATTATTTTAGGAGAACATGATAGATGTTATCAATGTGTATATATATATTGTAAAAAGATAGATGTAAGAGATGTCAAGAGTATATAAATATACAAATATATATATATATATATCGTATGATGAGTGCTTTGTATGCATTGGTTATGTATTCATTGGAATCATTAGAAATGAGAGTGTGTTGAATGGTCTTTGACAGTACCTGTTACATATGAAATAAGTTGTTGCATTGGTTATGTATGCATTGGATGCGTTATATAGTGTATGCAATGGTTATGTATGCATTGGATGCGTTATATATTGTATGCATTGGATGCATTAGAATTGTATTATATTATGTTGGATGCATTAAAATTATACCTATAGATGCATTATGTATTGTATGTATTGGTTATGTATGTATTGGATGGATTAGAAAAGTATTCTATTATGCGCAGGGCATTGGTTGTATTGATGGCGTAGGGATTAAACCCCATAACCAAAAACCTTTAAACACTTGTATGTATCATAGAGCATAGGAGGTCAAGTCTGGAGCATAGACTTGGGCCAATAGAGAACAACACTACATCTAGGTAAGTGGTTAGCACACGAGATGTGTTAAGGTAGGAGAACTACCTTATGGGTTGCATGAACATTGCAATAACCACTACGGATGTGTGTGGTTAGTTCTAGCGAGACGAGACTTAAAAACTCCCTATCCTATTTGTGGATCACCATGCCAAGCTCAGGGTTGGCCTTCGGACGGACTAAGTAGAAGCCATCGAAGAGCCTACGGTTGGGTGGAGTGTTGCATTTCCCAAAACAATTCCCCTTAATAAATATTTATCAGTGTTAATTAGTTATATGTGTCGCATGATTAATGGAAAAGAATCTAGAGTTATAGAGTATATTTTGTAGTACTAATAAATGTCACAAGGGTGATGTAGACAGGTGGAAGAAGGCGGGGAGGAGACTCTCTTGCAATTCTACCAAGCTGGTAAGAAAAGTATGCTCGGTGGAGCTAATGTAACCCGTGGGTAAGAGAAGTGTATTTCCTTATTCCTAATTTTTGAACATGTATTTATGAATGTTGTTAACATTAATGTTTCATTATTATGGTTCAAATGACTAAGAGCATTGATTAGCATGAATAAATGTATTTAACTAGCTTACTAGTGAAAAATGAACCATGATTGAAAGCGGGCATAATAAGAATATGGGATGTAATTGAAGGGTATCAAATGTACTATAAACTTATTACATGATCTTCGACATTATGATGCAGTACAACATTTTCTACTTATGAAGTTAATACAACTATTTTGTTGGAGCTAGAAGGAAGAAATTGTATTTCTAATGGTATTCTAGTAATGTAAGTGAAGAGTATAATCTCTTATCTTTACTTCTCCATGTATCTTTGTACAACTAATTGGTAGATGGTCAATGGAAAAAGATTCTTACAACTAGTTTGAAAAAGAGACTTCAATATGGTACTAACCATATAGATGAATAATGTCATACATATGCTTATGGTTTCACCATTCTATTATCTATATGATGTGTTTGTATTTAGGATGAATAGGACTTATGTCTAATGTATGAGCATGTGGTTATGGGTGCATTAGATGAAGGATTTAGCTTCTGTTTGAGGTAAAATGGTGCACTTGAATGATCTTTGTGTTCAATGTTTTATGCGGTTAAAGAATAAGACATTATTTTGCATTGAAAGAGTCAATTAATGGCAAGGTCTATTACAATGGTTACATAGCAATGTCTCTTACATTAAGTTTACATCAAGGTTGAATTATGTAATTTAAGAATGGTGAAAATGGGCATGTTTAACAATATTGATTATATCCATTTTGATGTAAGGAGGACATCTAAGATGAGATAGTTAAATCCTCTCGAGCTATAATTGTACCATTCGATATAATCTCTTGTTGATATAGAGTTTAATGGAGAAAAACTATGACATGTCATCATATTGATAAATAAGTGTATATCTTTGTCTACATTTGAATTGTGGTGAGAATAATGGTACACTTACATGCTTATAATGTTTAGTTGATTTCTTGTTAAGAAGACATGACATCACGAGGTTGAGAATGACTTGGTTCGCATGCTCCTTCATTTAAATTTTTTTTCTTTTCTTGAAAGTAAAGATGTGTTACAAGTAGGAGAAATTATGTTGAATATGTATTTAACTTATTAACCAAGGGCCTTTGAATAAGGTGGTTATGTTTTATACTGAAGAATGGATTAACACATATGAATGTGTGTTCACGTATTGTTGTATTAAGTGTCATACTTACCAAGTATGGTTGAGTATAATTCGACAAGAAATATGAAAAAAAAAAAAAATTCACCCAATTCCTCTGGAACATGATGAGGATTTTGGGTTTATTACACTTTCTTTTTCAGTCCATCCCACAATGTAGCAAGCAATTGTCGATTTTGTTCGTCTGGATCAGGAATATTGTTATGTGACATTTTCTCATAAAGAGCTTGAATGAAGATTATTGATCTTAAAAAATCAATCTCCACACTTCACTACTTTTAATCAAAGTAACAATTGAAACAATTGTGTATTTTTATACGGAAAATAGTCTGTGCGAATAATATAATTTCTGAACCGTCTCTTGTATATCCAACATGTCAGAATGTTTACAAAATTTATAGTTTTTAAAATTAAACGTTCGTCGGATATCCGATGATATTATTATAGTTACCTTTATACTTTATACATCGCATATCCGATGAAACTCGTAGGATATACGATGAGTTTCATCGGATAGTCGACAGGCGTCGGATATCCGACAATGACAGGCATCAATTTAAAAAAAATAAAGCAAAATTCGTAATTTTAAAGGTGAAATCCGACGACACGGTCAATTTCGTTAGAATTTGTTGGATTTTCTTGTCGAATTTTGGGTTCAAATTTAGTTGTGAAGGGATCAACCTCAGGAAGTTCATTTGGTGATGGTGAGATTGTCATGTTCCCATTTTGTCAGCAACATGAAGCAACCAATGTCACTCCAAATGCCATAGATCATAGTGACAATTTAGAATTAAGTAATTAATGAAGGGTTAAGTTTTAAGGCATTAATTAGTTAGGTGGTTTTAATTTAATTTTATACTAAGTTTGAAATGCACTTGATGGAAGTATTTTTCATTTACAGATATTTATTTCAATGGAATAAAGTGGATAATTTTTCACATGGGCACATTACAGGATAAGCCTTTGACCAAGTGATAGAGTGCAAAGGAAGCAAAGATGAAAGCAGTCAAAGCTAGGAAAGCAGGAAAACAAATTTGGCACAAGGCAGAAAAGCAGCAAAGCTTAGGAAAAGCATAATAAAGGAGAAAAGCAGCAAAGCTTAGGAAAAGCATAATAAAGGAGAAAAGCAGATAAAAAGCAAAAAGCAGGATAATGCGGAAAAGCAGGAAAAAACAAGATAAAGCAAAAAAGCAGGATAAGGAAAAAAATCAGGACAAAGCAGAAAAGTAGGATAAGGCATAAAAGCAAGAAAAAGTAGGACAAAGCAGAAAAGTAGGATAAGGCATAAAAGCAAGAAAAAGCAGGACAGAAAAGCAAAATCAAGATAAAACAAAATCAAAAGCAAAAGAAGAAAGCAAGCCATCCTTATTCTCTCCTAAAAATTATTAATTATTAATTTATTATTTTCATGAGAGAAGTATAGAAGGAAAGAGATAGTGTCCAGGTTTAATGCATCTAACTCATGGATTAATCACCCAAGAAACAAACCAAGTTATAAAATAAGGAGTGTGCACCACTTGCCCATCTTTTGATAGTTTGTAAATTGAATTGAGTGCATTTTTGCCTCTTTGACTTGTGAGATGTGCCCCTAGTCCAAGCTGGGAGATGTTCCCCTACTTATTTTAAGAGGATGATGACATCCAGTCTTCATCATTGATTTTATTGCAAGTCCTGAATTCTGATCTAGTGGTTGGTGTTCTCATTGTGCAATTCAACTCCTTCATTTAGTAGAAACAGTGTTGAAGGGCCGAAATGGAGGTTCTGGTTTTGAATTTTTTGAGAATTTATGGACCTTGAGACCTATTCCATCGTGTCCATAGAATCATTTCCAGTATGAAACACTTTTTCTTTCATAAAAAAAGGTGTATGGATGAGCAAGTTATGGCCATTTTACTAGATCCAGGGGTTCTAGCTGAAAAGAACGCACCACTGCTTTTCTATCTATAAATATTCCCGAGTTTTGAGTTTTGTGAGTAGCCATTGAAGCTGGGTGCACCTTCCATGAGCATACATCTTCTCTTGTTGATTCATGTTTCATATCCGGTGAAGTTCGATCTTGTTTGTAGAGATTGAGAAGCCTCCAATTCGAATCATGATAATTCCTAGTTTTTCTATGATGGAGAATTCTTCTTCCTATGTATTTATTTCCTGAGAGTTATTTGAGATGTATTACAGATATTGATGGTTTTTATTGATGTAAAGTTGAACATCTCAAGTCCTTTTTACAGTTTGAATGAAGAAAAGTCTATCTTTCATATCCATCTTTTGGACCTAGTCTAGATTTCCATGGAAAATAGCTAGTTTTCAGTGTTTAATTAATAAATGAACTTCCGCAACTCCAAATTGAATTATTTCAGTTTATTATATTAATTAACATGCCAATATACTCATCCCATATCTAAAACTGAAAATTCATGACCTTCTCCCATTGTTTGGAAAATCCTGAATTTGAGCTAGTTCCCAAGAGACAATTTTGCTTGTTTTTTTTTTAAACCTCCTCAGAACCTCTTCAAACTTGTTGAAGCATACCTAAACTGATATTTGACTTAATAATATCTAATTTTCTTAAGCTCTTCTAAGTCAAAAATCCTTCTAGATTTGTTTGAAGTTTCCTTTCCTACAGCCAGTTAAGTCACTATTCTTCATTGTTTTGCCTTAAGTCGTGTAGGAGAGTCTGTTATTGTATCATCAAATCTGATTGGTAAATTACAAATATTGATCCCGGGACCTCTTATTCTACTGCAAAATATTCATCTTCTCCAGGAACAGAGGAACTTGTACTTGTAATAGGATCATCAAGTGGAACCTCTATGTCACCAACATAGAGAGATGGACATCCATCAGTAGATGTCTCCATTGAATCTTGGAACCCATCAGTAGGTACCTCATCATGTCACCCATTAGTAGGTGTCTCATTAGAGCCTAAGAAACCCTCAGCATTTTTTCCATAAATACTTGAGCATCCATCAGTAGATGCTCTCATATTCATGTCTACAATAGAAAGTATCTATGGATGATCTTTATTGATTCTGGTCCTTCTTGTGCGAGCTAGCACAACATGCTTCCTCATGTGCATGCACCACTTTCTAGGCACATGTTCTTTTGTCTCCTTGTTGGTATCTTTAGGATATTCTTCTGCTTTATCACCTTCCTCTTCATGCATGGCTTCACTTTCTTCTTCAAGTGCTTCCTCTTCCTCTTCTTCTTTTTCTTCTTCTTTTCTTGGAGAAATGGAACAGATTGGTTCTTCTCTTAATGGTTTGTTGTTCTCATCATGCTAATGTTCTTTGGTTTCTTGCCATCTTTTGTTCTTGAACTTCCTTCTCGGAAAGATAAGATTCCCTGGAGTAATGCTTGATAATTTTGGAATTAATCGGAAGAATTGACTTCCACTTATGATCGATCAGTCTCAAAAAAATTCCCATCTACACCTTGGGGCCAGAATCCATGCATGAAATAAAAATATCCTTTGAAATAAATGGCTGCAGAAAACTCCTTACCCCATGCTAGATATCTCTGGTGACACTCAAGCAACATTCGCACATTTTTGCTTGTTGCATATATTCTTTCTATCTCTTCAACAACTGGTACAAGTCTCATGGATGCATTCTTTTTCTCTCCTTCGACAGTGGAAATTTAGTGTTGCAACACACAGGTGTAGAGGAACATACTATGATACCACTGTAATGTACCTTTTCAGAAAAAATGAGGCAACTAGTGTTGATGTATATGTGACTTCGGAAGATATTCACTTGTATATTGTATGTATTACATTTGTCCCTTATTGTATTACCAACAGAGATGTATTATTCCTCTGATTGGAAGTATCGTCATGTGTACTTGCAAGTGTCGCAAGTTATATTGTAAGTGTCGTAACTTATACTTGATGAGTTATTAGACCACCTTGTTGGGGTCGGCTCTGTATGAGTCATGTGGGTAAGAGATATATTAGACCACCCTAGTGGGGTCGGCCCTGTCAGCATTATGTTAAGTGGTTAAGTTGAAGCCGACCTAGTTGATTAAAGGTCAAGTGAAAGTAAGTGTATAAATAGAGAGTGTGTCTCTCTCATTTTACACATTCCATTATTCACTCACTTCACATTAGTGAGAGAGAGGAGGATGGCGCACAAGTGGAGGAGGAGCATGTTGCTGAAGATATCTATCTCTTGGGTTTGATCATTTTGATCCTTGTATTGATGCTTATTCTATTTCTGAGGAAGTTGCGGGGTTTTTCCATTCTTGGTTTTCCCCGGTGAAATGTTTTGTGTCTCTTGTCTCTTGTCTCTTATGTTTGATGTGTTGTACATGTTGTTCTTTCAGTTAAGATCCTAGATCTATTGAATTAAATGATGAAAAAATAACATAGTATCAAAGCTAGCCTGAAGGAAGGCATGGTATGGCATTTATGAGACTTGTTGCACTTGCGACGAATTGGAAGCTAGGGCTTGATATAGCAAAATCTAGTCATTGTGGAACTTTCGCTATAAATCCATTTTGGAGAAGGTTCAGGTTCTGAAACTTCTACAGGTCATAGATAACATCCCCATGTACCTTGTGTCTGACGAAAAGCATCTAATTCGTTGTACTTTCTGTTTTATGACCTGTACAATCTAGGGTTTCTGCCTCTTCCAAATCTCAGTCATAAACAGGTGACCTAGGAAAAAAGGTCATAACTTGGGATAGGAAACTTGAAATTAAATTTAGAAAAAATTGACAGATAGGGCACATATTGTACTTTCACAGGTCCACTTTTCAGAGGCCGAAGTTGAACCCGTGACACATGGCACACCGTACAACTTCGCTCTCCTATTTTATCTCATAAACAGGTCACATTGCGACACTTGGCATAACTCTCTCTCAGAGAATCCAATTGAGGTCAGACCTGTGGGGTTGGAAAGATGGCAGGTTAGGCTACCACAGGCAAAAGTTTCAGACCCTGTGGATTCATAATTTCAGAGATGCACCAAAAACAATCAGGTGCATATTTCTGTCAAAACAGAATTGGATTCTGAGCACCTTCATTCTTGGCTTGTCTCTGCTGCGGGAATTTAGGGTTTTAGAGAAAGCTGGAATTTTTGGAATCAGAGTCCATGGTTGAATGCTCCTCATCAAAATCGAAATTTAGAGACTAAGATCGAATTTTTTGGTTGGGAAGAAGGTCGGGCTTAATCAAACCCTGGTTCGGGATTTTGATCGGAAAGGTGGAAAATTAGGGCTTCTGCAAAAGTTGTAATTTTTTAAATCTGTGACCATGGCTGGAAGCTCCTCAGAAAAATCAAAGTTTAGAACACAAGATTGAACCTTTTGGATGGACAGAAGACTAGGTTTAATCAAACTCTAGTTTGGGATCCCGTCCAGAAGATCCAGAAGTTTCAAAGGCATTTTTGAGGGGTCAAATTTTGGAGATTTCAAAATTGAAGTATACCAGCTTGATCAACTCAGCAAGGCACATCTTTTCATCCAATCAGAAGTTTGAAATTCAAGGTTTGAATTTTTAGGGTTTCTCTAACAAACGCTAATCCAACTCCAGATCCAGTCTCAGCAAATCAAAGTTGATTGGGTTAATCCTAGAAGAGAATGAATTGGACACCTCCATAAGTGAAGAAGTTCTAATTCCAAAGGGAGATGAGGCTAAGTCCATACACAATAAGTCTACAAGCAATCCCGACAGGTATAACTTGAGGAGATATATGTATCTTTTGAAATCTGTTCATGATTAATTTTATGATATGTTTGTCTTCATATTATTGAGGTTAGTACAATCTTGATTAATTTTAGACTTGTCTTATCACCCTAGTAAAAGTATGAATGCATGATAAAAGACATTCACTGATTAGGGTTATGACACTTATGATTGTACTAATGCACTATGGTGTTGTATGAGGTTGATGTTGTCCGCTAACATGAAAGGTACATCAAGAAAGTTCAAGTTCAACAACATATGACCATGGTGACATGAAGACAAAGACTCATCCATAGTCATGGATCACATAGAAGCTCCACTTACGAGGTATGTATAATTTGGTTCTACAATGCTTAACTTATGAGATATGCAGGTTATTAGCACAAGTCATTGAAGAGAACAAGAAGACATTGTTTGGGAATGTTAGACATAACTAGCAAACATGATAACCAGGTATGTTTTTCCTATATCAAGTTAGAATCCTACCTTGGGTTAGGATCTTATACTTTTGTATGAATGATAATGATTATTCTTGAAGTTAGAAGTTTAAGTAATCAAGGGTTTATGCATATTATGTTTCTTACTTTGATTGATAATATGACTAACCAGAAGAGTCCTATGATCAAATAAGTATATGCATGAGTAAAAGAAGTCCTCCCTGAAGCCTTGAATACTAACGCTTATTACCTATGTATGAAATGATCATGACCAATATTTAAGATTACAATGTTTTGATAGTATTGAGATTATACTAATGAATGTATGATTATGTATGAGATCTTGAGGATGACACATTCATGACACTAGTTGACCCGGATTTATGCAGGAATGAAATAAGATAGCATATACAGAGATATATTGCAAATAACACAATGATACAGTAAACACATATTCTATTAAATAGCAGAAATAGAACAGACTGTAAAATACAATAGCTGGAATGGTGGTAGCTGTCTCTGAGAAGAGATGTGGCCGCTATTCTCATTTGTGCCAAGATGATTACAAAGAGAGGCCGAAAGGCCTATTTATCATAAGCATGAGGGAAGGAATCCCAAACTTCGAAAAACCTAACCCTAGGAGATGAAGTGCCAAAAGTCATGTGGGCCCCGCTTGGTACATCAATTTCCCGAGGTCGTAACTTTGGCATACTACCTCTGTTTGAAGCGCATGACACACCGTTAAAAAGATCTATTCAGGGACTACAAAAAGGGTCGACAAATCTCAAGTTCGAGATGCGAAATGGTTAGGCACTTAGTACTCATATTTTCCCAATCATTCAATGCCGAAAAAACGTCGTTTAGGGCCTCAAAACGGCTCCAGAAGTTTAGGACCTGAAAAACTGCTAAAAATAGTAATTTACCAAAATTTCCAGAAGACTGTTTTGAGCCAGTTGGAAGAGGTGGGCCACCATCGATATCCACCTGGATAAATCCTCCCTCCTTAGGAAGCAATGGTCTCCATTGCTTCAAATCCCTTATCATATTTCGAACTATGTGTTGAGTTGAGCTCCTGGAGTGGCGTTTGCTGAAGCGAGAAGGTTTCCTTTCTTTGAAATATTCAGAGGGTTGTAATTGTTGTTGCTAGATGCGCTGGAGCTTCTCAATAGTTTTGGTTGTTGTGGTATCCTTGGTCTGCATTGGTGTGGATGGGTTCTTTTTGGAGGGGCACCTTGAATGCGTGGCCTTGCACTGCAAAGGTACTCAAATAGGCGATGCTGCACTGGACTTTTGTTTTTCTTGTTTTTGCTGAGTAGAGGGATCATGTGCAGAGGTTGTGTATGTCTCTGTGATCTGATGTTGTCCTTCAGTGGCAATTGCGAATAGGAAAAATTTCCCAGTGTGGGAGATTATCTTCCTACCCTGCTTGGTTGGGGTAGGTGCAACTATCTCTGGTATCCGATAGAATTGTCCTCCCAAAGTGAGAATGACACTACGAGGTTGTGATTCATATATGGCATGATGCTTCCACATATATGGTTGTCTTAAAAGAACATCACATACCTCAAGTGGGGTCACATCACACAATATCTCATCTTTGAAGGGCTTGATGTCGTATGGTAGGTGACATTGATGATTGATGCAGATCCCTGCTCCTTGGCTTAGCCAACCAATGGTGTATGGTTGCGGGTGTGGTGTTATTGGTATCTCCAATCTCTTGATGACTTCTGTTGAGATCAGGTTCTTTTGGCTGTTGTTGTCCACAACAATGTGTAAGGGGATTCCCTTCACCCACATCTGTGAGTGGAAAAGGCTCTCCTCTAGTACCACCGACTCTTCAGGTTCCTCTGGTTGAATTTGTGTGGTGCAAAAATGGCACTGGGTTCTGCATCAATGATCTGCTTCCCTTTTTGCACAGCTGTGAAATTAGGTTCTGATTCAGAATCGGAACTGGGATCTGGTTCTAAAGCTTTGATCTAGCCACCAATGACTGTTTTGAGCGATATTCATCAGTGTTGTGCTAGGGGATTTTGTGGAACTCACACCACTTCCTAGTGTCATTCTTTGTCTTTTCGTTACCCTTCTTCGCTTGTGGTTGGGACTGGTTGTCCTTTCCCTGCCCCGTGTTCTGTGAGCTAGAGTTTCCCTTGCCCTGCTTCTCCACGGGTCTGAAGTCACGCTTGTTCTTTTGCTGAACTTTCTGCTCAATTTTGACAGCATATTGATAGGCGGATCCGAGTGAAGAGATTTCCAGGAAATCCATCTCTGTTCGTATGTATCGGTGCAGGCCACTGCGATATTTCAGTACTAGGTACCACTCGGAGTCCTTGATACCTAGCTTTGTGCGCAATGTATGAAATTTATTGGTGTACTCTGACACCGTTTGGTCCCTCTCTTGGTGCAGAATGGTCATCATAGTTTCCAACAGGGTAATATTGTTCCTTGACGACATCTATAAAAGAGGCCCAAGTGGGATTGGTATATTCAAACAATCCAGACTCATCAGATGAGTTTCGCTCACAATAAGTTTCCCACCAATTTTTGACATGGAGGCGGCCTTGAGGAGCGCAAAGATGATCTTTTCCCTGTCGGAAAATTTGTGGACAGAGAAATACCTTTCTAGTAGATTCAACCACTTATCTACGGCATCAGCATCGATCTGGCCTTCAAATAAAGGAATATCAAAATTAACTTGTACCTTGAAGGGAGTCATATCTCCGAAATGGCTGCTCGTTGAGGGTGCATTGCCACTGTTGGCATGCATCGAAGGATCTAGGAGAAATTATCCATCATCTCGTTTCTCTGTCGCACGAGGCCTTCATCGAGCAAAAACTTGATAGGATCTACTGCTCCATCGTCTCTCTTTTCGTCCACCATCATTAGAGAAATTTTGAGGTAAAAAATGGGCCTCAAAACAAAGAAAATGTATTATAAAAATCAACCAATCACCTTCTAGTAGATGACATCATCCCCCATGGTTGAGGTGGCATTGCATAAGTTAAGAATGCTTATTTGTCAAATTTTCTATGGTGGATGAAAACCCATAGTTAACCAAGGTAGTGGTACATAAGTACTTTTAAGTCATAAACTAAAATACTCATAATGAAAGTCCTTTAACATTTTTTCATAAAATAATATTATTGTCATTTTAAAGTAAAGTACTCATAATGAATGTCTTTTCACACTTTTTTTCCTTTCACACTCTCTCATAAAATAATATTATTGTCATTTTCAAGTAAAGTACTCATAATTCATAAAGAAGGTACTTTCACATTTTTTTATAAAATAATATATTGTCATTTCTCATATTTTTAATTTTAAATTATATATTCACTTCATTCTCTTGAATATCATAATGTCAAACTAATATATATATATATATATATATATATATATATATATATTCCTTTCACATTTTTTTAAATAATATATTTATCATTTTCATATTTTTAATTATATATTCACTCCATTTTATTTAATATTATGATGTCAAACTAATATATATATATCCTTGTACTTTTAAAATAAATTAAATTTATGAATCATATTAATATGAAAAATGTATGTTAGTTATGCATATAAATTAAATTCATGAATGATAGTAAATTAAATTATATATTTTTACTACTCAATTTTTAAGAATAAATTAAGTATTATATTATTTTCTATGGGAGACTTATCTATAACATTCATTTACAATAAAATAAATATCTCAAATTTTTTTATGATTTTGATATTAATTTACCATTATAGATTTAATGAATAAAGAATAATAATAATAATGCGATGTGGATTATAATAATATTATTAACATTTTACATGCAAATAAATTTTCAATTAAATCACATTATATTAAATTGATGAGAAAAATACTAAATATAAAAAGTCAACATAAATTAAAAAAAAACTCTTAAAAATGTTTTTTATTATTTAATTTCATTGCAAGTTCAAGACAAATAAATGCTAAAGGACAATAAATTTTTGGGAATTTGCAATGAATTTTAGTCACATCAATGTAGAGCTATTTTATTAATTTTACTTCTAGTGAATTTTGAAAAGTAACTCAACCATGGTTATTTATATTGTGCATAAAAAATAGTGTAGGAGGTGACTTGTCATATATACCTACTCTATAAAACCTCTAACTCATAATATTTTAATATATTTCATATCTTTTTAGTACATCTCTTAGGAGACCATTTTTTGACCTCAAAATCTCTCTAATGGGGAGGCCGTTTGGGGCAGTGAGAGTGATCTTCCCCAAGTGAAACTAGTTTGAGACCCAACTCTCTGTATCCTGACCTCGTTGGGGACATGCATAAAAAAACAATCAAAGAGCAGATTGCTCTGATACCACTGATCCGGATTTATGCAAGAACAAAATAAGATAGCATATACAAAATCATATACAGAGATATATTGCAAAGAATACAATGATACTATAAACACATATTCTATTAAATAGCGGAAATAGAACAGACTATAAAATACAATAGATGGAATGGTGGTAGCTATCTCTGAGAAGAGATGTGGCCGCTATGCTCATTTGTTCCAAGATGATTACAAAGAGAGGCCGAAAGGCCTATTTATCATAAGCATGAGGAAAAGAATCCCAAACATCCAAAAACCTAACCCTAGGAGATGAAGCGCCAAAAGTCATGTGGGCCCTACTTGGTACATCAATTTCCCGGGGTCGTAACTTTGACATACTACCTGCGTTTGATGCGCATGACACACTGTTAGAAAGATCTATTCAGGGACTACAAAAAGAGTCGACAAATATCGAGTCTGGCACGCGTAAGGGGTAAGCGCACAGTACTCATATTTTCTCGATCATTCGATGCCGAAAAAACGTCATTTAGGGCCTCAAAATGGCTCTGAAAGTTTAGGACCTGAAAAACTGCTAAAAATAGTAATTTACCAAAATTGCCAGAAGACTGTTTTGAGCTAGTTAGAAGAGGTGGGCCGCCACCGATATCCACCTAGATCACTAGTGCACACTTAAGCATGCATAGTGGTCCAGGATGAATATAACTTCAATGACAGATAATCTAGGAAGCAAAGATCAAGAGGGAGCACACTCCAGTAGTTCCTGCAAGGAAACAAAGATTGAGAGAGAGTCCACCCTACAACCAAACAAAGATAAGTATTTGAATTGTGATTTCTTATATGATTACTTAAATGATGTTGTTCAGTTATGTACATACTTATGTTCCTAGATTTAGGAAGTGTGTTATGCATATTAGGATATTTGCGTTAATGAACAAGATACTACTAATATAGTAATGGGTAAGTGGCCTATGGTACTGTACAACACTCTATTGCTACTTATCTAGAATGAAACCTCTTTGCTGACATGTTGGGAGTTGTGCACACTCTTAACAAATGTTCTAGTAGAGATGGAAGGCATCTAGAAAGTTACGGGATATGGATAAATGTTGTATTGAGGCATTGGCTAAGATAATTGCATGACTGTATGACATATGTCTTTATGCATAAGAATGTGTTTTTGAAAAAAAAACTATGAGAAGTTTCTAATCATGCAATTGAATTTGACTTGTAGGAAAGATCGTGTACAATCAACTACAAAAGAAGGACAACAACATTTGCTCCAGCAACGAAGTTCAAAGAAAACTATCTATTGAAATATATTGAAGAATCTAAAGTTCCCAGGATTCAGGATGCAGTAATGGAAGGATTCTATGATCGAGGAGTGCCAGTCGATCATGTTTGGGATGTAATCCCAAGAAGAGAAGGGAAGTCTGTTGTGACTTCCAAATGGATCTATAAGATCAAGCATGCTGCAAATGGTAGCATAGAGGAATACAAGGCGAGATTTGTAGCTTGTGGCTTCTCCCAGAAAGAGGGGATATATTATGAAGAGACTTTTGCTCCTGTAGCCAGATACACTTCCATCAGAATAGTACTTGCTCTGGTTGTAGTGATGAAATGGAAGATACACCAGATGGATGTCAAGACAAATTTCTTGAATGGTGTAGTCGAAGAGGAAGTATATGTGGAGAAACCACTCGGGTTTGAGACACATGACAGGGAGTCATATGTGTTCAGATTGAAGAAAGCCTTGTATGGCTTGAAGCAAGCTCCTAGGACTTGGTATGGTAGGATAGAAAACTTTCTGTCTAGTTTGGGATTTACCAAGAGTAAAGCGGATTCCAACCTTTACTACAAGGTTGAGGAAGGCAATCCTGTGATACTACTACTGTAGGTGGATGACCTATTTGTTACAAATGAGGATAGATTGATTTCCGATATGAAGAGGAAGCTTGCTGCCAAGTTTGAGATGAAGGACTTGGGAATGATGCATTACTTTCTAGGTATGGAGGTGTGGCAGAGTGCAGATGGAATATTCCTTGGACAAGGGAAGTATGCAGTAGAGATCCTGAAGCGGTTCGAGATAATGCACTGCAAGGCCATGACCACACCTATGGCATCGAACCTGAAGCTTCTGTGTGATGCTTCATCTGATCTGGTTGATGTCACGGTGTATCGTCAGATGATTGGGTCCTTGATGTACCTGACAAACACGAGACCAGATATTTGCTTTGCGGTGAACACATTGAGTAAGTTCTTGACGGATCCCAGAGGTGTTCACCTGGTTGCTGTAAAGCATATTCTGAGGTACCTGAAGGGTACGGTTGATTATGGGCTTAAGTATGATGTGAATCAAAAGTTTAACCTAGAGGGTTCTGTTGATTCAGATTAGGCAAGCAGTGCTACAGATAGGAAGAGCACTTCAGGGTGTTGCTTCAGTATGGGATCAGATGTGATCTCTTGGTTTAGCAGGAAGCAGTCCTACGTAGCACTGAGTACAGACGAAGCAGAGTATGTTGCATCTTGTTCGGCTAGTTGTGAGGCAGTATGGTTGAGGAAGCTACTGTCTGCGTTATTTGATCTCCCGTCGGATGCTACCTGTATCTATTGTGACAACCAGAGTTGTGTGAAGTTGTCAGATAACCCGATGTTCCATGACAGGTCGAAGCACATCGAGATCAAATATCACTATATCAGGGATATGGTGCAAAGAGGAGCAGTGAAGCTCCTGTATGTTGTGACGGATGAGCAGGTTGCAGATGTGTTGACAAAACCACTAGCCAGAGTGAAGTTTGAGTACTTCAAAGAAAGGCTTGGTGTTCTTCAGATTGAAGATACTTTGAGGAAGAAGTGATGGGACACATTTGCAGGATCCATTCCAAGCATGGTGATAGGAGGATCCTTCCCATGGCTGTGGATGTAAGCGCTGTGTGATGAGCATCAGGATGATGCTCCAGTTACTGCTTTGGATATGCATCAGTTGGATGATTTGTATGATCAGTTGGATCATGTATGATGACATGCATCAGGACAATGTAGTGTCGATGATCAGGATGATCATGTGTGATGAGTATCAGGATGATGCTCTAGATGACATGCATCAGGATGATGATGAGGATTATCATGTGTGATGAGTATCAGCACGATGCTCTGGATGACATGCATCAGGATGATGCAGTGACGATGATCAGGATGATCATGTGTGATGAGTATCAGGATGATACTCTGGATGATATGCATCAGGACGATGCTATGATGATGATCAGGATGATCATGTACATTAGGATGATGTATGGTGAGTATCAAGTTGATACTCTGTGGCCGTGGATAGGTTGTGTAGATGAGCATGTAAGTTGACCTAGGAGATCTTGTCGGTCGTGCTGCGGCACATAAAGGATCCTGGGATACTCTTTCGAGGCATTGCTCTGGGAAAACATGTAACTAGACCTGGGAGATCTTGTCGGTCATGCTTGGGCACATAAAGGATCCTGGGATACTCTTTCGAGGCTTTGTCCTATGGCATATAATAGCACCTTGGGAGATCCGATAGGTTGAGCAGTACGCTCATAATTAGTCCTGGGATTCTCTTTCGAGGTTTTGCCATGACCACATGTAACTAGACCTGGGAGATCCGATAGGTTGAGCAATACGCTCGTAATTCGTCCTGGGATGCTCTTTCGAGGCTTTGTGGTGGCCACATGTAAGTAGACCTGGGAGATCTTGTCGATCGTGCTTCGGCACATAAAGGATACTGGCATACTCTTTCAAGGCATTGTGGTGGGAGTCACATGTAATTTGACCTGGGAGATCTTGTCGATCGTGCTTCGAAACATAAAGAATCCTGAGATACTCTTTCGAGGCATTGTGACGCACGTAATAAGTCCCGAGGATTCCACAGTATGGCCAGTGTTGATGAAGACCTACAGGTGGTGGGCCTACATTTAGCATGAAAAAGGGATGGCTCTGTAGAACTTCCTATGACGAGAAGAATTATGAGATAGCACCAGTGATCGAGATGACGAGTACATCAGCAGTGACGATGATGCTCCGTGATCTAGTGATGATGATCCAACTCCAGAATTAAAGACTTGCATTGATATGTATTGATGACCTGTGTCAAGATAATACCTTCCTAGTTAAGAGGGAGTGTTGATGTATATGTAACTTCAGAAGATATTCACTTGTATATTATATGTATTACATTTGTACCTTATTGTATTACCAATAGAGATGTATTATTCCTTTGATTGGAAGTATCGTCATGTGTACTTGCAAGTGTCACAAGTTATATTGTAAGTGTCGTAACTTATCCTTGATGGGTTATTAGACCACCCTAGTGGGGTCGGCCCTGTCAGCATTATGTTAAGTGGTTAAGTTGAGGCCGACCTAGTTGAGTAAAGGTCAAGTGAAACTAAGTGTATAAATAGAGAGTGTGTCTCTCTCATTTTACACATTCCATTATTCACTCACTTCGCATTAGTGAGAGAAAGGAGGATGGTGCACAAGTGGAGGAGGAGCATGTTGCTGAAGATATCTATGTCTTGGGTTTGATCATTGTGATCCTTGTATTGATGCTTATTCTATCTCTGAGGAAGTTGTGGGATTTTTCACCTTCTTGGTTTTCCCCGATGAAATGTTTTGTGTCTCTTGTCTCTTATGCTTGATATGTTGTACATGTTGTTCTTTCAGTTAAGATCCTAGATCTATTGAATTAAATGATGAAAAACTAACATTTAGAAGGCTTGGGGCACACTTGGACACTCTTGGAATGGGTATTGGCCTTTGTTCTACAGGTTATGCTGTATTTTGCATATTTTTGCAGACTTCAAAGGGTTTGGGAATGAATTGGGAGGATTTGGAGGGAGTTTGGGGAAGCAGGACAACACAAGGTCATGATTTCCAAATGGCCTAAAACAATACTTAGAAGACTATTTTTTGCAAAGCCACTGGGATGGATTCTATAGAGTCTCAAGTTTCTACAGCATATTTCAGAATATTGGTTGGATCTTTGGAGAAGATGATATGGCTGAAACAGTGGGAGCTAGTCAAAATTGACTAGTGAAAGAGCAAGGGTAGGAAAGGTGGCAAAGGAGGGGAAGGATTTAAGCGAGTGGGGATGAAGTTCTACAATACATACTTATAGGTGGAATGGAAAAATATATAGAGATGAAATGCGCCTCACTTTAACATGTATGGCCTTCAAAGAATGGGAGGATTGCCTAGCACATTGACCATTGGCACATTTGGGAGTGCATCACTCTTGGAGATGTTTACTAGAAATCCGGAAAACCAATCAATTGCCTCTAGGATTTATGTGAAATCTCTGCTACTACCTGGTAACCAATGGGCTTCCACTAACAATCAGGGAACTCACAGAAGTGGATTTGGGATCACAAAATGGCAAAATGGTGTAGTTTGTAGATCTGACATAAAGAAAATTACAACTCTTCCAAAACACAGTATGGCCTTGACCAAATAATGAAAGGAATGGATGAATGGGACCATTAATATGTTAGGCATAAGAAACTGAAAATGGGGAGCGCTACAGTATTTAATTTGAGCCCAAGCATGTAATTACTTAGATTTGCATAGTGAGACACATAGCAGATAGAAGCAAGAGACAATATGCATGGAATTGGAGCTTTATTATTCTTCAGTGATCATAATGGACCATGTACATCATAATGGTTGTGCTAAGAGAAGAAATGATAGCAACAACATAGAGAGTAGAGAGAAAAGAGAGAGAAGATAGAATAATGGACCATGTATTTCTTTCGCTCAATGGAACCAAGCCTGACTGAAGATACACCAAACACTTGCAACAAACAGTAGGGAGTGCATGACTATGTGTCCCTAGAGAGTAGGGAGGCACAATGGTGCAATCTCCAATAGTATATCAATATGAAGCTCTATGGAGAAGACTAATTATCACCTTCCTTAATGATACAGGAGGGGCACATCACCCAACTCTTGACAATGGGAGCACCACCCAAGTCTAGGAAGCTAGAAGCTTTCCTCACATAAAAATTCAAATCCAAAAGCATGCCTTTTCCCTTAACCTTTTCCTCCTTTAATAAGCCAAAACTTGATTAGTTTCCAATACTAGTAGCAAATACCATGGGCATCCCAAAACCATCAACCATGTAGCAAGTGGTTTCCAACTTCCTTCCTTAATGTGCTAATATCCTTGGGGAAATGTGAACAAGTTTATTTCCCACTTATCTTGGGTCATAAATGTCCATGGTCTTAAGCGATCCCCGACTCATTCTCCGATTTAAGAAACCTCACCAAGTCAAAAGTGAAATTTATTTACTTTCTTATCTTCTCCTAAGCATTATGATCCAAGTTTGTCCACCTTTTTCCACCATCATTATTTCATCCTAACCAACTTCCTTATCCATTCCTTGAGTGGCCTTTGACGCAATTTAATCATTAATTGCCCAATTAACTTCATAATGACCATTTTGACTTAGTAAGTGGATAAATACCTTCTCATTAATCCTCATAATATTATTTTTCCTACATAATTTGAATTTAGGGATCCATGTGGCCAATTTATCCATTAATAATTATTCTTGAGCCTTAGGATAATTTTTTCTTAGGCAAATTTAATTATTTTAGCCACCATGTTAATTTTTATGATTTTTTCATAGGTGACATTGGCCAATTTTCCAAGGCCAAAATTGGGGACACGACAACTACTATGTACGTATAGCTTACCAATATACTTGGCTAAGTGAAGTTGAAGCACCCCAGTGGTGGTGGATGCCCTTATGGAAGGTGCATGTACTGCTCAAAAGCCCCATATTCATGTGGCTTATACTTATAGGCAAAGTTATTACATGGGATTATTTATGGAAGAGAAGCTTCCAAGGCCCCAACTACTATATTTTATGCAGAAACGCAAAAGAATCAATAGACTATCTATTCATCCATTGTGACTTCACAAGACAGATTTGGCAGGATTTCGATAGTAGGATGCAGTACAAGAACTTATGGACAACAAATATAGTGGTGGACTTCCTTCAGTTGTGGTTTGAAATATAGTATCTAAAGAAAAACAAATTGTGCATTTCCTGGCAATGTGGGGGACTTGGATTGCATGAAACTCAAATCTTTTTGATGACGCATAGGCACAAACATTCCAAACTTATGCACAGATTTTGGCACTTACGGAATATTTTAGTGAAGAATCCAAGATTACAATTTCGTAGGTAGTTAGAGAATTAATTATTGACAAAGGAGTTAGTTGGCACTTCTTTGACGGGGCATGTCAAGGGCCTGAGTAGACTTGTGGACAAGGATGAATTATGTTTAACTCTGAAAATCACCATATATCATTAAAAGAAAATAATGGTCAAGGAACAAATAACATGGTCGAGCTCTTGGTGCTTAGGACAATACTAACACTGGTCTATGATGAAGGAGTTTGAGAGCTTCAAGCATATGGGGACTTGACCTTGGTTGTTAACTAGATGGCACACAAAAGCTAAAGAACATTTCACTGCAGAGTATTATTGGTTTTGATTCGAAGGAACTAGCTGGAGCCTTCAACTCATTCAGAATATGCCATATATTTAGAGAACAAAACCAGAGGGAAGAGTCACTATCGAAAGAAGGTATCACCATTCCTAACGGCTCTATTTTTTATTCAATTTGCAAAGATGTCGAGATACAGGAAAAGAGGTCTTCTCTGGACTACTTGTGATTACATAAAATCAATATATACTTTTTTGGTCTATTTATCAATATAATGTAATGAAGAGCTAGAAGGTAGAGACTTTTTTGAATTTATATGAAATTTCAGAATTAGGTATGAACAAATAGAACATTTCAAGAACATGGAAAATATGGCAAGGACATGGAGAACCACTAAAATTAGTGCTTAACACACCTAAGACATGTATTTTGTTTCCTTTCTCAATGAATAAAAATATAATTTTTTTTTAAAGTTAATGTTTATCTTATTCATGTCCTAGAATTTAATGAAGAGAAAATAAAAAAAATATTTAAATTTAATTATTTATCAAAACATTTTTTTTCTCATTATTATGATATAAAGCACTTATTCTAGTATCACATTTACTTGAATGTGCATGAAAAGAATTAATTATTTGTAGATATTTGAATATTTTTTAATAAATATTTTACTTTTATATCTTTTATGATTTTTAAAAATATATTCTCAAATATTACAATTTAATAAAATACTTATTTTAGTGTCACGCTTACTTAAATGTGCAGGAAGATAATTAATTATTTGTAGATATTTTTTTAATAAATATTTTACTTTTATATTTTTTATTATTTTTAAAAATATATTGTCAAATATTACAATTTAATAAAGTACTTATTCTATTGTCACATTTACTTAAATGTGCATGAAAAGAATTAATTATTTGTAAACATTTTGAATATCTTTTTAATAAATATTTTACTTTTATATTTTTTATTATTTTTAAAAATATATTCTCAAATATTACAATTTAATCTGTGAGTGGTGTGTTACTAATTGAGTGTGTAAGATTTTAAAAAAAAAGCAATATACTTTAAATAACTATAATCATCATAACCTCAAACTTAACAAATTTTGAAAAGAATAAAACATTTAGAATAATTGCCTTTAGTTTGTTAATAAACATGTAAACAAAGCAAAGTAAGAAGGACCTTATGTTTCATCAATTATTCTTTTGAGGTCCCTTGTGAAACACGCCCCACAGATAATGTATAAAATGAAGCCTCGGGTACTCTCTCTTCTGTGAATCCGCGTTTCAGTTTTCTAGTATCGGCTAAGCTTGGCATCTGCTATCAATTTCTTATATACCACAACGAGCACTTGGCTCAGGTTTTTATTTTCCCTCCTTTCGCACATTCAGTCATTTCATAAAATAATAGAAATGCAAGGATTGTATATAGTAAATTTAGTTCATGAAATTCAATAAATATTTTCTCACGTGTATTTTGGTATATGCATAACAGAATTAACTTTAATAGTTTTCGATAATAATATTAATAACCAATTTTATTTTTAATAATTATAGTTATTTTACTAATTTTATTTTTATAGGTGAGTTTATGAAAAACCATAACAATATAGAAATAGATAACATTATAAGAAACAAAATTTCTAGTAAATAACTTCAAATCTAATATTAATCACAATTTAAAGAGATCAACATTTTGAATAGATACTCCATCCGTTATCAAAAGATTAAAAAACACTTATAATAAAAAATAATAAACTAGTAAAAGAAATAAATAAAATTCACCATCTCAATCTTTGAACCAGACTTTATGATCATTTTTCTATGTTGTCCCCCTTTATATTTAATCCATGTTATGTGAAATACATACATTTTTTCAAAATTAGTTCATCTAAAGACCTTAAATCTTGTTAAAATTTGTCTTATATTTCTTCATTATCAAAGAAATTTTTTATGAACAAACTCATAACCATCCTTATCTCTCAGTGTGAAAAACATCTTTATGGAACACTTGAATCATTAGTCTTCAATACCTTCTAAGTCAAACCTACATGTTGGTTTCTATTCATGGAAAATGTTATGTATATAAAATAATATAGCTAATTTAATTCAGAGTTATTTTTAGTTGTAAAACATCATTCAGTGCTAGTTTAGACATCCCAATGTTTTCGAGTGAGATTGTATTTTTTCACTATCAAAGAATTTTTTTATGAGCAAACTCATAACCATCCTTATCTCTCAAAGTGAAAAACATCTTTATGGAACACTTGAATCATTAGTCTTCAATACCTTCTAAGTCGAACCTAAATGTTGGTTTTGGTTTCCATTCATGGAAAATGTTATGTATATAAAATAATATAGCTAATTTAGTTCAGAGTTATTTTTAGTTGTAAAACATCATTCAGTGCTAGTTTAGACATCCCAATGTTTTCGGGTGTGAATATAAGGATGAGTGGATTTAGCCATTAAAAGGGCAAGAATAAAGGAGCTTATTAATTGAATTAAAAAGCAATTAAATTAATTATTAAAAGTAATAAAGCTAACCATAACTGAATAAATTAGAGTAAACAATAATTAAAATGAGGGAAATTATATTAATTAAAGTAACAACGATTAAAATGATTAAAATGACTACTCAGGAAATGAATTTGAAATTGAAGTGGGGAGTTAAAGAATTAGGGAGAGAAATGAATATGTGGAGGGAGGAATTCATGAAGGTAATAAAAGGAGAATGGTTGGTGAGGATGCCACCACCATCTTATGTTGTTCTCAAAACCCTTATTTCAAAAGCCAAATTTCTAACTCCCAGCATCTTAATAAAGAAATCTACATTATCACTCAAATGCTCTCCATGCCAATATTTATTCTATTTCCCAAATTAATAGAAATTTTGGTTTGGTTCTCCATCCTCAAACCAAAAGGCTCATTTCTTCCTCTTATCCTTATGTCAAATATCACTCATTTACATTCATGGAATCACTAATCACTTTTAAGTAGCTTTTATGAAGCATCAAATACAAATCTTATCCTCTTTTATCCCAAAGTGTTTACCAAATTCCTTGTTCTTGTAGCAAATTTATCCAAACTCACCTCACAATTTCAATCACAAGCTAAGCCAATAATAAAAATCCATCATCCAAAATCATCATTTTTATTCCCTCAGGCCACCCCTTTTTCTAATTCTCACTCTTAATATACTAATGACCCTTTATCTTTTATTTACTTTTATAAGTATTTCTTATGATATTGTTATTTAATTTTAAATATTCTTTAATATTTACTATAAAAAAAAAAAATTATAATTTTTTATATTGGTAATTTATATTTTAGCTTTTACTTTTTTATTTATTTATCTATTAATTTATTTATCCTTTTATATTCATAATTTATATTTTAACTTTTAATTATTTATTTATTTATCTATATTATTATTATTAACAAAATAATTTTCCATAAATTTAGTTATTCACTTCAATCATTTATTTATATTCTTCTTCTTTTTATTCTAACATATACATTATTTAAATTTAATTTTAATAATTTATTATTATTTTTATTCATATTTTCCATATTACATTTCTTTAGTTATTCAAAATTATTTATATATTTTTATTCTTTACACATTTCCCACCTCTTTTATTAAACTTTGATTCATTATATGGATATTCTTATGTCTATTGATTGCCTCGCCTCGCTTCCATCCTCTCGTTTCCAAAACTCAATTCCCTTACTATTTTTAAGGGCTAATCCCCTTATGATGTGAGGGCACATTCCTTGATCAGCAAGGTGGGTGCATTTATGAGTACACAAGGTGTAGATGCCATTGTAATCAACTTTGCAAGGTATCACCATAAAACAAACCGCACAACACACGAAGACAATTACATTGTCCTGAGTTGCCCATTATACATGTCTCAGCTACTAGTTTCTTTTTAACAATAACAATTACTTGTATTTATATCATAAAAGAGGATGTTGCCTAACCAGAAATCCTGGAATTACATCTGATAACTACATAAAGAGATGTTTGTATTGTGTTTTTTTTATAATGAAAAACAAAGAGTTCAATCCATCTTGTGACTGCGAGTCTGTTACTAAAATGACAATCTTTCTTGCTGAGATATAGCCTTCAAAATTTTCCTAACAACATAATGCATTTGTAAGGCATTTACAAAAATTCAAAAAGTAAGACCTGGCCATTATAGGCCTTTTTCCATCCCTTCCTTAGGGACTTCGTGGTGAAATTCGTCTTCATTGCCACAATCTGCCTTCATTTGGTCTTCATCTGGAGGAATGTCAATGTTTTCATTGAAATTAGCCTACACGAGATTGCCAAACTCTGGGGGTTCATTCACAACATGGTTCTGCATAAAACTCTTAAGAACTATGTTTTCTTCTTCATAGGTCACAACTTTACCTTTTAAGTGCTATATCTCAACTTCTTCCATTACAAGTTTTGATGTAACTTAGATTGATCATCCGGACATGTAGCATATGAAACTGATATTGAGAAATTGTAATGTTTCTGCTAATAATGACCTCTAAATCACAATGTTGCTTCTCCAACTTATGAATAGTTTGAACTAAAAACTCTTGGGAATTTCCATGCCTTCCTTCTACATCCCTAGGAACCATATTTGTTTGCTCTTCAAGGTTTTCCATACTATTCCACTTAGGTCAATTGTTTTGAGCTCCAAAAATTTCAAATTTATTATGCATGTGTAAACTACTGCCCAATGAAAACTCTAAACTAAAATTATGAGTCCAATTTCTACTGAGAAAGCAAGTCTTATAAACCAAAGAGTTCTCAACAGTATCACTTCCCTCAAGATTGTAGCATAGCACATTGAAAACTATAGGAAAGTCTTTCTTTTCAACAATCCAATGACTAAACAATCGCAAATTAACCACACTGAGATTACTAGCAAAGTAATGAATTTGATGCTGGTTGTTATTCCTTACCGGGAGTTTATTTAATCTCTTGATAACCCTCACTTGATGAAAATAATTCCGCGTCTCTTGAGAATTCTCCAATTGACATATATACCCCTAGACACACTTGTGATTTTTTGAGTAGTCAGATCTATAAGGATCAAAGGCTTGAAGCTGATAATTGACTTTGTCATCCATTTCTCCAGAATTCACAGCGACAATATCATGCCCCAGAAGAGAGCATCTATCCTCACCAACATAATGACCTAGATGCACTAGACAATGAGTAGAATTCCAACAGAGGAAACAACCCTTCACATACAAAACTCATGAACCCTGTTTCCATATAATGCATAGAAATCACTAGAAAGCTTGTAATCATTTCGAGTTTCATCATCGATGAGGATTTGGTACTGGAAATATAGATTTGTCATCATGATTGCTGAACTAAGCGAACTGAAATCTCTGCTCTCAAGCTCGACCCTTCTCACCAAATAAATTGCCCTAATGTTCATTAAATCAATAGATCTTAAATCCTTAATTGCGATGTGATGCATGAGATTCTTTTGCCACCTATAATCATTTTCGTGCTTATTAATAATATTGGTGATGATCTATGAGTTTGGGTTTTTGTCCATAGTTTTGAAAGAGTTTTGCGCCATCATCAAAGGAGTTATGGAATGCTAAACTAAACTATATCTTCCCCACAAATTAGTAGATTACCTTGTCCAAGATTACATGCCACATTTGCTTGTCTATCTGAAAGTTCAATTCTCTAAGTACATGCATTACATTGACATCTTTGAAGTCTATTATCAATTATCAATTGTAGAATTCTCCACATTATTTTACTTAGAGGTCCATTTCTTGGTGCCTTCTTAGAGACTAGATATTGGACAATTATCATTGAATCTCCCACTATTCTCCACTATAGTAGTCAATGTAGTTTGCTCCCAATGGTCTAAATATAACAAGGACATAATGTCGGAATTGAATCAACTGTTGTTAAATTCTGTGTGGGATAAATATATTCCCCACATTTAAATAGATTCGTTTCTGCCTGGTTATACATTTAGTTGACATAATTGAGTAGAATCGTTTCTGCCTGGTTATACCTTTAGTTGACATAATTGAGTAGAATCGTTTCTGCTTGGTTGTATGTAATATAATAGAAGCATTTGTATTGGCTATTATTATATAAGAGTTCCTTTGATCAAACATTTATGAAGGACATTTCTTTTATTGTTCTCTGCAGATTATCTTTACTTACAATACAATGGATACTTATGATTCGTACTCCTCAAGTGAGACAGAGGAAGAAGAAATGGTGACTGCGTCTGAATCCTTAAGTGAGATGGAGGAGGAAGAAACGTTCAGTGTATCTAAATTCTCTAATGAGATGGAGGAAGAAACACTCAGTGAGCTTGATGATGTTGACTCTGGCGTTTTAGTCTGCACAGATGAAACAGAGAAGAGCTCCGTTTCACAAAAAAATAGGGAAGAAATGCCCTCTGCGCCAGGGATTTTGGAGTACTCGACATCCTTACCCTCAGTTGAAAACCCTCCAGAAGCCATTCCAGATGAGAACTCACCACCACAAGCTGTTATCATCAGTGACCAATCCCCAGACGCATCGATGAATTCTGAAGGGATTCAACTTGATTTCCTGAACCAGACTGCTGCTAATCAAGTCTCGAGTAAGATTTTCGAGGGGCCTCTCTTTCAAGTTATGAAGATTGTATCTGACAAGCAGGAATTGAGCTTTGTAGAGAAGGTCCATCTTCCAGAAGAACAGATTCTGGGCTTGTGCAATAGAATTGTACCCAATGCTGCATATAACCATTATCCTGATGTCAGAATCGATTTTAACTCCTTGAATCAACTATCCTTGCCCACAATTGGCTTTTATGGGGACAAGCGAACGATGGGTAGATTATTGAAAGAGATGGGTGTGGTAGATGATTCGCTTCATAAGCAAATGGAGGAAGAAAAGTTTGAGCCAGGCTTGTACGTTGGTCGATTGGAGCAAGTCATTATTGTTTTCTATTGGCATCAAGGAACCCATCACAAAGATGCATCAAGGAAAAATGTTTCGTGCAATTTTATACGGTATGTAGTGGACCTTTGTGATGATATCTATGTTTGCGTTGAAGATCATAATCTTCTTGAAACTCTGGCTGCTTCTGTCGCCACCCCTTCTCAGCATGCTCCGAGACGAACGCAGATAGTGAAGATAGGCCATGTTCAACAGACTCAAAATGATGTCACGGTTTCGTCGGGTTTCGACGTAAACATAGGAAAGTTTATCAGTACACCACCTTCTGAAGGTCGGGCAATTATGCCCAAACAAAGATTGTTCTTTGCTGAAGGATATCACCGCTGTGCTTTTCTCACTGCTAATTATAAAGGGTCAAAAAAGTATATGAATACTGAAACCAAAATTGTTCGTGTGAATGCACTTGCGTCAGAGTTACAGCAATTATCCAAAGGCCATGATCTTGATTTCACAGAGCTCAGCAATGACCACTTCGTTTCTATTTTAGAGATTCTGCATTGCCAGAATCACATAGCTATAGAGACCTGAAGGAGTCTATTCAGGTTCGTCGTGAAGAAAATCAAAAGTTCGATACTCAATCCAATCTGAATGAATTAGAGGAGCAAATCTTGCAGAATTTTCTCCACGTTCTACCTGAGTACTGCAGTTTTATTCGATATTTATCAGATTCGGAATCTGAAGAAAGGGGGCATGTTGCAGCTCAGAAAAGTCATATTGGAATAAGTCTGTTCCAGCACCTAGAACATCAGTTGGCTACTATTTGGGGTGGGCAGAAACTGCTTTTTGTATGCTCGAAGATGAAGTTTCATCGGACAGATGGGGTGGACTCAATCTTCACCATTGAAAGCTCTGGAAATTCAGATCACCCAATTATGTTTCAAGAAGAGTTTACGTTGAGGTGGGCAGTTGAAGAAGGTGGCAAGGCAGTAAAGGCAAGCTTTTTGCCCATTAAAAAATCTGGAGTTACAGAGAAACGCCCTGTACTGTCAGGTGAGCAGCTTATTCTTGACCTGAAAATTAGAAGCAAAGGAACGTTAGAAGGGTTTCTAGAAGTCATCCAGGCTTCGGAAGAAGCACTCCGTAAATGGGTAAAATATTTTGTTCCTAAAAAATTGCTAACATTAGAACAGAACATTGTTTTCTTGGGTTTCCTTTTGAGCAATGGCATTTTAAAGCAAATGAAGAGCTTTGGTCAGCCTATTTTAAACAAACTACAAAAACGCCAGCGGGGAGATTTCATAATTGAGAAACGGTTTCTCTTGGCCTTCCGAACGGCCAATGACAAGTTAGACCAACTAAATAATTTCAATATTTCTGACATGGAGGAGTTTCTGACTTGTGGCAGCCTTGATATTATATTGACTGAAATAGATCATGGCAAAGCGGACCTTTCACCAGACTTGCAAAATTCTTGTTTGCAATGGAAAATAAAGTTTAATGATTTTAAACTTGACGAGACTCTAATAAGTGCCGTTTTTTCCATTAAGGAATGGAAAAATCTTTGTGCATCTATATACAGAAATGGTAAAGAAGAATTCAGAGAAAACATGCTGCCGATGATTAGGAAGGATATGCTACCTCTGCTTAAGAAAAAAAATTGAAACTGAAAAAACAGAAAATGGAAAACTTCAGGAGCAGCAATTTGAAACTGAAGAAGAAAACTTTCTGACTGAAACAAAGAAAAAAATATCTCAAAGAAGAGCCATTGGAAAACGTATGTATATTAAAAGCTGCTCTATTGCAAAAGTGATGCAGGAGCATCGCGCTAAACTTGAAACACGTCATAAGTTTTGATTTTTTTGTTGAGCCAAAAAGTGATGTAATTGCCACCTATGCCAGCCTAAGCACGGTGACACGTGATCCTATTGGTCTTCCAACCGATGCGCTGTATTTTTTGAATCCTCGGCTAGTAAGGCCATTTATGCTATTAATGACGGTGGTTGATTTTGAAAACAAGAACCCCGCGGGCTGCTTGAGGGCTCTGTCTGATATATAAACAAGATTTTTTTCATTTTCATCGGCAGCAGGGGAGAACAGGAGAAAAAAAAAACCCCACAGCCGTGGATAGCTTGTGAGCTAGCGGACAGTTTTGAACCGCTGTAACTCGTTTTGTAGTTCGATTTGTGGATGGTCCTCTATCTCTGAGGCCATATATGTAACCAGAATGATGAATCCGATTTAATGAATAGCATATCTTGCCCTCTAGAAGTGATTTCTCTGCACGCGTTCTATGAATCTGAGTGCTGGGTGTTCTGTTTCGCGAATTTAAATTTTCTGAAATTGTTTATGGTTGATGGGTTGAATGTATATGTCGAATGCAGGACTCGTTGAAGGCTGTGTATATAATATTGGCTGCAGGTATGTTCCAGGTCGAAGGGGGGAGTTCCTGCGTGCAGTACAGACTCAGATAGCGGCCGAGCAGTAGATCGAGGATGCAGAGAGCGTGGGACAGAGCCTTGGGGAAGGATAAAGGAGGTTTCACCTGCCAACGCTGAAGGGGGTTGGCATCAAAAAGCATATTGGGTTGGATACCTAGAGGCAAATTTAGTAATTTCCACTGAGGAAGAAGAGAAGCCCAATATACAATGGATGATCGTAGAGTTGTCACCAAACAAAAAGGACTTAGATGAGTTAAATTCAAACCCGATGCATTGCATTATACCCTCTAGCTCAAACCCTTTTGAATTTGACTGCTGTGATCCCGAGAAAGAAAATTTGAAAAAGGTTGCATATCTGAAATCTGGCGAGTTGCTTGTTTTTGTCCATGACAAAGAACATAATACTCTGAACTTGTACATGTCCCCAAAATATGGACCATTTCTACATGGGAGCAATCCTATTCCCACATTTAGAGTGTTGGGAAAATAACGTCTGTCTCTAATCTCTCTGGACCTGTAGCTGATTACATCCAAAGCAGCAACTAACAGAAGCCCTGTATTATCTGTCCCCTGTCTGATGTCTTCTGCTCAATATCGATTCCCTGTTCCAATGATTTCAGCCACGTTGAAGCCCCCTGTCTGATTGTCCCTGCAAGTTAATGATTTTGTGCACAAATATACCAACAGCTAAGGAACACAGAGTTATTGTGGAGACAATATGCAGTAGACTCTACCAGCTGTCTTTTAAATAGAAAAACGTATTAACAATTTGCAGAATAAGTATACACACATAACGAAACAGAGGCACACCATAATCTGTAGAACAGACCATATAAATTAAATTCAGTCTTACACGCAGAGATTGGGCATAAACTCTAATTTTTATTCACTTCAGCATTATCTTCACAATACAACACCTTCAACCAGCTCTTTGGCTACCAATACAATACATCAATAATAAATACACGAGAGGTTTTCCAGAAATAGAAGGCATTTAGATTTTTCCATGGTTGTCGGTGGAGAAATTGGCTTCATCGAGAAGCCTCTACTCATTTAATTCACCATCTACATTTCTACCTACCAACTGACAGAGAACAGCTGAGTTGGCAACGGACGAGTGAGCTGGCTGAAAGATGCCGGAATTTGGTTTCATCTGCTAACCTTCTCCCACTTGAAATCAAATGAAGGCAGAGGAGAGTTTGTTAATCATCCAAACCCGTGCATCAAGTTACCCCCAGTCCTACCAATTTTCTACAAAGCTCCTGCTTGTCTCTTGGCAAAGTTTTAGTCCACATGTCAGCAGGATTCTCGGTAGTATGAATATTTTCCAGATATAGATGCCCTTCTTCTAATACTTGGTGGATCCAATGGTTCTTCAGATCAATGTGCTTGGTCCTTGAGTGAAATGCTGGATTTTTTGCCAAGTGAATGGCACTTTGACTGTCACAATGCAACACATACTTGTCTTGCTTAATTCCCAGCTCTCCTAGGAATCGTTGCATCCACAGCATCTCTTTGCAAGCCTCTGTTGCAGCTATGTATTCTGCCTTAGTTGTGGAGAGAGCTACTACCTTTTGTAGCCTAGATACCCAAGACACAGCTGCACCTGCAAATGTATACACATAACAAGTAGTGGATTTTCTAGTGTCCACATCTCCAGCCATATCTACATATGTGAAGCCTTCAAGCACAATGTCATTATTACCAAAACATAAACAGTAATTACATGTTTCCTTGAGATACCTTAAGATCCACTTTATTGCTTGCCAATGTTGCTAGCACGGATTGGCAAGGAACTTGCTCACTACTCCCACTGAATGTGCAATGTCCGGTCTAGTACACACTGTGGCATACATAAGGCTTCCAACTGCTGAAGCATAAGGAATCTTACTCATTTCCTCTTTCTCCTTGTCATCACAAGGACACAAATCAACACTTAGTTTGAAGTGAGCTGCAAGAGGTGTGCCCACTGGCTTGGCATCCTTCATGTTGAACCTATTGAGCACCTTTTCAATGTATTTTTCTTGTGACAGCCACAAATTTTTCTTCTTTCTGTCATGTATGATCCTCATGCCCAATATTTGTTGTGCTGGACCCAAATCCTTCATTGCAAATTGATTTCCAAAATCTTTCTTCACCCTGTTAATCATGCTCTTATCTTGCCCAACAATTAGCATGTCATCCACATATAACAATAAAATAATAAACTTTTCTTGGTCATAATTTTTAATGTAAACACAATGATCAGCCTCTAATCTCCTAAAACCATGCTCCAACATAAAGGCATCAAATTTCTTATACCATTGACGAGGTGCTTGTTTGAGCTCATAGAAGCTCTTATTCAACCTGCAAACCAAGTTCTCTTTGCCTTTTACTTGGAATCCTTCTGGCTGCTCCATATAAATTTCCTCCTCGAGTTCTCCATGGAGGAAGGCCGTCTTCACATCTAGCTATTCACACTCCAAGTCTAAAGTAGCAACAAGACCAAGAATAACTCTAATGGATGACATTTTAACAACAGGTGAAAAAATTTCATTGAAGTCAATACCTTCTTTATGGGCAAATCCTTTCACTACCAACCTTGCCATGTACCTTTCCTTCTTGCCTTCACCTTCCTACTTGATCCTGTATACCCACTTATTTTGTAGGGCTTTTCTTCCTTTTGGAAGCTTCACTAACTCCCAAGTTTTATTTTCCAACAAGGAGTCCATTTCTTCCTGCATAGCTTTCTTCCAATCCTTGCTATGCTCAACATCACAAGCTTCTTGAAAACAATTTGGTTCACCTTCATCAGTTAGCAAAACATAGTTTGACGGTGGATACTTTTGTGAAGGCTTATGAGGTCTAGAAGACCTGTGAACCAGCTGTGGTGGTATGTTTTCCACCTGGACCTCTTGTAACGGCTATTGCAAGGCTTCTTCTTCTCGTTGTCCATCATTTTCAGCTGGCTGTCCATCATGTTCAACTTGTTGTCCACCATTTTCTGCCTGTTGTCCATAATCTTCTTGCAACGGTGGTATGTTTTCTTGCTGCTCAACATACCTCTTGACCTCCATATCACCTATAGGCTTCTTAAACATTTCTAATTCATTAAATATAACATCCCTGCTTCTAATAACTTTACATTTAACCGGGTCCCATAAACGGTAACCAAACTCACCATCCGCATATCCCAAGAAAATACATTTCATTGATTTATTGTCTAACTTAGTTCTTTGGGAATGTGTACAAATGGTTCACATCCAAAATTTTTATGATGAGAATAGTTTACCTTCTTCTCGGTCCAAACTTCTTCAGGAATGCCACCTGTTATCACACAACTTGTAGTTTCCCCTAGAGGTATCCCATCCGGGACAGTAGAGGAGATAGGCAACTAAAGAGGTGACCCAAGAGATGCCACGGTTCCCAATGCAAGATGGGAGTCACGTCAACCGAGGCACTCTTCGCTTTAGGTCGAGATGTAACTAGACCAAGGGGGAGACCCTATACCCAATTACAGTTGATTGGGTCCAAACAAAGGTTTCTAAGGGTAAGTAAATAAGGAGTTGCGGAAACCAATGCAAGGCTAAATGGACCTACGAGTTGAGGTATGGTTGAAAGGTGGTGTGAAAGATTGTTGGTGTTTCAACCTACGTATGGTTTAGGCCACATTGTTTGGTATGTTGTCAAGGTGTGGTACCATGTGTTTGCACAAGTGGGTCTTGTTTTCTTGGGAAGTGTGAAAAGGTTCTAAGTAGGCCCACAAGGTGAAACTAGGTGAGAGGTTGGTACTATAGGTTAGGTAAAGACTAGATCTATGGATCTAAGTTGATTCTAGGAGTACCCATGTACTAGATCTAGGACTTGACACGATTCCCAAGGAGTGCGACTTGCTTAGAGAAGGACTAGTGCCTTGTTGGGTGGGCTAATGGAGTCAAAAAGTATGTCAAAGTGTAGATCGGGACACCTAGAAGCCAAGTCAAGTGGGCTAAATGAGATCCAATGGTTGGATTTTGCTAGATCTAGGTTTTCAAGTAATAACCTTAAGTGGACCACAATCCCTTGAAACAAGGAATGCTACCCCCAAGGCGGATTGTGACAAAAAGATAGTCTAGACCTAGGTTTCAAGGTATGGCCGTTCCAAATCTCCAAGAATCCCAAACACCCACTTCCTCTAAGTGGACAAACTCACCTTCCCTAGGTAGTGCGACTTTGCTCAAGGAGGGTTAAAAGGTGGGTTTGGTGGACCAAATCAAGTCCAATGATAACCAAACTGTATATCCAAGTAGCTAGTACCCCGATCTATGCATGTCCCAAAAATCAAGTCAATCCAAGGGCTAGATCTTAATAGATCTGAGTTTTGAGGTGCCAAGAAATTCAAAAGGGGGTTTTTACCCCTTAAAACTTGGAAAGATGTCCACAAGGTAGATTTCACCAAAGTAAGAATCTGGGGGTAGGTTATCAAATGTCTAGATTGCAGATCAAGTGGGATCTCACCTACCCATGTGCTAGATCTAACCAAACAAGCCTCTCACTAGGAAGTGCGATTTGGGTTCAAGAGGGCTTTTTGCCTTGAAAAATGGGTTAATTTTAAGCCAATCACCACCAAACTATAGATCCAACTAAGGGTGGATGCTATAGAGGTGGGTTTTCAAAATCTTCTCAAGAGCAAGGCTAGATCTAAGTAGATCTAAGAAATACAAAAATGGGGTTTTATTTAATTAGGGTTTTATGACCAATGAAGATAGAATGGATGAAAGAGGCACATACCTTGTAGATCTTACCTCAATTGCTTATGGCCACCTTGCAAATTGATAGCATTCTCCTATGTGTATATTCAAGAGTGAGATCCAAGAGCTCCAACCAAAACGTCCTTCTCCAAGATAGCCAAATCGTCCTCCTCCTACAAGACAAGATCAAAGAAACAAGTCAAGTAAGATGATTATGAAAATGGTAGAAAGATGTAATAGAAAGCATCAACTATGTCACAAAGATACAATAATGATACTCCCTGTCACAAGATCAACCCAAGAGAGAATATGTGGATCCCTCCAACAATAACCCTCATGAAGTCGCCCTCCTCTCCACCAATTCGACTTTCCCGTCAAAAGATTAGAAGAAGCACCAAAATCCACAATGATACATAGAAGAGATACTGTATATTCAATATGCAAGAGAATCCACAATGCAAGAGAGATGTGCTCCACAAAAAATATTCTATTCCAATATTCTAGAGCTCCAAAGGTGAGCTTTACAATGGGGGGTCTCCTCCTTATATAGGATAATAAAGACCAAAACCCTATACCACTCTACAATACTACATCAAATGAGTGGTTGAGATTAAAAGATCTCATCATACAATCAATGGCTAAGATGACCCATAACAATATATCACATGGATCACTCAATATAACAATAGCGCCCCCACTAAATGGTACAATAAGAGGGTGACGTCATCCACTAGAGAAACATAAGTACCAAAATCCACCTCATGGTGACTAGGACATGACAATATAAGCTCATGGTGGGGCTAGGAGGCATCAATCCTTACTAGCTCATCCCCAAGGCACAATAAAATAATAAAATATGTCCAAAATAATGTAAATGACCAAAACTGTCCTCAGAATCCATGACAGTCAAGCAGTAAATGTCCTCTTGTGATCAATCTGGGCATACCCACATGGTGAAAACTGACTGGAAGATAGTGATGCCACCCTGGAAGACCTCAGTGAAAACCAAATGCCAAAACTTTGCCTCAATTGCCCAAATCGATTTCCTTAGTGACCACTTTATCCCATTTTTTAACTGCCTCGGTAACTGTGAAAGTGCCAAAACTGCCTCCTAGGGTGCTAGCGCTGTCCATCTGAGCCCACCAGGCTCTCCAGAAGGAGGGGTAAATGGTAAAAACAAGTGGCTGGACCACCCCCTCCATCATCAGCGCCCTAGGTGAACTGGCCTCTGGGGGCCCCTGCTGCTCAGGCTGGGAAATCAGCTCCAAATCTGGTCAACAAGTGTAAAACTGCATCAATCACTGTCATAAGTGCCCGAAACTGAAAGATAAGTGTCTCATTGGATCCAGAAGACCCAAATCCACTAGAAAAGTGTACTCATACACCATGGGTTGCCCTAATGGGCCAGCTGTAGGGTCCACCATATATGGACAATGTATAAACTGTTGATCTGAAGTAGTAATAAACCTGTTGAACTGGATCAAACATCATCTGCATCATATGTCCATCATATAATATCATCATCAAACATGTGGGCCCATCAATCATCATCAATAATCATCCGTACATGGTCCACATCATCACGGATCCCAAGAATATACAACCAAGGATAAATCACATCAGTAGACTAAGACAATGCTTCTCTAATCATTCTCACAGCTAAGCTCAAAGTATAACATCCATTCAGTGGCATTAATTTAGTTAGCACATTCCGTTGTTATATAAAATTACTTGCACAATAGTTCAAATGACAAACTCACCCATTGGACATGGTCAAACTGCTAGTGAAGGATGAAGGCTAGGAACAAGGTTGGGCCAAGGGTTTGACCTGTCTAACTTAACTCAAAAATACTTTGGACTGGGAGAAATGGGAAAGCTACAAACTCTGTGCCGGACAAAAGAACACGGGGGATGGCTGTGTCTCACAAATGGATAAGTTGTTTAGAGAGTGCTTATTCAACTTAGGCATCATGTCTACATCAAGTTGATCCAGGTTCATTAGGATCATTCCATTTTATTCCATGGCCTTTTTGGCCTACATAACCCTTCGGATTTCAGATGTGCTGAGAAGCACAACTAGTTGCAGCTTGCATCCAGGGCATGTTTTTTTTAAATATTTATAAGGTCAGCAATTGTTTAGATATAGCTTTTAAGAACCATTGCTTTTTGGACCTTTCTTATACTCTTCGAGGAGTATTTTTAGCTGTTCATCGCTCTTGCCCTTTTTTTATTTCCATGGGCGAATTTTTTAAGTTTCCATAGGTAGAACATGAGCTTTCAGTTTTAGCCAACAACATCTCAAGTGACTAGGGGGAGTTCGAGCCAATGCCAAACATCGGGACAACCGACTAGAATGATTTAGGCCTACAATCCAACTCACCAAACGCAAGTTTTGTCACCAACTCAGAGCCGAGACACTGAATATACAGGGATGCGGTCCAAACACAGAGGTAGAAAAATGGGGAAGTCCTCGGTATCAGAAAGTCAAATGAGACATGTCAAGGTTTAAAGTCAAATAGGAAGGTCATGTATGGATGGAGTCAAGTGAATATGGAGCCTACACTAGCAGACAACTGGTGTCGGGAAAGACCATATCTATGTAAGGTGAAAAACCAGTGGGTTTTGTTAAATGACCTAAATGTGCAAGCAATTGTCCATTTTATGATTTACAGTTCATTTTAAATAGTTTGCCACATCAGGAATAATATACCAAGCACATGCTGGGATCATGACTAAATCAACAAGATAATAATCCACAGTCAGTGATAACATATCCATAGATCATACAACATCATCATAATAATAATCATCATGCATCATTTGAAACACTGTTGAAATACATCTCTAAGCACTGAACTGAAACTGTATGGGATAAGTGGTCACATCAGTCATCAAATCTGAACTCTCAAGGCTCAGCCTTGACACAAGGTCATACATAAATCCGAATAATATACTGCTCTGATCATGAGTGATCCAAAATATATAGCCATGCTCTGGAATAATGGAAGCTCTGGAATGTGCAGATATCTGCTGAACAAGGATAGTAGCCCCGCTACTATAGTGTGATAACACCACCATCCAAGGCTGTTGTAGGTGATCGGTTGATGAGGTAACAAGCTGTTCTTACTGCTTCTGCCCAAAAATGCTTCTCCAACCCAGAATTTGACAACATGCTCCTCACCTTCTCCATGATGGTGCGGTTCATCCTTTCTGCAGTACCATTCTGTTGAGGAGTTCCAGGGACAGTCTTCTCATGTTTTATGCCAAACCTTTTACAATATTCTTTGAATGCATTGGAGCAATACTCTCCACCATTGTCTGTCCTTAAACACTTAAGCAACTTGTTAGTTTCTCTTTCAACACTAACATGAAATTTCTGAAATGTTTCAAATACCTCATCTTTTCTTTTCATGGGGTAGGCCCAAACCCTCCTAGATGCATCATCTATGAATGTAACAAAGTATGAGGCTCCTCCAAGAGATTTAATGTTGACTGGCCCAAACACATCAGAGTGCACTAGCTCTAACAAATTTGTTTTTCTTTCATGGCCACCTCTCATAAATGAAACTCTACGCTGCCTACCATATATACAATGCTCACAAAGGCCAAGTTCATAGGATTTTAATCATGGTAGCAAATTTTGGCCAACAAGAATTTTAAGGCCCTTTTCGCTCATGTGACCCAAGCGCTTATGCCATAAATCTGGTGTGGTTCCTTCTTCTGCAACAGCAACCACATCTGATTTTTTTGTTGTTGCTCTTAAGGTGTATAGTGTCCCTGTCTTGAGTCCTCTAGCCATGACCAATGCTCCTTTGTTGATTTTCCAACCACTCTTTCCAAAGCTAGTATAGCAGCCTTCATCATCTAATTGCCCCACTGAAATTAGGCTCATGCGCATTTCTGGGACATGCCTAACTTGTTTCAGCAAGATATCATGGCCATCCTTTAATTGGATTCGGACATCTCCCACTCCAACAATGTTGCAGTAGTGATTGTTTCCCAAGTGCACTCTACCATAATCACCGCTTTCATATGCAAAAAAATTGTTCTTACATGGAGTTACATGGTGGGATGCCCCGGAGTTAAGGATCCAATCTATGCTACTACCAGAAGTATATAAGCATGCGTCTTCTATTGAAACAGTAAATAAGACATCACCATCTAAAACAACTGCAGTGGTGTCACCTTCATTTGTGTTGGCTGACCTTTGGGTTGTGTAGGTCGATTTTTGCTCCTTCTGCTCTCTCTTCCAAAACCAGCACTCCTTCATCACGTGTCCTTGTTTTCCACAATGAAAGCAAGTGAGTCTTCATTTTCTTGATTTTGATCTGCCCCTGGATTTTGAACGCCCATGTCTACCTCAATCCATTTTCCTGCCACGATCAGCTAGGCTTAGAGCTTCTCCTCCATGGTTTTCTCTAACTGATTTCCGTCGCAGCTCCTCGTTCATTAAGCTGCTACTAACATCATCAAACTTCAAGGTCCCTGCAGGAGCTGAAGTGCTCATGGCAACAATCAAATTCTCTCAGCTGTCTGGCATGGAGCACATAAGTAGGATGGCTCTGATTTCATCATCCAAGATAATTTTGACAGAGGCAAGCTGGTTGGTAATTATGTTGAATTCATTTAAGTGCTCTGCAACTGAAGCACCCTCCTTCATCTTGAGGTTATACAGCTTCTTCATCAAGAACACTTTGTTGGAAGCTTTGTTTTTCTCATACAAATCATGCAGCTTCTTCCATAGAGCCTCTACTGTCTTCTCCCCAGCCAAATTGAAGTAGACACTCTTTGCTAAGTACTGCCTGATTGTGGCAATGGCCTTCCTGTCAAGCTTGTTCCATTCTTCATCTGTCATTGATGAAGGCTTACTTGCTGCTCCCTCAATTGGCAAGTATTGGTCCTTTAGAATTAGTATGTCCTCCATTTGTGCTTTCCATAGAGCAAAATTGCCCCCATTCAGCTTCTCCATGTCACTCATGGCAGTGACCTCCATGCTGTAGCTTTCAGAACCTTGATCTGATACCAGTTGTTGGGAAAATAACCTCTGTCTCTAATCTCCCTGGACCTGTAGATGATTACAGCCAAAGCAGCAACTAACAGAAGCCCTGTATTATCTGTCCCCTGTCTGATGTCTTTTGCTGAATATCGATTCCCTGTTCCAGTGATTTCAGCCACGTTGAAGCCCCCTATCTGATTGTCCCTACAAGTTAATGATTTTGTGCACAAATATACCAACAGCTAAGGAACACAGAGTTATTGTGGAGACAATATGCAGTAGACTCTACCAGCTGTCTTTTAAATAGAAAAACGTATTAACAATTTGCAGAATAAGTATACAACACATAACGAAACAGAGGAACACCATAATCTGTAGAACAGACCATATAAATTAAATTCAGTCTTACATGTAGAGATTGGGCATAAACTCTAATTTTTATTCACTTCAGCATTATCTTCACAATACAACACCTTCAGCCAGCTCTCTGGCTACCAATACAATACATCAATAATAAATACAAGAGAGGTTTTCCAGAAATAGAAGGCATCTAGATTTTTCCATGGTTGTCGGTGGAGAAATTGGCTTCATCGAGAAGCCTCTGCTCATTTAATTCACCATCTACATTTATACCTACCAACTGACAGAGAACAGCTGAGTTGGCAATGGACGAGTGAGCTGGCTGAAAGATGCCGGAATTTGGTTTCATCTGCTAACATAGAGGGGGTTTTGATTCGGTAGCTTTTGATGAATGTACCAGATTCCTGGCTTTCTATGATGCTCTGGGATCCAAGGTTCTAATATACAAGTTTGATCAATCATTTCAGAATATCGACTGGACAGGTGTGGAAATCATGCTCAACTTGTTTTCTGGAAGCACAAATATAAAATGGATGCAGTGTGTTCCCGGGAAAACTGAATTGCTTTTAGTTGATGACACAAACAGGCTCAGAGTGGTAGAAATCCATCACCAGCCATTGATGAAGCCTAGGCATATCACTTTCTCGTCAGACTTTTTAAATGCTTTCATTTCAGGGGACAGTTCCTTTCTCTTTGTTTTTCAAACACCTGCAAAGTTTTAAAATCACAAAGAAGAATATGTTTCATCTTCTGCTCAAGGAGCTGCAAAAAAAAGCAAGGCTGCATCAAAACGTGAGCTCAAAGTTTACTTGTTAGGTGATGCCATGTCTTTCTTGAAGAACATTTTCGTGGATATTAATGCTGAAGATGTCCGTGATTTACAGGTGAAGCTTGTATATTATGGTTGTCAGATTCACCTTGTTGTGTACTCTGATGTTGTGCCTGGGGTATCTTCTAAAATATTGAATCTAGTTTCGGCCACAGAAGTTTTGGAGTTTCAAGAATTAGGAAAACGGCAATCCAATTCAGAAAGAGATCATAAGAATGCCATGAACCAAGACTCTCAGAGAACTACTGCTACATTAGACTACATCTATCACATTTTTGATAAATTTGCAGTTGATCCCGCACTCTTTAAAGGAAGAATCAGGGATCTCAACTTCCATGTTTTGCTAAAGTCAAGAGATACTATCGTTGAAGACCTCGTGCAAAAAAAATATGAAGAATACTTGAAGATTCTTATTGGGCGATTAGAGAAAGAGAAAGGAAAGGATTTTTCAAATCTCAAGATTCAGTTCCAAGTTCAAATGGCTGAAAGCTCAAACAGTACAGAAGTCTTGTTCTCTCTATATCGAAAAAAGCCTTTGTGAAACTGGGTCCGTCAACTTATTTGTCTTGTACCCATTCAAATAACTCATGCCGAAAACAATGGACTACAGCCCTTGCTGAATGGCTTTCAGATACCTCCACATCTCACTTATGCAGATAGCATATCACTAGCAACTTTGTTGCGCTTTGGCTTGTATGATGCTGTCTTGAGTCAGTGGGATGGTAAAATCAAGGTTGTCTCATCAATGGGCAAACAAAGTATTGGTAAGTCATACTTATTAAACCATCTCTCTGGCTCCCTTTTTGACGTAGCCGGGGGGAGATGCACTGATGGTGTGTGGATGACAGTTCGAATGGATTCAGATTGTCTTTATGTACTGATGGACATTGAAGGCTTAGGGAGTTTTGAGAGAACAAAGCAAGAAGATATGTTACTCTCAGTCCTAAATGCTTCTGTGAGTAATTTAACAATATTCAACAAGAAGGTTTGTAAGTTTAGAACTGTCTCATTTTATTGCTTTACCATTTGATTTTCTCATATTTCAGTGGCCTTAGCTTTCATCTTTATATTATTGTAGCTACTCAAAGATTAATTACCAATTGTGATATTTTTTCCTTAATCGGGATTTTCATCTTAACAAGGAGAGGGAAGTTATCTTTCAGCGTTTCCAAGGTGGGGTAAGTTTAGTGAAGGATGATGAAAAGTTATTCAAGGGAGTGTTCTGCATAGCTATCAAGGATGTTGACATCTCTGATGTAGAGGAATTAAAAGATGAATTCCGTCAAAAACTTCTACAAATTTGTAACAGATCTCGCGAAAACTTTCTTACAAAGATGTTTGGAGGATTGTTTGTGCTTGCTGCAATGGCTCCTTTTACCGGAAACGAATATCACCAAGAAAGCCTACCTGATATTGCTTTGACTATAAAAGAGTTGGGGCACAGTTATGAGAGTGGCAGTGCCTTCCTGAGAGATTCAAAGCTTGTTATGTCCCAGATAGCAGTGAAGGATTAGACCTCTGTAGATTTGAAACGTGTTGCTATGAAGGTGGATATCCTTCGCAGGAACTTCGATTCCGTTGTTAAGGCAGGATGCCTTTCTATGCCAGGAACCAAAAAGGTGCTTATGAATTTTGACTCTCAGGAAGAGGTAGGTGATGCTCCAATAGAACTTGGGGATCTCTTTATTGAATTGCAAGATACTGGCCTGGAGTTTGCGGCTGTAGATGAATCTACATCGAATGATCAGATTTTGTGTCATCGTAGATCAATACTAGAAAGCGTGTTGGATAGAAGAGACAAAACTGGTGATTGGTGCCAACCCCTGAGTGTTGGCAGGTGAAAATGCTCAAAATTGCTTCCTACAGTCCCAAACACAGCTTTACTGCCTGCGTTCTCCAAAAGGCCGCTGTTGACCCCTTTAGTGATCAATGGCCCGAAGGGTGCCTCTCGCCTGGGTCTGCTCTTCACGCAGAGATTCCCCTGTCAGTCTGGAACAACCCTGCAGGGAATCTCAAGGCACAGGCGTCAACAAGAACCTGCAATTAATACATGCACTCAACATTTAACATAAATTTCACCTGCAGAGGTTTAAATTCACGAAATAGAACACCCAGCACTCATATCCGTAAAACGCGTGCAGAGAAAATCACTTCTGGAGGACAAAATACACTATTCATTTAATTGGATTCATCATTCTGGTTACATATATGGCCTCAGAGATAGAGAACCATCCACAAATCGAGTTACAGAGGTTCAAAGCAGACTGCTAGCTCATAGGCTATCCATGGCTGTGGGTTTTTCTCTTCCTTTTTTTTCCTGCAGATGAAAACGAAAATATTTTTGATATATTAGGCAGAGCCCTCAAACAGCCTGCGGGTCCTTGATTTCAAAATCAACCACTGCCATTAATAAACATAAATGGCCTTACTAGCCCGACAATTCAAAACATTACAGCGCATTGGTTTAGAGACTAATAGGTTAACGTGTCACCATGCTTAGGCTGGCATAGGTGCCTATTACATCGATTTTAGGCCCAATAAGCAAAATTTAAATCTATGACATGTTTCACGTTGAGCGAAATGCTCCTGCATCATCCTCCCGGGGAGAGAAAATGAAGTTCTTCACATGTTCTTCAGGGTCTGTCCCATGCTGGTGAACCTCTGATTCTGTCATCCACACAGCATCCTCAACAGGCTGCCCTTTCCACTTCACTAAATACTGATAATAGGTCCTGCTTCTGGTCTTTTTTGTAACTTTCTTGTCCAGCACAGCTTCAACTTGCGGTTGCTCCAGCTGAGGCAGTTGTTCTTGCCAATCCACAGCCTGTCCATCATTAGCTGGAAGTCCTCGTTCCTCATCCTGTTCTCCTGCTTCTTTAAGAAGAGACAAGTCTGCAACATTGAAAATAGGTGATATACCATACCCAGATGGTAGATCAATCTCATATGCATTAGCAGAGAATTTCCTTAAGATTTTGCAAGGTCCAATCTTCCTGAGTTTCAGTTTGTTGTAAGTTCCCCTTGGGAATCTTTCTTTCTTCAAGTAAGCCATCACCATATCTCCCACTTGGAAATTTACTTCCCTTCTCTTCTCATCAGCTTTCTGCTTATACCTACTTACACTTTCCTCCGGCTTTCTTTTAACATTCTCTTGTAAGTTGTGCATTGCAGTTGCAAAATCCTCCCCATCTGAACTTCTAAACTCTTGTCTCTCCATATTTCTAAGCTCATATACACCTCTTGGGTGCATCCCATAAACAATTTGAAACGGGCTCCTTCCAGTACTTCTATTAGGTGAGTCGTGCAAACTCAGCTTGGGCAAGTGCCAAGTCCCATTGCTTAGCATGTTCATACACTGAACTTCTTAAGATGTTTCCAAGACTTCTATTAACTACCTCTGTCTGCCCATCTGTTTGTGGGTGGTAGGCTGAACTAAAATCCAGCTTTGTCCCCAATTTCTTCCATAATGTCCTCTAGAAATGGCCCACAAACTTTACATCCCTATCTGACACAATACTTAATGGTAAGCCATGCAATCTAACAACTTCAGAAAAGAACAAGTTTGCAACATTGGTAGCATCAGTAGTTTTCTTACAAGCAATGAAATGCACCATCTTTGAGAATCTATCAACCACAACATAAATTGAATTGTTTCCTCTCTGAGTTCTTGGCAGTCCTAAAATAAAATCCATGCTAACCGCATCCCATGGCCTATCAGGAATGGGCAAAGGCTGATACAATCCTGTATTCTGTCTTCCTCCCTTTGCATGCTGGCATACTCTACATCTTTCCACAAACTTCTTGATGTCCTTCCTCATACCTGGCCAATAATAGAATGCATTCACTTGGGCTAATGTCTTATCCCCTCCAAAGTGACCAGCTAGGCTGCCGCTATGCTTCTCCTTGATTATAGTCTCTCTTACCGAACAATTTGGGATACATAACTTACTGTTTTTGAACAGCAGACCCTCTTGCAAGGTATACTCCAGCCATTGACTTCTGTTACAAGTAATAGGGCTTGCACAAGCTGCATAAATATCCTTAAAGTCCTCATCTTCTTTATAGGCCTCCCTCATGTCTTCAAATCCCACAATGCTCACTTTAACCTCTTCTAACAGCAGATTAACTCTACTCAGAGCGTCCGCAACTCGGTTTGACTTCCCACTGGTGTGCTTGATTACAAATGTAAAATTCTGCATGAACTCCACCCATTTTGCATGTCTTTGGTTCAACTTAGGCTGACTGTTAATGAACTCCAGTGCATGATTATCAGAATATAAAACGAATTCCCTTGGCATAAGGTAATGTCTCCATTTTTTCATTGATTGAACAACAACGTACAATTCTTTATCATAAGAAGAATATTTCTGTTTAGCTTCATTCAACTTCTCGCTGAAATATGCTATGGGTCTCTTCTCCTGGGTTAGGACAGCTCCTATGGCAGTTCCACTAGCATCGGTTTCAACTTGAAAAACCTTATCAAAATTCGGCAAAGCTAACACTGGTTGTTCAGTAACCTTCCTTTTCATCACTTTAAAGTTTATGTCTGCTTCCTCTGTCCACTTAAATGGTTTCCTATTTCCTTTGATGGTATCTATAATAGGTGCACTTATCTGACTGAAATTCCTTATAAATTTTCTGTAAAAATTTGCTAAACCGTGGAAACTCCTTACCTCAAATACACTACTTGGAGTAGGCCAATCCAATATAGCCTGTACTTTCTCCGGGTCCATTCTTAGTCCATTTCCTGAGATCACAAATCCCAAATACACCAATTCTGTCTGCATAAAACTACACTTTTTCAAATTTATCAGCAACTTCTCTCTATGTAAAGTCTCCAATACCAATCTAAGATGCTTCAAATGTTCCTCTTTACTTTGACTGAAAATTAATATGTCATCTAGGTACACTATTACAAACTTCCCCGTAAAGTCTTTTAAGACTTCATTCATCAACCTCATAAAAGTACTAGGTGCGTTAGTAAGCCCAAAAGGCATAACTAACCACTCATACAACCCATCATTGGTTTTAAATGCTGTTTTCCACTCATCTCCCTCTCTAATCCTAATCTGATGGTACCCACTCTTCAAATCTAACTTAGTAAAATACTTTGTTCCACTTAAACAGTCCATTGAATCATCCATTCTAGGCAAAGGAAATCTATACCTGATTGTTATTTTGTTGATAGCCCTGGAGTCGGTGCACATTCTCCATCCTCCATCTTTCCTCCTGCTGAGTACAGTAGGTACTGCACATGGGCTTAAGCTCTCCTTCACCAAACCCTTCTCTAACAATTCTTGAACCTGATTTTTAACTTCTACATTTTCTTGTGGTGTCAACCTATATGCTGCTTTGTTAGGTAGGCTTGCTCCTGGTATCAAATCAATGTGATGACTGATACTTCTAACTGGTGGTAGCTTACTAGGAAATTCATCTACAACAATTTCTTCAAATTCATCAAGCATATCTTTAATCTCTAGAGGCAGTTCATCTATTTCTGGGGTATTTGAGATTACCTTGGGTTTGCCAACAATGGAAAAGTGCATTTCTTCCTCCTTCTGAACTTCTTGCAATAGCTCCTTTCCACTCATCATCAACACTTTAGGTTCTGCTGCCTCTTGAACCTTCTCTGGCTGCAATGGTAACAGATTTTGTCTTTCTCCATCCCTCTCCACAAAATAGGTGTTCCTTCTTCCATCATGAATGGCTTTCCCATCATATTGCCAAGGCCTCCCTAGGAGTATATGGCAAACATCCATGGGCATGATGTCGCACAGCACTTCATCCTTATAATCCCCAATCTGGAATTCAACCCTACATTGTTCAGTCACTAAGATTTGGTGTCCCTTCTGCAACCAAGAAACTTTATAAGGTGCAGGATGCTTCATTCTCTTCAATCCTATTTTTTCCACCATCTCAGTAGAGACTAGGTTGTCAGTGCTTCCGCTGTCTATGATAACTTTGCAGCATTTGACTTGAGTTTTACATCTAGTTCTGAACAAGCTCTTTCTTTGTGGTGGCTCTTGCAATTCTTTTTCTGCATTAACCAGTACTCTCTTTAACATGAGAATCTCTCCATCCTCTGATGCATTATCTTTTTGTCCTCCCTTATGGGATTCCATTCTACCTTCTCCAATGTGTGCACTTCTTTGAACTCGCTGGTTCTTTGGGCAATTGTATGACTTGTGTGTAGGATCTCCACATGTGTAGCACTTCATAACTCTATTTTCCCCTCTTCCTGCTGTGCTAAACCTTCCTCCTCTAAATCCACCTCTCTGAGTGTTCTGATTACTTGAGCTTCCAGCCTCATCTTGATATCCTTGAGACTTCACATTTCTGGTTTGAAACCCTCCATCATTCCTATATTCTTGAGTTCTTCCACCCCTATTCGAAGACCATCCGCCTCTCACTGCACTTCCTCTTCCTCTAGTTTTCTGATTTTGTTTTCTTACTAACTTCTCCTCCACTTTAGTGGCTGCTTGGTAAGCTTCTTCCACACCCCTAAGGTTCAGCAAACTTATCTCATTTTGGATTTCATACTTCAACCCATTAACATACTTTGCCACTCTTTCAATATCAGTTTGATTTTGTCTTGATCTAATACATAACTTATAGAATTCTTCGGTGTATTCTTTAACTGACATGCCTCTTTGTCTTAAATTTTGCAGCTGTCTTACGAGAGTTAGTTGGTAGTCCTTGGGCAGAAACTGGTTTTTTATCTTACCCAGCATCTTGTCTCACCTCTTGATTTTGTTCTTCCCTTGTCTTTCTCTCTGTGCTTGCAGGTCATCCCACCATATGGATGCATATCCCTTCAACCTTGTAGCTGCATATTTCACCTTTTTCCTGTCTTCTACCTCTTCAAAGTCAAAATATTTCTCCATTGCAACAATCCAATCTATTAATTCTTCTGCATTTAGGCTTCCTTCATACATCGGGACTTCTAGTCTTGGTTTATGGCTGGCTACCATTAACATCCTCCATGCTCTGGTTTCTTCATTTGGAACTTCTGCAACTTCCTCCTGTGCTTCTTCCTCATTGTCACTGACATCAAACATACCAGGGTTTCTCCTTTCCATGGCTGCCATCCTTAATTCCAGCCTTCTCATTTGCTCCTCCGTAACTGGTTCTCCTCTTCTTCTTCCTCGTCCCCAAACTGGAACTTCGGGTCCTGGTCTTTCTCTTCTCGGTGGCATTCTCACTCCCACGTTTTTCTCCTGGAAAATCCTCCTCCAAATCTTCCACAGAACCTTTCCAATGGCTCTGATACCAAACTGGTGCCAACCCCTGAGTGTTGGCAGGTGTAAACGATCAAAACTGCTTCCTACAATCCCAAACACAGCTTTACTGCCTGCGTTCTCCAAAAGGTCGCTGTTGACCCCTTTAGTGATCAATGGCCCGAAGGGTGCCTCTCGCCTGGGTCTGCTCTTCACGCAGAGATTCCCCTGTCAATCTGGAACAACCCTGCAGCGAATCTCAAGGCACAGGCGTCAACAAGAACCTGCAATTAATACATGCACTCAACATTTAACATAAATTTCACCTGTAGAGGTTTAAATTCACGAAATAGAACACCCATCACTCAGATCTGTAAAACGTGTGCAGAGAAAATCACTTCTAGAGGACAAAATACGCTATTCATTTAATTGGATTCATCATTCTGGTTACATATATGGCCTCAGAGATAGAGAACCATCCACAAATCGAGTTACAGAGGTTCAAAGCAGACTGCTAGCTCACAGGCTATCCACGGCTGTGGGTTTTTCTCTTCCTTTTTTTTCCTGCAGATGAAAACGAAAATCTTTTTGATATATCAGGCAGAGCCCTCAAACAGCCCGCGGGTCCTTGATTTCAAAATCAACCACTGCCATTAATAAACATAAATGGCCTTACTAGCCCGAAAATTCAAAACATTACAGCGCATTGGTTTAGAGACTAATAGGTTAACGTGTCACCGTGCTTAGGCTGGCATAGGTGCCTATTACATCGATTTTAGGCCCAATAAGCAAAATTTAAATCTATGACGTGTTTCACATTGAGCGAGATGCTCCTGCATCAGTGATTTATGGCACTCGAAATTTCAGGAGTTCATAGAGGCATTGGCTGATAGACGGTCTGATCGAGTTCAAAGGTGGATTTGCTGCAACACTGCAGAATTTTCTGGGAGTAATGATGTGCAAAAGTTGCAACTGGAGGCAGTCTTAGCCCTTGCAAAACTGAAACAGGGCCTCTCTGTATGTGGTTCAAATGTTCTGTTTGCTTTTCACGTTGTGTTCTAGAGAAAGGCCATTCCTCTGATCACTCTTGTATGGGTAACCATGTTTGTTCAGAGAAGTGCACATATTGTTCTATAGAATTAAACCAACGACAAAAAACTGAAGTGGAGGAATGTCAAAATTTGGCAGGCCATGAAGGGTATCATGATTGCAAAAGGAAAAATCATACATGTGCGGAGATCTGTTCCTTATTTGACAAATCATTCAATTGCAGTAAATCTTGTTTCCTGACAGTGGGACATGAAGGTACTCATAAGTGCAATTCATCACAACATATGTGTAACATGAAGTGTTCCCTTCCAAGCTGCAAAAATCCTTGTGTTATACAGATTGAGCTGGGGGATCATGAAAAACATGCCTGTCATGAAAGGTATTGTCTCAAAAATTGCATCATAGAGGGTTGCCCTCGAAGCTGTGGTTACAAAGATCATTTCCATGAATTGACAAGTGATGAATATCTATGTGGTAATGAGCATGGTTGTCGCCAAAATTGTGAAGCAGATGGCATTTGTGAAATTTTAACTGAACTTGTGCGACAAACACGCTCGTTTTAGGGCAGAAGAGGTTGCTTTGAGTATGAACATGTATCTGAACAAAATGGGCTGCGAAAGAATTGTTGCATTGCTATTCCACCTTTTAAAAGATCCGATGAAGAGGTGCATCTTCACACGCTAAATCCAATGGCTGTGCATTATTGTAATGTTAGATGTCAAGCCTGTGGGTATTTTTGTCAAAAACCCATAAAGCATTCTGGTTTACATAATACTGTTCATGGGAACATGAGGAATGTGAAATTTGCATCAGACCAGGAAGAATTTGATATCCAGGGTAGAAAATATATTTGGGGGGAATCAGGTGTCGCAGAAATGTGTAACATGCATTGTAAGGTACAAGGTCGGGGTCACATTCATTTGATTCCTTGTCCTATCAAGGATGGTTTGCTTTGCACCAGCACAAGTCATATCTATGATGGTTCTCGACATGAGACGAGAAAATATGGCCCAGATGTGGATGTGCCAAAAGATGAACTTACCCACGAGACTTACTGGAAGCAAATGCGGTTTGAAGATCCCTGTACTGAAGAAGATCAGAAAGAGTTCGCTCTATGTATTCATCTCTGCAGGTTGGAGGAGCATAATGAAATTGATGGGCATTCCTCAAGGTCTTATTGCACAGAGAAATTATGGCATACTCCTGTAAAAAGAACTTCTTCAATGGCATCCTCTGCAGGCCACATAACTGCGGATGGTCATGTTTTTTCCTGTGACCATTCGAAGAATGTACCACATCACGTGGTTTTTGTTATTGACAAGTCTGGTTCAATGTCTAGTGCTGGTATAAAACCAAACATGGCAACATTTACGCCTCGACACAATTGTAGGCTGGGCTGTGTGTATGAGGCTATTGTTCGATTCATTAATACTCGGCTTAGAACCACCAGCGATGATTCTGTATCCGTGGTTCTATTTGATGATACAGCAATTATCGCTCTAGAAATGCAAGAGATGAAAGAAGATATAGTGGATAGTCTTCTTCAATATGTTGCGTCGGGGTCAACCAGTTGTTCTTCTGGTTTGACATTGGCAGAGGAAGTAATTTGTCGGGGATCCAATGATCCTAATGTAGAGAAGAAGAAGCCAACAATTATTTTCTTAAGCAATAGTGGAAACAATGATGGGAAAGATCCTCTTCAATTTGTGGATAAACTGAAGAAGACAGAGCCAAAGTTGATACTTCATACAATCATGTTTGGAACGGATCCTGCAGCCTTTATCTTAGAGAAAATGGCAGAAATTGGGAATGGCTCATTCCAACTCAGTCTTGATGAAGTGCAGTTAGCAAAAAGCTTTGAGAATTTAGAGATTAGTCTCCAGCCTAATGTTGCAGCTTTAATCTGATGGAGTTTCTTCCCAGTTTCTAGATCAGATCCATAGAGAGATTTAGTGTAATATGCCGCCGTTCTAGAATCTATTTTATTAAATGTCAGTAGTCTGTAGAGGCCTTTATGCGTTCAATTTTATCATTTTTAGCTCTTTGAGAATTTAGAGATTAGTCTCCAGCCTAATGTTGCAGCTTTAATCTGATGGAGTTTCTTCCCAGTTTCTAGATCAGATCCATAGAGAGATTTAGTGTAATATGCCGCCGTTCTAGAATCTATTTTATTAAATGTCAGTAGTCTGTAGAGGCCTTTATGCGTTCAATTTTATCATTTTTAGCTTGTAGTCTGGTAAAGCAGCTAACATTTGTATTCCAGCTGTCGTGGTTTCCACGCTTTTGTTAGATTTGTTAACCAAACTCTACTTCTCATTAGATGAAGCAGTGGCTAGCTCAGTATCCCAGGTGTGCAGTCCGATGAGTAGAAGACAGACCGAATGCTTTCTATTTTGAACAATGGGAGATAGAAGCATAGCTTCAAGTCCCTGTCATTGCCATAATTATTATGTCAAAAAGATAATGCCTCAAGCATGGAAGTTGATTGCATCCCTCCCTTATAGCGTAAGTAGGAGCAGCTTCGGACTAGGAGGACCCAAAGTAGTAGCAACAACAATAGCCTTAGAAGATGTGAGGTCATCCTCCAACTTCTTCCATTGTAAAAACCTCGCTTCTGCTTCCAAATTTGGAGGGTCTTCTCTCATGCAAAGGTCATCGTCACTTGGAATAAACTATTCAAATGTGAATTGTGTGAGAGTCAAACTCATAGTAGATTTTAGCACAGTCGTCTTCATCAAATGGACAATATGCACTGCCCCCTTTCCGCTTGTTTTTTTTAGCAAATAGGGCCATTCCCACTTGCAAACTCTTCAGACCATATTTACATTAACAAAAGAAACCCTCACAGATTTCAAATATTAGAAATACTAATCACTATCAATCATATAAATCCAAAATCTTACCCCAAGCTTAAGCCAAACCATGTTTACATTAACAAACAACACCCTTATAGATTTAAAATATCAGAAATACTAATCACTGTCAATCATATAAAGCCAAAATCTTGCCCCAAGCTTCAGCTTGTTTCTTAGTGGAAGTTCCATTTACTGTACTTCCTACATCGATATCCAAAAACAACTCTAGGAATATAACGATAATACAATATTGAGTCCAGTGTTTACCTGGAATGGAGAGGAACTCTCAAATATATCTTGTAAGTAACCTATAATGAAAAACATTGTCAGGGTTAAGCTTGTGAACAATAACTCGGAAAAGACCATTAAACCCTAATGCATGAAAATAAAGTGAAATAGAAAATGTTCATACAAAATAGTGTTGGTTCAACTCAAGATTGCAGGCACTACAGAAGCTGAATCACAACCACAACTTGCAAGCTTGATAATCGAAGATTTTACCATTACCCGAAGGCATATAAACTCCATTTAATCCCGTCAATGATTTGTATGATAGACCGAAGCTTTCCCAAGTGGCAATAAGCATTTAATGCAAATTTCCTAGTGGCATGGAGTGGGTAGGTTAATAGTATACAAATAAACATAAACATACATATCCATGGGAAACAATGCTTAATTTATCAAAGTGGCAATACATTTAACATACCAAAGCCATCAATGGAGGACATAAAATAAATCTTCTAGCATTATCAAGGGCATCACCAACCTCAACAAGGGAAGTGGCAAGCCACTATTACCTAACTTTCGTGCATTTAATAAAGCAATAGAGACTATCATAACCAAGAGGTTTAAAGATCAAACTTCAAACAAAAGGTCTATAAAGGACCAATTTGCACACTTGTAATTAATATTTGTGTCTTTTCTTAGTTTTAAAAATATTAATTTTATTTACTCGCAACTCCGTTTCTTTAATTTAAGCTCTTATGTATTTTGATGAAGTGTTTGAATAGAGATTATATTAAGTCATTTTTTAAAAGCTTTGCCACAATTGTTGCTACATCACCAGAGATTGTTTCATTCACACGAAAAAGATTGCCAGTGCTGCCACATTTACCTCAATTCGATGAAGGTTGTTTATCATTGGAAACTACAAGGATTTTGAAGAGAATGATGAATGTTACACAAAGGAGAGATGTCGCTTGGGGATCCTACATGCATCAAATTGCTACAATCAGAGAAAGTGCCACGACATCATCTCAAATCAAAGACTACTGACTCAATTCAAATGAAGAAGCTAACCAACTGTCTGTCACAAGAATGATCGATGCTATGCATTTTATAGATAAAGAGAGGAGACTGATGTAAATTCATATCAAAGGTAGGAGATCCTATTAAGTTGTGTCGCAATGAATCCCTCACCCCTTCTGTGTTCAACTATTTGAATATTGACAGGACCAACCATTTGGTTGCGACCATTCGTTGACCTCTCGCCCAATGAACTGGAACCAAGAGGATCCACGGGCGTCTTTGGCTTTACTGGAGAAAGCCCCTAGATGGATGAAGGAATCAAATACTGCTAATTCGCTCAAATTATACAATGAATTCCCACTATTGTAGGTACTTCTTCAACAAGCCAACCCTTCAAGAACAGACATAAATCAAGGTAAAAAACAACTTTACATTAATGATGATTGGTCTTTAAGAAAATAAAAACTAATCATGAAAAAATAACAATCTTAAAACATTGATTATGGAATCTGCGATGGAAAGCTCTCAGAACCTGTAACCTGAAAAGGAACGATTAAATTGTGATTGCAGGGGTCTGATCACTTCCGTTCAGAATCAAAATCGAATTTTCTTGGTGGGATGATCACTTCAGTGCAAAATCGGATGTATTTCCTACCCCATACCAATACCAAAATGGCCTAGGAATAAGATGCATTTAAGCTTAGCATAGGTTTGATATTCCTAGTCATACATGTGTCAAAATGACAAACAAAAAAGAAAATTGTATGTATTTACATAATGCATGCAATTACACTGCACAAAAGCTACACGCAAAGACCACGTGCATAGCAGGCAGGAATTGCACTCGGCTCAATTTCCTCATCGCGGACTTCCCGAGCATGTGCTTCAACATCTGCAGCATGAAGGAGAGTCCCTCTGTCAGATCGTATGGGATGTTCTGCCTCACAATATATACAATGAACGTGTTTTGCAAAAAAATAATGAAATCTGCAAATGCCCAACACAACTGAGAATAAAAAACATTCAATTATAAAAATACAAAAACCACGCTATAGCAAAGTTAATAACTTTACAAAGCCACACGGAAGAAGAATCACACCGTAATTAATCCAACTAACACTCAATATCTTTCTATTCCTCCCCTGCACAGGGAAGAGGAAAGCCATACACCAAAGTGACCAAAGAATAAAGTAACCATGCTAAGGATAAGAATATATATTTTATTTTTTTATATAAGTGACTCCTATATTTTTGTGGGGCTAAATATATTTTATTTATAGCCAAAATATGTATTTTACTTTGTTTAATTTATATACAAACGAAAAAGCATTACACGACCTTATAAATAGACGACAAATGGTTTCTCTTCCATTAAAAAGAGTTACTTATGATTGATTTTAAAAACCATATAATTATAACTACACCATACGAAATAAAAAAAGTCATAATGATATGCTTTTGTTCGTTGTTGTTAAGAATTTGTGTTTTTTAATATAATTATGTATATAACTTGTGCGATGAGGATAGATAAACCACTATATAATTATAACTACATGCTGTATATAAAAATAAAATCCATTCATATCATCGATATGCTTTTGTTCATTGTTTTTTTTGTTTTTTTGGGATTTTTTTCATATCTACGTTTATAACTTGGGCGATGAGGACATGGGTGACTTGTTAAAAGATGAATTCACGGGGTGCAGTGGGAGAAGGGACCAATTTGATGCTAGTGCATTAAAAAAGTTTATGTTTTTTAAAAAAATTGATTCTTTTTGCAGTCAAAAATTTGGACAGGTTTTTCAAAAAATTTGATTCTTTTTTAAAAGTAAGGTTTTGGCGAAATACAAGAAGCCATAAATGAAATTAATTATATGAAATTTGTATTTTGTAAGGTTTTTTATGTCCATCTAATTTGAAGAATACAAGCAACTCATATACTTGAATCTGTTGTTGTAAATATCGAGCCACAATACCTCTAACTTTGATGCCCAATTTGTTGTTCTTTGCATTTAAACCAAAACAATCATTTTAGAGTTTTGTATTGGTAAAATCATCACCACTTCTTTCTCAATATTGAATCCAAGCTGCAAATATTGTAAGGCCTACTAGCTTCCCAACTCGATTTATTTGCACTAAAAGCACATATTTTTGGTCCCAACAACTTTCATTTTATTGTAAAGCTGATAGATAACCATACAAATTCAACTTATGGGGATTTGTAATATATGATTCAAACGTGTGACTTGCTTAACTTGGCTAAGCTTGCGATTTTTCCAAACCAATGCACTGTTTTCTTTTTATCTCATTGTCAACTGCTCTACCGCTTTGAAGCAGTTTACTATGGAAAGAAGGGAAAATGACACATAAGTGTAGAATCGACCTCTACCTATAACACATTTCATTTCTAGGACCAACCATCGCTAGAGCCAGGCAACAAGGTTGGCATTTCCTATGTTGTCTGGAACTTTTGCTGGAGAGCCTATGACTTGCTTGGAAATCCAGGAGATAGAAATGCATGTTCAATACAAATGAAGGTACCCAGGAGTTGAACAATGCCAGAAGGGCGATCATCAATTTTTTTATTTTGGCTATCTGGTTCATGGTCCGCCATATGCTAGGGTATAATCAAGTGTAGAAGCAACCTATCTAGGATGATATTGACGACCTGGCTCGTAGGATAAACACTTATGGACAACACACATGCAATACATTTAGTTGAATGCAATGCCAAGGTCTAGACTAACTTACGTGATAAAAAAATACCAAAGTCATTATAGTTAAAGCTTATTCCATTTTAAGCAGGGCATCTTAGATTACGTGATAAATAAATACCAAAGTCGCTACAAAGTAGGACATGCAGGTGCAAGGGGGATCTTCATGATTCCTTCTCTAACATGGATGTAAATTTTTTTTGCTTCCTATAACATGGATGTATTTCACAACTATGATGAAAATTACAGATCATATAAAATCTAAAACATTTACCTCTCATGAGATAATTCTTAGAATTGGAGCTAAGAAGTTAGTTTCCTTCATTTTATCAAGAGAATTGGTATGAACCACCATACACCTCTAGTTTTCTATTTCCCCACCTTTCTGGATGGAGCTCAACTTATGCACATATCTCAAACTTTTTAGGTTTCTCATAGACAATAAGCTAAGCTGAATAAGATCTACCAAGGAGCTTGTAGGTTGAGATGACAGTCTATAGGCCCCCCTAGGTTTCCATATCTAACATTAATAATAAACTATAGTCAACTTAACCAAATAACTATTTATGTTTTCCCTACCTTCACATATTCAAACAACAATTGACATATATATATATATATATATATATATATATATATATATATATATATATCAATTAATATCTATATTTTTGCAATTTAAATAAGCTATTATCTTTATAATAATGATTAAATGAAAGCCCAGTGGGGTAGCTCAGTTGGTTGGAGCCTCCGGGATCAAGCCATTACGAGGTCAAGGTCGAGGGTTCAATTCTTTGGGTTCTTCAAGGTTAGTGTGTTTATGAGGATAATAGGACCATTATATATTTAACACAAATGATCATTCAATGAGTAAATATTGTTGTAGTTGAATTTAAGAGAGAAGTACTTAACCCAGGATAAATGTAATTTGTATTTTAAATATCAAATTACAAAAGTATGGTTTATAGTTGTGTGAATAAAATATAAAACAATTAAATATTTCTTTATCAAAATAACATACTCGATTGACTTGTTAGTTTTTATAATATAACTTTTTAGATGTTTTATTAATTCAGTATCAATAAATATTTTCACTACAAAAGAAACACCTTCAATTGACAGACTTTGCCTACAACACCTTTATGATTAATATATAATTTAACTTTCTTTAATAAATTAGTACTAAAATAAATAATAGATCTACACCAACAACTATTAATATAAATTCATAACAAATGCAATCCAAAAACATTGCACAAACCCTAAATGCCCCATAAAACCTTCTGGAATGGGCATTCAAAATGTGAATTGCTCTTCATGTATAATTGTTGATATTGTGCAAGTCCAATTAGATAATTGGATCAAAAGAAATTAAGAATCAATTAAATATTAGAATAGCTATGCATCCGATTTTCAACCACTATTTGTATAACAATTCCTCATGCACTGTGTTCAATTTTTATATCACTATTTGTATAATAATTCCTCACAACTACTTGGATTGATATGCAGGCCAGTTGTTATCAAAAATAATATTGTTGTAAAGAGCATCAGCATCAGGTTGAATCTCAATACCGTCAATCTCCGCACTGAATCTATTGAATATGCCAGAATTGTGAGGTTGTTCGCTCTTAGAGGTTTGGGGAGCTCAGGATATGAGACCGAGAGTGACAAGAACAATGTTGAGAAGAACGTACAAGCAAGGAGTAGTGATCCAAGTGGATACATAATTCCAAAGGTCGGGAGCAACAACCAGGAAAACAAGTTCTGTAGTGGGCTGGACACGTCGAATTACTGAGGGAAGCAAAGCGGCAGGGATGGGAAGCAAAGCACCAACTTAACATTCCCCCATTCCTATCGATTAATGAATTGAGGGTTTTGCTTCAATTAAATCTCTAAATACAAAACGCCGAGGCTGCGATCGCTCTTTGTCAGGCCGCAAATTGCAGTCGAAGCGGGATAAATGGATAATTGCAGTTGAGAACAAGGGGGTTACGGGCCCCAAAAAATTCTTCATCTGCAACAGAAATGGATAAAATTTACTATAAAGAGGTTCGAATTGGAGCAGAAGATGCAATCAAGGTACTTTTAGGCTCGGAATTGTGAGGAATTATGGCGAGAAATCAAACACTTTCTAGCAACTCACTTTGTCCTCTCTATCACAGATTTGGTTGCTCTCTTGGTTCTTGATAATGGTTGAACAAAACAATTTTTTTTGTGGCCGACTTAGAACATGGTTAATAGTGCGAATGTTTCTCTGTTCATCCTTATGAAGAGATGGTACTCTAAGGGCACCCTGCTAGGTAAACTATAGATTCAATAGTGCATATAAGTACATATTATATACTGCATTATCACATAATACCAATCTTGCTGGTGAGAAGCCTTTATTGCCAAATACTTTGTGCCTATGTTGTGCCTTTAGTGCCCAAATCAACGACAGCTTGGGAAGCTTTGCTGAGAACTCCAGAAACCCATAAGGCTCCTGCAGAAAAGTATTTACTATTGACAACTGTTGTTCCTGCACTACTCACGGTTTGCTCAGCTACTGCCAACACTGATTTGGTCTTCTCTGTGACATTGTATCTGTTTTCCATAGCTCTAACAACTTCTGCACCAGCACTGATTCTATCCTTGATACCGATTCTCTTGCCAAAAGATGCTACCTTGGCAGCAACACTCGCCGTGACTTGATGAGTCTCGTCAAAGGATTTTGCCTTGCTCAATGCATCTTTACCCATAACATACCCTTTGGATGGCATTGAAGTAACCACTTCCTGGGCCGTGGTTACTGCCTCACCGGGATTCCGCACAAAATAACTGGCCTGTGTTATCATTCATAACCCATGTTAATCGTTTCCACAAAAATACCAGATCATCCAACAATTCTATGTTTTCTGCATATTTCCACCGTATCTGTCTAGCATAATCAGTCAACACAGTGATATTACTCCATCTATTCCCCAAAAGACAACCCAAAAAGTGCTTAAACGTAAGAGGGCTTACCTCAGGGTCCTCCTCAAACTCATGTTCAAGCCTCCATGATGGACTATTCCAAAGGTCAAAAGACTGCTCATTCCCCTAACTGACTATGCACATTCAAACCTCCATGATGGACTATTCCAAAGGTCAAAAGACTGCTCATTCCCCTAACTGACTATGCACATTCTCTGATCTACTATGGTTGCTCCCTGTACAAAGCAAATGCATTGCGTTAAATAAAAAACAATACCCAGATGAATGTGACAACAAACATGCGAAAGCTATTTCAAACACTTCTCTTGAACAACAGTTTAAACAATCACAGACCTATTCAAACACGGGTATGATAGGACTAAATGAGGAAACCATGACAACACAGAGAGCAGATTGTGGTCTGGTAGGAAGGATCAAGAACTGGGAGTTAGTGCGTGTGAAATTTGAGTATTTGTTACCTTCTGTTTCTAAGCTAGCATAGACGATGACTTCCAAGTGGAGCATGCCATGCACCTTGACTGCTAGAGCCCACTGAGGTGAATGCAACCAAGATCGTGGCAATAAAAATTAATTCCGGGATCGGGCAATAACATGCAATGAAAATTAATTCCGGGATCGGGCAATAATATGCAGGTGAACATGTTATTAAAAAGAAGACGAAAAGTAGCTTGTGCTTCGATTAAAGGCCAAATAAGGCTCTGAAATTGTTGATTGGCTGGAAGGGAATCACGCTCATAAAAATTGAAGACGAAAAATAGCTTGTGCCTGGATTAAAGGCCACATAAGGCTCTGAAATTGTTGATTGGCTGGAAGGGAATCACGCTCATAAAAATTAGGTTAAAATGCTATGTAATCCCTGCCAGGTTAATAAAAATAGGAAAAATCGATTCTTATAGTCCCTGCACTGCGTGCCAGCAGGGACTAATAAGCATGGATGGTAATAATATCCTTTCCAGTTTTACAGCTAATAAGAGTACAAGAAAGACGGCAGGGACTAATAAGCATGCCGGCAGGGACTAATAAGCATGGATGGTAATAATATCTTTTCCAGTTTTACAGCTAATAAGAATACAAGAAAGACGGCAGGGACTAATAAGCATGGATGGTAATAATATCCTTTCCAGTTTTACAGCTAATAAGAGTACAAGAAAGATGGCCACTAAAATGCATCTCAACTCATAAAAGTAAGAGTGATGTAAATTGATTTAGCAGTCTGCTAGTATCGCCCCATATTGAGTAAGAGGGTCTATAACCTGCAGTCTGCTAGTATCGCCCCATATCTCTACACGTTGCTAGTACTGCCTCGTATATCAATTTCTTTCACCTCATTTAGGAAAGTGTAGATATATGGCATTCAAAAGAAGTGCCTCTACACATGTCTACTAAGAGGATGGTGCATTCATTAGATGCTAGTTGAGAGTAAATTTGATTCCTTTCTATATTTTTTTTCCACCTTTTACTACATTGTGCCGTGTAGAATACTTGGATTTCAAAGGCTGGTCATCCCAACACTAACCATTGATCACGGGTAACATGATCAGCTAGTACACCTGTAGAATCGAATGAAGAAGACGTTACTCAAAGTTGATATAACCCTATGAGTTTTTTTTCCCGAAGAAAAAAGCTTCTTGCTATTCATTAATTGAATAAAAAAAACTAGAATATTTCAGTTCCACTGATAGTAACAAAAATGCCCGTAATCAGTTACAAACAATAAGGATGACAATAGTACTATAAGTATGGATCCAAAAAACTGTAACTCATCGTTACATATAAGCCTTGACAATGAAATTGCTTCCAAATGTTCTGCATACTATTTATTATACATAGGCATATAAACAAGGAAAAAAACCAAAATAACAGTATTCCAGGAATTTGATATATGTTCAATAAAGCTGAAGTATGTGGTCTTCAATAAGAATGTGGTCTCGAAATCCACGTAGCTGAGCCCAACCCTCATCCAAATGCAGCCCTGCTTTGGAGAGGATGTTGGCTTTCTCGTTGAATGTACTAGATACGTGTGTGAAGTGTATCTCTTCAAGGAAGCCGATATGGTCCTGAACACGTTGTTACGAATGATCCAAAAGAGGGATCTGAAGACGTTGCACCCCTTTAAGCCAATTAATAATAACAGTGGAGTCCCCAACTAGCTGAAGCGAACATAGATCCTGTCTCTTGGCAACCCCAACAAGCTAAACGTTTCGTGTGAGTATTAGTTCCTGAACTCCATCCCAAACTCATTTTGAAATGAATACCTTGATTTACCAATAGATAACATCCCGCACCACAAGTGCCACCCTATTCTTCCCCGTCAAAAAAAGCCACTGGAAAATGTGATTTAAACTCAGGATACTGAACAGTAGCAGGTAGTGGCTTCTTTCTTCCCACAGGAGCGCCTGTAACAAGGTATGACACAAAACTAATAGCCCCCTGCAGTGAATATTTTTTATCATCTAATATAATTGAGTTCCCAGAAATCAATTTCTCCATTGAAACCTAATCTAATCGAGTTCCCAGGAATCAATTTCTCCATTGAAGAACTTCCAATTTTGACCCTCCTCCTGCTAGGGTTTCCAGAACCAGATTTGGCAAGATGACAAACATCACCAAGCTTGATGAGAAGCTTGAAGGGGTTGATAACTCCAGAGCATGGAAGCATAGGATGCTCCTCATCCTAGAAGAAAATGACTTGGAAAAGTATGTTGAAGAAGAGGTTGCGGAGCCAGAGGGAGATGAGGCTAAGGCAAGGCACACGAAGAACATGGTTAGGGAAAAGAGGATCATTGTTGATTATATCAAGGATCAATTGATCCCTCATTTCTCATCAAAGAAGACTCTGAAGAAAATGTTTGATGCCTTGTCCAGTTTGTTTGAGGGCAAGAACATCAACCGAAAGATGACCTTATGAACTCAACTCAAGAATGTGAAGATGCAGGAGGTAGAATCCATTCAATCTTTCTTCACAAGGGTGTCTCAGATCAAAGAACAACTTGAAGCTATTGGAGACATGGATGAGGAAGTCGAAGTATTGATGACTACTTTGAATGGCCTTCCAAGGTCATGGGAATATTTCATCTAGGGAATATGTTCTAGAAAGAAGTTAACAACGTTTAGTAGACTATGGGAAGAATGTACACAAGAAGAAGCTAGATTGGTAGAATGAGAAGAAAAGTTGGGTAATGATGAAGATCAAGCACTAGCACAACACACAAAGAAAGAAAAGAACGGAAAATTAGTTCATCCTTCAAAGAAGTCTCAAAAGGCTCAAAGGGATTACTCAAACTTTAGATGCTACAACTTCCAAAAGATGGGACATACTGCAAGAAATTATCCTCAGATAAAAGATCAAATCAAAAGAGGAAAAAGACACCATGCCCATACTGTAGAAGATGATGAACTTGTTCAAAAGAAAACAAGAGAAGATGTTTCAAGTAAAGAATATGTATTTATATTAGCTCTTATAGGGACAATCACTCATGGAAGTGATGCATGGCTTGTTGATAGTGGTGCTTCTAAGCACATGACTGGTTACAAGGATTCTCTCACAGGTTTAATTAAGAAAGATTCACCTCATAAAGTGAATCTTGGAGATGATTATCAGTATCCTATTAAAGGAGTAGGATAATCCTCCTACAGGTTGGATTGTGGAAAACCTATGAAGATGAAGGATGTGTTATATGTACCTAGTTTGAAGAATCTTTTATCCATTTCAGCATTGGATTAGAAAGGATTCAGAGTTTCCTTCATGGATGGAGAAGCTCTCATGTGGCAAAAAGGAAAGACCATTGATGATGTAATTGTGATTGGTATTGAAGAAGGAGAACTATATAAGTTGAAGGGACACTTAGACTCAGCTCTAGCACATAGTATTGTGAATCCAAGTGAACTATGGCATAGAATACTTGCTCATTTGAATTACAAATCATTGCTGATAGTGAGCAAGGTGGTAACAGGTTTTCTAGAGATCCAGGTAGATCATGATGGTGTTTGGAAAGGATGTGCACAAAAAATGAATGTGAAGAACCCGTTTCCAAGCAATGACAACAAAGCAAAAGGAGATCTTAGATCCAATGCATGAGAACCAAGGATGAAGACTTCAACAAGTTCCATACTAGACGAAGAAAAAGATCAAGGTCTTCAGAATTAGACGATGGAACATAGTAAACTTCAAGAAACTCCAATGACTTCTGCAAAGAGGCAGAAATCAAGAGGGAGCCTACAAAACACATTAAAGATAAGTATGTACTCTCATTTGAGTTATTTCTTAAATTCCTGAGTATTTTGAAGGATATTGCTCATAACAGTTATATATAGATCTATGATACAGTTTTCTTTTATGCATGACTGAGATTAACTAGTTGTAGGCTCATGGAGTGCATGCTATGTATATATTGGGTAAGTATCCTATAGTGCTGCACAACATCCCATGGGTCCTTTTTGCTAACATACTGAGAGTAGTGCATGCTTTGGATAGTGTGAAGATGGAAGGCACCCAGATAGTTATTCTGTGTGTTTGGGAAATGGATGGGTGTTGTGGTGAAGCATTGGCTAAGATGCATTGGTTACATGACTGTGTGCATTATGCAATTTCATTGAATTGATTAATTAGTATGCAATGTTGCTAACTATCTGAATAAATTTGACTTGTAGGAAAGACCATAGGTCATGGCCTACAAGAGAAGGATGATGAAACTTGTTCCGAAGAACAAGTGATGGATGTGAATTCAACCAGGATATAGATTCCATTGATATTCATTGTTTCAGAGAAAGCAAGAAACTGAGACAATATTCCAACTATGTGGCATTGTTATGTGATATCATTGATGAAGGGCCTACATGTTATGAAGAGGATGTAGAAAAGAAAGTATGGAAGGATGCCATGATTGAAGAATACCAATCCATTATAAAGAATGATGTTTGGAATGTGGTGTTGAGACTGGAAGATAAGTCAGTGGTATCTTCAAAGTGGATCTTCAAGACAAAGCATTCATTAGATGACAGTATCGATAACTAGTATAAGGAAAGATTTGTGGCACGTGGATTCTCCTAGAAAAAAAGAAAAGATTACGAGGATACTTTTTCTCCACTAGCAATATACACCTCAATTAAAGATATACTTGGTATAGATGTAGAAATGAAATGGAAGGTACACCAGATGGACATGAAGAAAACTTTTCTTAATGGTGTAGTGGAAGAGGAAGTGTATGTGGAGCAGTCACAAGGATTCGAGACACATGACATGCAGACTCATGTGTGCAAATTAAGGAAGGCCTTATATGGATTGAAGAAAGCACCCAAGGCATGGTACAACAAAAAATGACAATTTTTTGATGAGCTTGTGCTTTACCAAGAGTAAAGAAGATTCCAACCTTTACTACAAGGTTGTGAATGGTGGACCAGTGATACTATTATTATATGTGGATGACATGTTTCTGACAGGGGACGAGAAGCTCATCACTTAATGTAAGAGGAAACTTGTTGCAGAGTTCGAGATGAAATACCTAGATATGATGCACTATTTATTAGGTCTAGAGGTATGGTAGAGACTAGATGAGATTTTACTTAATCAAGGAAAATATGTTGTAGAGATCCTGAAGAAATTTGCAATGATGGATTGTAAATCCATGCCTACATCAATGTTGATAAACATGAAGTTATTGAGTGATACTTCATCAGAGACAATAGATGCCACCATGTATTGACAAATGATTGGTTTGTTAATGTACCTAACGAACACAAGGACAGATATATGCTTTGCAGTGAACACTTTGAGTCAATACATGGTTGAGATGAGACATGTTCACTTGGTTACAGCAAAGCATGTGATGAGGTATCTGAAAGGTACAGTGGATTATTGACTCATATATGTTTCAGATTGTGAGATAAGACTGCATGGCTATGCTGATTCAGATTGGGTTGGTAGTGTCGTATAATGGAAGAGTACATCAAGATGTTGCTTCAGTATGGGTTCAACTATGATTTCATGGCCTAGGAGAAAGCAGACTAGTGTAGCACTCAATATGGCTGAGGTAGAGTATATTGCAGCATGTTTATCCATTTAGGAAGTTGTGTGGCTTTGAAAGTTGCTTACAGGTGTTAACACCTAAAAAGTGCTCACTAGCTCATTTCCTTATTCACATGACCCATTTGTCCACTTTTTCACCATTTGAGCCTCTAAAGCCACCAAAAGGTCACCAAAAGACCTCAATACACCCCTTTTTCCACTCAAAATGAATATTTTTCCTCAAAAAGCATAAAAAACCCTCAAAAAGGGTCCAGAATTCCCAAAATTAAAAAGGGAATAAAAATATTTAAAATATTCAAAAAAGGAAAAAGGAGGGAAAAGGTACCTAAACCATGTTGGTCAATACCATTGGTTTCCTCAAAACCATAATAGTATTCCCCACCACCAAAAACTATAAAAAGGTGGTAGGGGCTCCTCACTTTCCATCCATCCATCATCCTATCCTCATGCTGCCAAAATCTCCCATGAGCTTTTGGCCATTGTAGATACCTTGGAGAAGGGACCCTTGGAGTTTGGAGCTACTCAACAATCTTCACCATTTGGAGGTATCACCTTTGCAAGCACTTGCTTGCCCCTATTTTCAATACAAAGTTATTTTTTCTATTTCTTGTTCTTGTTTTCAATTCAAAAGTTTATTATGATATGCACATGCTAGTTTAGTTTTAGTTTTAGATTTACAATTGTTTTTGCTTTAGTATTTGAAACTGTTGATACTAGTTAGAAGGTGCCCATAGAACTAAGCTTGGTTGCAAAATCAAGCCAACAGTTTTTTGGCGACTACGCGGCTCTTTTCCGTGCGGCTCACCGCGGCTTCGCAGCCAATTTGCACGCTGCACATCGCGGCTTCGCGGCCATTTTCCGCACTGCGCATCGCGACTATGTGACGAAATCCCGCGTTGCACATCGCGGCTGAAACCCGCGCTGCCCATCGCGACTGTGTGACAGAAAACCGCGCGGTCCATCGCGGCTGTTTTGCGAGAACTCGCGATGCAAGTTTTTTCAATTCGGCCAATCCATTTAAAAAATTAATTTTGTTGCTGTATTATCTGCCCACTTAGCTATTTTACAGTATTAAAATTCCTGCATTATTACAGCCATATAAATCTTTTTACTATTTAGAATGCACCTTTAAAAAAGTCTTTTTAAAAATTTTCAGAAATTGAAAGAAGGATTTATTTGCATTTTATCTAGATAAAAATTTTACTGTTTACTTCCTTGATACTTTGCCCAAGCAATTGTTTAGAAAAGAAATTCATTTATTTCTTGAAGAATTCATATTATTTGCTTTCCTATTTCAAAAGATCCTTTGTTTTTTGAATATTTTCTGCAAAGCATTTACATTTTCAATTTCAGTTTAAAATACCACACGTGCACTGTCACATACCCCAATTTTATTAAAATAATGTAATTATTTTTAATATTCCTGAGACATTATGTTAAATTTAATGCTAAGTAGGAATGGATGACTCAGCAGAGTCTCCAGAAATGGAATGTAAATTCTGAATAATAATTATTAATAAATAAATTATGGAGACAACAGCATGGGAGAGCTGTTAAAAGAGGTTACTGGTCTAACTGGTGGATGGAATTAGGTGGAAGGACAAAAGACAAGTGGCAGCATCCTCAAACACTTCCTGAGTTGCAGGTGGCAACTTCCCTATATTTTGGGGTCATGATTCCCCAAGAAAGTGGAATCTGAGCAGGTGGCTCATTAATGACAGTTAGCCCAACTAAGACCTAGGCAATCTTTTATATACTACTCAATGAACTGAGCTGGGGGTTCAACAATTGTTCTAGAGGGAGAATACATTCAGGTGAATGCTATTCAGGAGTCCCATTGAGGAAGTGGGAAAACAGTAAGGAAGTGTTTTGAAGCAGGAAGTTGCAGTAACTTGGTTCCAGTATAGCTGTTTTGGCTGAGGGAATTGTTGACTGTACCTAATTCCAGCCAGTTAGACCAGAGCAAGCTCGGGGGTCCTGAGAAGTGCTATCTGGGCACTCTCCAGGAATTGGTAGGGAGGAACAGCCTCCCATTGCTGTTATTGTCTACTATAGCTACAGGTTCTGCCACTCTTCCTGTTGTTGGTTTAATTAATTTTTATATGAAATAGACTAGTACAACTATGTTTTGGACTGTATTCAACTTCAGTAAATCAGTCTCTGTACTTTCTTTTGGTATAAAATTCAAAACTCAGATGTTGTAGAAACTTTCCTATTTTTTTATTTAAATAGAGTATTTATCTTATACAGAACCTATTTGATACTGTTACAGTTAACAAATACCATGTTTATGCATATTCTAGAATTCCTGTTAATAGTAAAATATAGGCAGAAATATTAAACAGTAGATATTCCAGATTTATAGCTATTAAACAATCATAAGAACAAATAAAGATAAATCTTAGTTTTTACTTTGAGATAATTCCTGTTAGAGTAATCTACCTGTATATATATATGTATTGCACATTTTAGTCAACTATAGTTACAGTTCATTCTTATATCAAGTTAACAGATAAACAAAACTCATCTTAATATATTGTTTATACTCAGAGCATGTTTGACAGCTATCGATTAACTAAAGGGGTGACTGTAACAACAATTCATTGTTACAAGCTTCCTTATAATCTTATTTATTAACACAGGAGTCAAATACAAACACATAGAAACTGTAGATTATTATTTTCTTTCAACCTAGTATTAGAATATATTAGCCATGTTATTATAATAGAGTTAACAGAGTTGTTTTAAACAAAACAAACATATTATCACAACAGAGAAACTGTCGATGAATACAACCATTATTGGCTGTTATAAACCTTCTTAATTATACACAGTAATAATATTTATTTCATTATAAATATTCTACCTTAGAGTAGTCCACAAACCCTACACGGCCGTAGCCTTACAATATTCCTTCGACAGACTAAGAACAAATGAAAAGAATGCCTTATATGGCAGACAGAACCTACAGTATATTTATACATAGTTCTATGTATATATTATTCTATCCACAGTTTTATTTAATATTTATATAAGATTCAAAATAAATTTGTTACCACTCGTCCCCAGTCACCACCGAGTTAACAATACCATACATATGCTTTGAACACAAAACAAAACCCCCAATTCACCAGAATAACCCTATGCTATTAACTATTACAGTCATAGTCGATAAACTTCCACAATCTTTTATTTAATACTCCAAAACGAAGAAAAACGCAGAGAGACAATTATAGGGTTTCATTTATAACAGAGTTATCATCCATTGCAGGTACCGAAGAACTCATCTATCTTTACATTTCAAACACATTCTAATAATTTAACAAAACACAAAAATGAAACACGGCCATATCAGGCTCAGTATTATATTAAGTATAAATCCTATACAGCGAGGCTAGAACCCTATATTAGCCAATACGAGTACAATAACAGAAACCCTGGCCTCATTACAGTCTGAGCCGAGAAGGGCTCTCCAATAATCATAACAAGGTTTCAAACCCCTTTTCATTTCAAACAAAACAATTTCATACAGATGACTGCACCCATGAACATCAAGTCGTTAATGACCTCACTACACAGGAGCTTTCCTCCAAGACTTAACCCTAACCACAAAACCAGCAAAGGAAGAGACAACCGTGGATAACCAGGCTTACCCGGAGGAGCCAGCGTTGGAGATAAAACCCTGTACACCTTCGGAGCCGCGTGACCTGCACATTCAATGCCGAGAGATGTTAATACACTATCAATACCAAGAATTGTGAACATATAGTAAACCTGCACTTGCTTGCAAAACCGAAACTGCAAAAATAAAGTTATCACTTTACCTGAGCAATGTAACCGTGGATAACCTGGAAGCCACCGGTGGAAGCAAGCACTGAAACCCCATCACCCTCGTCGGTTGAAAGAGTAAGGAACACCTTCATAACATTTCTTGACAGCCGAGACAAAGTAACATTTCCGACGAAACCCTCACGCTGGGATTGAACCAGTCAAGAAGCACACCCAAAACCCAAATGTATCAACCCTCTCATAACTAAAAGACAATAGCAAAACCCTGTCTCATATTCACACCAGCACAGTGATGGACTGTAAATAGCTGGGACTTAAACAAAGGATGAAACAACGAGACCACTAAACAAAGAAACTGTAGCAGACGCCATCACCAGAGCCGAGGACTTATCTTACTACAGAATGAAACCACGAGACCATAACCACAACACTTTGCACTCTGTTACAGTGCCCCAACTACGAAACTCAGACACGGAGGGTTTCATCCTTAGGACCCGAGCCCGAAGGCAAATACAATAACCTGGTAGGGTTTTCGATAACAGCTTATATATCACCAACTGCATGGAGGAGAGTCAACCACGTAGCATCCAAATATATCAACGTAATATGGGTCGAGACCATATAGTTCAATTTCCATCCAAATCATTATTTATCGATTTCAAAAATCATTGCGTAGATACAAGTCAAACTCCAACGTATGGAATTATAATATGAAATACATTCAATCAACAAATAGTGCATGCCTTGCAATCAAACCTTCAATTTCCAAGGTACGTGTTATGTATAATCCCTACAATGATATGAATGAGATGTAGTCAACTTCAAACCATAGAGTTTCTCTTAACCTAGTATGATAGATACAACCTTACCACTATATTGAATATAAAGTTTGCCAACGTATGGGAACATTATGATGGTTGCACAATCATTATACTATATATATATATTGAAACCAAGCCATAGATTAATGCCATGAGCATATTACATTCCTATGATCATGTAAGCAATAAGGTAGTCAACCTTCAAATGAAAACACCTTGTTATTTAATACCTTGAAATGTTACCAAGTCTTTATGACAGGATACACAATTGCCATTATATACTCTCATCGTATTTTCTACCAATACCATTGTTAACAGTAAACAATTTTGAATAATAATCTCTATTATTAAGATGTTGAAAAAGAATTTTATCTACAGGTTCACATCGTGAAGGTAGTTAAAATCAAGGCACAGTCAGGTAACATAAATTAAACTTTAAGTAGACATTGAACATTGCAGTATAGTCGAATATAATGGAACAATGCTAGAGGTGCCACATTTCCCAACTCACATTAATAATCCAGAAATACAACAGTAATCACCAGTATTAGTTGACAACTTATCACATAAAGTTAACGTCGCTTATGTAGCCAATAATTATGATATAACAATTGTTCCAGTGATAGTTATAGCAGTAACATAGAGTCATATTCATAAAACAATAATTATAACTGAAACAATGTAATCTGTCGCAAAACCGGTTGATAATATCTGAATAAGAAATATCATGTCGAGGCAGACTATCAATCTTAATTCAAGTATAAGTTCATGAGAATAACTTCACTGTCTTGCACTACAACTTGCAATAGTAAATAAATATTCTTAAAGTTTTAAAGTACAGGGAGTATTGATGCTTACCAAGTTTAACATACAGCAATCCTTACTTCACCGGCGCACCTGAGAAACAAAAGACGACTTATGCATTAGCTCGTAAGCTAAGTAAGACCAGCCAGCTACGACTAGCTCTTCCCTTGCGGTTTGAAAACAAAACAGTCATTAATTACAATCACAGAAATCAAAATTTTAATAAGACAGAGTCTTTAAACAGATTATGTTAGTTACTGAATTTAAAACAGGACCAGAAATATTATTTAGTTAACATTTATTGTTAAGAATAAAAATTTTAAATTTTTCAGAAATATCGGGGTTTGACATGTGGTATCAGAGCCAGGTTCAGACACTAGGCTTGGATGTGACTCCACTAAACTTCCGCAAACAGTGACCATAAAAGAAATTTTTTTTTATTTATAAGATACTAACATATATTTCGGTTTCATGAACAGAACAGAAAAAATTTCTCTTTTCTGAATTCTACAGACAGGTATGGAAAAACTGGGAGAATATGCTGAGGAGGAATCTCCCAATGCTGTGACAAGACAGATGTCAAAAGAACTTGAGACAGAAGAAGAAATTGCTCACACCACTGAGCTGATGCAGACCATAAGAGGATTAAAGACAGAAATGGAAACAGTTAAGAAGGATAATGAAAGAATTCTAAAGACTCAGGAACAGCTAAATCAGCTATTGATAGAAAAATTTCAGACTGAAGGAAGGAGCAAACCAACTAACTCAGAAGAAGTTAGTCATCAAAGAGGGTAAAAAAGGACAAAACCAACTAAATCTGACAGCAGTTCTTCATCGGAAGAAAGAAAGGGACAACCCAGTTATCACACTAGCAGTGACAGCAGTGAAGCTGAGATGCACAACCGAAGGAAAAAGTACAGGCCTTATGAAGAGATTTCCGGGGATTTTAAGAAGATAAAGCCCCCAACTTTCAATGGAGAAGCTGAAACTGGAGAAGAGGCAGAATCCTGGTTATCCGGGATGAGAAAATATTTTCAGATCTATAACTACTCAAATCAGCTAAAGGCACGAATGGCCATCTACAACCTCTCGGGAAAGGCGGACATATGGTGGCAAGATCTGAAAAGGGTCAAAGGGATTAAAGAAAGAGAAGTTAATTGGAGTACCTTTAAAAGATACTTCAAGAAGAAATTCCTGTCCGAGCAGTATTATGAAGAAAGGGCCAAAGAATTTTATGAACTAAAACTCGGATCTATGACGATGAAGGACTTAAACAGTAAATTTTTAAGTCTGTTGCGTTATGTACCGTATTTTGTCGAAGAGAAACCAAAAATACAGCGGTTTCTTAGTTGCCTGCCCTATCATATCAAGGACAGAATTGAATATGACAATCCAAAAACACTGGAAGAAGCTATGCGCAAGGCAAATTTCTGTTATGAACAGAATAAAAAGAAAGAGGGGATAGCCAGCTGGAAAGCCAAAAAGAACAGCAATCTGATCGAGTACAAGAAAAATGAATTTGTTCCCCATAAAAGTTTCAAGAATGGCAAAAACGGGAACCACTTTAATAGTAAAAGTTTCCAAGGAAACAAAAATGGAGCTGTCAGCCATTCAAACAATTACAAAAACAGCAAAGAGACTCCTAATAACCATGGAAACTACACCAAAAATTTTGAGCGAAAAGAACCTGTCAAGTGCTGGGAGTGTAATGGGCCACATTATGCTTCAGTCTGCCCAAACAGAAAGAAACAAATCAACAATATTCATACTGTTCAAGATGAAATGACAGTTGGAGATTTTGCAGGAACTATGCCCCGAATTAATGCAGCATTAGAAGACCGCCAGGCTGACTACCAAACTTCCATGGTGGAAGTAGGAGGTATGATTAACAAAACCCCAGTTACTATATTAATAGATCCAGGTGCTAGTCTTAGTTATATTTCACCTCAGCTGGTAGAAAAATGTAAATTGAATGTTGAAAGGTTTGATAATTCTTGGTCTGTACAATTAGCTACTGGGGCAAAGAGAAAAGTAAACTGCTATGTAAAAGAATGCATCTTAAACATGACTGATTTTAGAACTACAGTTAAACTGAACGTTTTACCACTTGGCTCTTATGACATACTTATCGGAATGGACTGGTTGGAACAACATAGGGTCGTTTTAAACTGTTTTGACAAAACTTTTAGGTGTATAAACAGTAGTGGACAGCCTGTAACTGTTAGAGGTATCCCTAGGAAAACAGTAGTTAGGCAAATTTCTGCTTTACAACTTAAAAGAGCAGTCAGGAAAGGGTGCAAGACCTATGCTGTAACTATTACAGACGAGATCGATAAGTCTGAAAGCAACCAGAAAACAGTAGAGAACATTCCTGTCGTCAATGAATTTAGTGACGTTTTTCCTGAGGAAATCCCAGAATTGCCTCCCAAGAGAGAGCTAGACTTTACAATTGAGCTGGTACCAGGTGCTGTTCCCAGTTCAAAAGCCCCGTATCGTATGAATATTTTGGAGCTTAATGAGTTGAAAACTCAGTTAAAGGAGTTAATAGATAAGAACTATATTCGACCCAGTGTATCCCCTTGGGGAGCACCAGTGATTTTCGTTAAAAAGAAGGACGGAACTATGCGACTTTGCATAGAATATCGTCAACTAAACAAGATGACGATCAAAAACAGGTATCCGTTACCTCGTATTGATGATCTGTTTGATCAGTTACGTGGCGCTACGGTATTCTCCAAGATCGATCTGAGATCGGGTTATCATCAGGTAAGAATTAAGGAAGAAGATATTTTCAAAACAGCCTTTAGAACAAGGTACGGACATTACGAATTTGTCGTAATGCCATTTGGACTTACTAATGCCCCAGCTGTTTTCATGTGTTTAATGAACAACATAATGCATAAGTACTTAGATAAATTTGTTGTTGTATTTATCGACGACATTTTAGTCTATTCTAAGAGCGAGGAGGAGCATAAAGAACACTTACGTATCGTTTTACAAGAACTGAGAGAACAACAACTTTTTGCGAAATTTAGTAAATGTGACTTCTTCAAAGAGGAAATCCAGTACTTAGGACATGTAGTCACAAAGGAAGGGATTTCAGTGGATCCCGAAAAGATTCGGGCGATTGAAGAATGGCCAGTACCTAAAGATGTGACGGACGTTAGATCTTTCATGGGAATTACCGGTTACTACCGGAGGTTTATTGAAGGCTTTTCAAAAATAGCCAACCCAATCACTTCTTTGCAGAAGAAAGGCAAGAAGTTTGATTGGAATGCGAAATGTGAAGAAAGTTTCAAGAAACTTAAGACATTATTGACAACTGCACCTATTCTTAGAATAACGGACCCAAATAAAGATTTCATAGTTTGCACCGACGCTTGTAATGATGGTTTAGGCGGAGTGCTGACTCAAGAAGGACACGTCATTGCTTACGAATCTGCTGAAAATCCATGAAAAGAATTATGCCACTTATGACCTAGAATTAGCTGCTGTAATTCATGCTTTAAAGATGTGGCGACACCACCTAATAGGCAGAAAATTTGCCTTACTAACAGATAATAAAGGTCTGAAATACCTTTTAGACCAGCCAAATTTAAATGCAAGACAAGCCAGGTGGCTAGCATTCCTAAGTGAATATGATTTTGAAATCCAACACATAAAAGGGAAGGAAAATAAGGTGGCTGATGCCTTGAGCAGGAATGCAAAACTGAATTTTATATCAGCTAGCAGCACTTATACCTCTGATTTAAATGAACAGCTGGCTGAAGGGATAAAATTAGACGAAAATTATCAACATTTACAAATTACAGCCAAAGAACAGCCCACAGAAAGTTTGATAAAAGGGTATAGTTTAAACGAAAACGGATTTTTGTTGTTTAAGGACAGGCTGTATATCCCTAATGCACCTACAGTTAAGCTGTTAATTTTAGACGAAATACATAAAACCCCTTACTCTGGGCATCCTGGCTATCAAAAGACTATCACTATGTTGAGAAAAGAATATTTTTGGCCTAACATGAAATCTGAAACTGCTGAATATTTAGCTAAGTGTTTGGATTGCCAACAAGTAAAAACAGAACACCAACATCCAGCCGGATTGCTGCAACCTTTACCTATTCCTAGCTGGAAATGGGAAATAATCAGCCTGGATTTCATTACGGGTTTACCCAAAAATCAACATCAGAATGATTCGATTATGGTAGTGGTAGACAAATTAAGTAAATCAGCACACTTTATTCCTGTTAAAACCACATACAAGGCTGCAAACATAGCAGATATCTTTCTAAAACAGATTTTTCGATTACACGGTATTCCAAAAGTCATTATATCAGACAGGGATCCTAAATTCACAAGAAATTTTTGGAGATCCTTGTTCAAAGGATTAAACACCACTTTGAATTTCAGCACCTCTTTCCATCCTCAGACTGACGGACAAACGGAAAGAGTTAATCAAATATTAGAAGATCTGTTAAGGATGTATGTTAAAGATCAACCAGGTAAGTGGGAGGATTATTTACACTTAGCCGAATTTGCATACAATAACAGCTATCAATCATCAGCTAAGTTTAGTCCTTTTGAGGTTTTGTATGGACGGAAATGCAACACTCCTATCTCTTGGAGTAATCCAGTAGATAGATTAGTGTTAGGACCTGATTTATTGAAAGAAATGGAACAGATTGTGAAACAAGTGCAGGAAAACCTGAAGATTGCCCAGGATCGGCAAAAGAGTCAAGCAGATTTGAAAAGAACTCCTAAAGAGTTCCAGGTAGGTGAACATGTGTTCATCAAGGTAAGACCAAAGAAAAGCTCCCTAAGATTAGGAAGTTGTGCAAAATTAGCACCACGTTACTGTGGTCCATTTGAAATTTTAGCTAGAATTGGTCAAGTTGCTTATCAGTTAGCATTACCGCCAAATTTAAAAGTACACAATGTTTTTCATATCTCTGTTTTAAAAAAATATGTTCATGATGCTACTCATGTTATTGATTGGAACATTGTACAGGTAGAACCAGAAGGGGAAGTTCTGGTGGAACCGGATTGTATCCTCGGGAGGAGGAAAATTACTCTACGGAACCGCATAATTGGACAAGTGAAGGTGCAATGGAAGCACCTTAGTCCTGAAGAAGCTACCTGGGAGCTGGAAAGTAAGATGCGGGAAACATATCCCCATCTATTCCAGCAGGTGGCTGAAGACGAAGAATAAGTAACATCGAGGACGATGTTACATTTTAAGGGGGTGTGTATGTCACATACCCCAATTTTATTAAAATAATGTAATTATTTTTAATATTCCTGAGACATTATGTTAAATTTAATGCTAAGTAGGAATGGATGACTCAGCAGAGTCTCCAGAAATGGAATGTAAATTCTGAATAATTATTATTAATAAATAAATTATGGAGACAACAGCATGGGAGAGCTGTTAAAAGAGGTTACTGGTCTAACTGGTGGATGGAATTAGGTGGAAGGACAAAAGACAAGTGGCAGCATCCTCAAACACTTCCTGAGTTGCAGGTGGCAACTTCCCTATATTTTGGGGTCATGATTCCCCAAGAAAGTGGAATCTGAGCAGGTGGCTCATTAATGACAGTTAGCCCAACTAAGACCTAGGCAATCTTTTATATACTACTCAATGAACTGAGCTGGGGGTTCAGCAATTGTTCTAGAGGGAGAATACATTCAGGTGAATGCTATTCAGGAGTCCCATTGAGGAAGTGGGAAAACAGTAAGGAAGTGTTTTGAAGCAGGAAGTTGCAGTAACTTGGTTCCAGTATAGCTGTTTTGGCTGAGGGAATTGTTGACTGTACCTAATTCCAGCCAGTTAGACCAGAGCAAGCTCGGGGGTCCTGAGAAGTGCTGTCTGGGCACTCTCCAAGAATTGGTAGGGAGGAACAGCCTCCCATTGCTGTTATTGTCTACTATAGCTACAGGTTCTGCCACTCTTCCTGTTGTTGGTTTAATTAATTTTTATATGAAATAGACTAGTACAACTATGTTTTGGACTGTATTCAACTTCAGTAAATCAGTCTCTGTACTTTCTTTTGGTATAAAATTCAGAACTCAGATGTTGTAGAAACTTTCCTATTTTTTTATTTAAATAGAGTATTTATCTTATACAGAACCTATTTGATACTGTTACAGTTAACAAATACCATGTTTATGCATATTCTAGAATTCCTGTTAATAGTAAAATATAGGCAGAAATATTAAACAGTAGATATTCCAGATTTATAGCTATTAAACAATCATAAGAACAAATAAAGATAAATCTTAGTTTTTACTTTGAGATAATTCCTGTTAGAGTAATCTACCTGTATATATATATGTATTGCACATTTTAGTCAACTATAGTTACAGTTCATTCTTATACCAAGTTAACAGATAAACAAAACTCATCTTAATATATTGTTTATACTCAGAGCATGTTTGACAGCTATCGATTAACTAAAGGGGTGACTGTAACAACAATTCATTGTTACAAGCTTCCTTATAATCTTATTTATTAACACAGGAGTCAAATACAAACACATAGAAACTGTAGATTATTATTTTCTTTCAACCTAGTATTAGAATATATTAGCCATGTTATTATAATAGAGTTAACAGAGTTGTTTTAAACAAAACAAACATATTATCACAACAGAGAAACTGTCGATGAATACAACCATTATTGGCTGTTATAAACCTTCTTAATTATACACAGTAATAATATTTATTTCATTATAAATATTCTACCTTAGAGTAGTCCACAAACCCTACACGGCCGTAGCCTTACAATATTCCTTCGACAGACTAAGAACAAATGAAAAGAATGCCTTATATGGCAGACAGAACCTACAGTATCTTTATACATAGTTCTATGTATATATTATTCTATCCACAGTTTTATTTAATATTTATATAAGATTCAAAATAAATTTGTTACCACTCGTCCCCAGTCACCACCGAGTTAACAATACCATACATATGCTTTGAACACAAAACAAAACCCCCAATTCACCAGAATAACCCTATGCTATTAACTATTACAGTCATAGTCGATAAACTTCCACAATCTTTTATTTAATACTCCAAAACGAAGAAAAACGCAGGGAGACAATTATAGGGTTTCATTTATAACAGAGTTATCATCCATTGCAGGTACCGAAGAACTCATCTATCTTTACATTTCAAACACATTCTAATAATTTAACAAAACACAAAAATGAAACACGGCCATATCAGGCTCAGTATTATATTAAGTATAAATCCTATACAGCGAGGCTAGAACCCTATATTATCCAATACGAGTACAATAACAGAAACCCTAGCCTCATTACAGTCTGAGCCGAGAAGGGCTCTCCAATAATCATAACAAGGTTTCAAACCCCTTTTCATTTCAAACAAAACAATTTCATACAGATGACTGCACCCATGAACATCAAGTCGTTAATGACCTCACTACATAGGAGCTTTCCTCCAAGACTTAACCCTAACCACAAAACCAGCAAAGGAAGAGACAGCCGTGGATAACCAGGCTTACCCGGAGGAGCCAGCGTTGGAGATAAAACCCTGTACACCTTCGGAGCCGCGTGACCTGCACATTCAATGCCGAGAGATGTTAATACACTATCAATACCAAGAATTGTGAACATATAGTAAACCTGCACTTGCTTGCAAAACCGAAACTGCAAAAATAAAGTTATCACTTTACCTGAGCAATGTAACCGTGGATAACCTGGAAGCCACCGGTGGAAGCAAGCACTGAAACCCCATCACCCTCGTCGGTTGAAAGAGTAAGGAACACCTTCATAACATTTCTTGACAGCCGAGACAAAGTAACATTTCCGACGAAACCCTCACGCTGGGATTGAACCAGTCAAGAAGCACACCCAAAACCCAAATATATCAACCCTCTCATAACTAAAAGACAATAGCAAAACCCTGTCTCATATTCACACCAGCACAGTGATGGACTGTAAATAGCTGGGACTTAAACAAAGGATGAAACAACGAGACCACTAAACAAAGAAACTGTAGCAGACGCCATCACCAGAGCCGAGGACTTATCTTACTACAGAATGAAACCACGAGACCATAACCACAACACTTTGCACTTTGTTACAGTGCCCCAACTATGAAACTCAGACACGGAGGGTTTCATCCTTAGGACCCGAGCCCGAAGGCAAATACAATAACCTGGTAGGGTTTTCGATAACAGCTTATATATCACCAACTGCATGGAGGAGAGTCAACCACGTAGCATCCAAATATATCAACGTAATATGGGTCGAGACCATATAGTTCAATTGCCATCCAAATCATTATTTATCGATTTCAAAAATCATTGCGTAGATACAAGTCAAACTCCAACGTATGGAATTATAATATGAAATACATTCAATCAACAAATAGTGCATGCCTTGCAATCAAACCTTCAATTTCCAAGGTACGTGTTATGTATAATCCCTACAATGATATGAATGAGATGTAGTCAACTTCAAACCATAGAGTTTCTCTTAACCTAGTATGATAGATACAACCTTACCACTATATTGAATATAAAGTTTTCCAACGTATGGGAACATTATGATGGTTGCACAATCATTATACTATATATATATATTGAAACCAAGCCATAGATTAATGCCATGAGCATATTACATTCCTATGATCATGTAAGCAATAAGGTAGTCAACCTTCAAATGAAAACACCTTGTTATTTAATACCTTGAAATGTTACCAAGTCTTTATGACAGGATACACAATTGCCATTATATACTCTCATCGTATTTTCTACCAATACCATTGTTAACAGTAAACAATTTTGAATAATAATCTCTATTATTAAGATGTTGAAAAAGAATTTTATCTACAGGTTCACATCGTGAAGGTAGTTAAAATCAAGGCACAGTCAGGTAACATAAATTAAACTTTAAGTAGACATTGAACATTGCAGTATAGTCGAATATAATGGAACAACGCTAGAGGCGCCACATTTCCCAACTCACATTAATAATCCAGAAATACAACAATAATCACCAGTATTAGTTGACAACTTATCACATAAAGTTAACGTCGCTTATGCAGCCAATAATTATGATATAACAATTGTTCCAGTGATAGTTATAGCAGTAACATAGAGTCATATTCATAAAACAATAATTATAACTGAAACAATGTAATCTGTCGCAAAACCGGTTGATAATATCTGAATAAGAAATATCATGTCGAGGCAGACTATCAATCTTAATTCAAGTATAAGTTCATGAGAATAACTTCACTGTCTTGCACTACAACTTGCAATAGTAAATAAATCTTCTTAAAGTTTTAAAGTACAGGGAGTATTGATGCTTACCAAGTTTAACATACAGCAATCCTTACTTCACTGGCGCACCTGAGAAACAAAAGACGACTTATGCATTAGCTCGTGAGCTAAGTAAGACCAGCCATCTACGACTAGCTCTTCCCTTGCGGTTTGAAAACAAAACAGTCATTAATTACAATCACAGAAATCAAAATTTTAATAAGACAGAGTCTTTAAACAGATTATGTTAGTTACTGAATTTAAAACAGGACCAGAAATATTATTTAGTTAACATTTATTGTTAAGAATAAAAATTTTAAATTTTTCAGAAATATCGGGGTTTGACATGCACCCACTCAAACACATAATTTAAACTGAGCCTTAAAATTTACCCTAACTTCAACCAACTTTTAACCCCACTTGGGGAGCACTTAAAAGAACTTTATAGCTAGGTAGAATTGAGGGCATAGGTGTTCCAATAACACCCCTCAGTTATTATATTTGAGACATAGCTGTTGTCCATTAGGGAACCAAAATCTCCTAGTATTTTTTGGCATAGTCACAACCAGTTTATCAGAGGGCCTCTCCCCTAGGAGCGTTGAAGTCGTGAGGATGGTTCCGGAAGCCTGAGTGGAATACCGAAATCCATTCAGTAACCGAAGGCTACCATTGGCAGTTCTCGGGATATCCCTGTATGGGGGTATTGCGGTAAAAGGACCAAACGGCAGATTTACCTTTTCTGAACGTGTTATGAACAGAGTATCCTAGTTGCCATTCTTTAGGATTGATTACCCGGTGTCCCTCCTGGTAGGGGGATATCTAGCCGTTGATTCAACACTCAATATTGTCTGACTTGGATTTCATCACCTTGCAGAGAATATCGTTTGTTGATTCACAATACTTTTAGTTAGGTGTTTGCATGATACAATCCACCTTTGGTCTAGTAGCACCTCTTTTTTCTAGAAGCTGTTTGACTGTTGGTATTCTGACCATTTTTGTTGCATCCCTCCACTTATTATAGCACAACTGCTATAATAAGAACTTTTTGAGGTTGATTTTTTGGCCTGAGAGCCTTTATTTTCACTCCCCTTTTTGCACCCTTGGTTGCATTAGGGTTTCGAGTTTTTTATACATTACCACCTTACACTAAAATTTTTTTACACAAAAAACATATTTCTCACCATTGAGAATTTTAGATGATCTCGTCGTCTTCAGGGTGAACCCCCAGAGTTCAGTCTACTTGGCTCTCCACGTCACCGACGTTGAGCCTTATCCCTTGACTCGACACATCATCGGTCAAACATATAGTCATCCAATTCTGACACGCCTCACTTCACATCTGATTCTGAGGCTGAATCCAAAAACCCTACCTAGTTATTACCAACCAACCTCATGGTTGGAACACAATTCGACCCACTTTTTACCAGTACCATAGGAGATACATCCACAAACCCTTCTACCGCGGTGCCATCCATGGCAACAACCACCCCCTAGGTATGCCTAATATGGGGGACACCCCACCTTTAGGAATGCCCAACACAGGACTACCTCCTATTATGGATATGCCAAACATAGGGGTCACACCCCCTCTCATTACCACAACCCCGATCCCAGGAATTCCTACTATTATTCCTAACCCTGGTGAAACCCATGTTGCACTTGGAAACGCTGGCCCATACCGGACCACAGCTGTTGGAGGACACATACCTTCAATACCTAACATACCCTTAGGGGCTACTGGACCACTACATCATGCCACCATGAACAGTTATGTCCCAACCACTACATCACACCCCTCGGCCAGTCTACCATTTCTGGCAAGTTTGAATTTGCCAGACTTGGAAAGACTAACTAATGATCCTAGTAGACATGACCCCACTTGGCCTCACATGCCCACCAAAATCCCCTCCGACATCCCTAAGTTTGAGGGCAAGGCAGGTGAGGACCCCTAAAACCATATTATGTCCTTCCATCTATGGTGTTCCTCCAACTCCATAGTGGACGACTCTATCCGCCTCCATCTGTTACAGCGCACCTTCACTAGCTCTGCAGCTAAGTGGTATATCGAGCAACCCCATGGGACCCATGCCACCTTTACCTCCCTTGCCTCGACCTTCCTGCAGTTCTTTCAGTTACCTATCCGCTATGATGCGGGAGTCGAGATCCTAGTGTCTTGCAGACAGAACACGGCCACCCACATCACTGACCACATTCATGAGTGGCGTCGACGCCGAAGCCTCTGCAAAATCAAGTTAGACGACCGTATCTTCTTAGATTGGTTTCTAAAATCACTCCTACCCCTCATAGCCAAGGATGTAGCTTCTGAACGACCCCAGTTGGAAGAAGAAGCCATTCTAAAAGCCCAGCAATTTGATCTGATCTATGCCCAGTGTGGATACCTGTATACCATTTTACCTAACGCTCGCTCCCCGAGGTGATTCCTCCCGGACTGACGCGCCGGGGGCATCCCACGCCACCAACGGCATCATTGGATAAGTTGTGTCCCACAACCAACCATTTTCCATTATGTGTAATAATAACGGCCCCGATCTTTCGCGGGCCACATCTCACTCTAGAGCTACAACTTTGTATGCTCCCATGGCCCACCCCCACCACACTCATGGACCCCCATGTCCACCACAGTGTTATGGTCATGCACCTTCAACCTATCCACCTCTGGTTGCACCCCGTACATATTACCATCAGCAGGCCACACATGCTCATGTTCACTCACAAGCCCCAACGGCTTATTTCCCACCACAGGTAGTCCTTGCTACACCACAACCTCCAATCGCTCAGACTTATCCTCCAAACAATAACAACGCTTACCCCGCCAACCAAAACCTTGATCGAACACTGAAACAAGGTAAGAACCCCAATTTACGAACAAACCACCCATGTTCCATATGCGGGGTATACGGCCACTATACACACACTTGCCCCCATTTGGGGCGAGCACGCCAACTGTGGTTTGATGACACCCAACGCCAAGGGCACGTGGCACAACCAGCGCCACCTTCTCAACCACAACCCATGGTGCTGCAGAATCCTTTGCCTAAACAAGGAGTGGTGAACACTCGTCTGTTGGATCCTCCTCAAGGAACCACAACACCACAACAACAAATCACATATGCTGCACACACAAACCAACCAATGGATTCAAATACTCATCATCTCCTTATGATGTCATCGTCCGACATGAATCTCCAAATGCGTCGAAACCCATACGCTCCCATTGCACCTACAAATGTTCTCCCTATGATTGAACAACCAGTTCAGAATACACCTACATCGTTCATCTCCACAGTCAGACCCGAATTATACTCGGAATCACCTATGACTTCCACATTCCAATCCATCCAACCCCCTTTGAAGATAACCGAGATATCTAATTTTTGCACCCTCTCGCATAACACACAGGTACCAAACCAACAACCCCCTTTACTCCCGCAACCACCCTCAGTGCCAACTCACGTAGGAGCCACACCAATTCATACTATCCCATTTTTATTTCCCCCTTTAGGCGCCATCAGCACACCAGTCATGGCTACACTTAATCTCCCAGGATTAACATTAGGACTACCTGTGTGGTACCTACCTGCCCCAACCTCTCCTCTGACACCGAATGTCATTTTACAACTGGTGCAACCCATCAATACTTCTAACCGTCCACCCCCTGGTGTAGCAAACATCCAGAATCGACCACCTCCAACAGCGGCCACCGCATCAACATCCAATTATACTCCCCCACCACTTTGAAACACTGGGGGCAGAGGTCCACAAACCTACACCACTGGACCCACAACTCACACCCCCCCAATGACCCCCAAGTTGGCAAAGAATCCCCCAACAAACTGCATACCCCCCAAGTGCTCTTTGTGCGACGACATAGGCCATGCCACCCATCAATGTCCACAGTTACCAGCACTTCAAGAACACATGAATATGTTGGATGACGACACCAACGTTCCAGTAGTCAAACTAGAACTCCCCCCTAAACCTCGTGATAAATCATTGCACACAAACCATCCTTGTGCAATATGCGGCATTTATGGCCATTATTCACACCATTGCCCTAATCTCCCAGATTATAGAGCAGCCTTATATGAATTGAATAATGCCGGCCTAGAGATATCCCCTCCTAAAATTGAGGAAATTCATCCCCCACCATATTCGTCCTTGGAAGAAATTAACACCATTTACACGGTTTCCACTGGATACCCCTCTGTCTGGTCAGCCCCTTCCATTGATCCCTTTGACACACATGTTCAACCCTTTCAAATCGACGAGGAAACCACATGTCCACAACATGGGGGCAGGCCCAAAACCTTGCCTACTCATCATCATCGTGATTCTCGTCGGAGATACTGGGGGCATCCACCTCACAAAGGGAATCCCCCATCATCATATCATCACTTCAGTATGCCACCACAGCCCACAGCCTCATGGTATAACACCCCGCCAGCAGTTGCTCAATGCCCTATTGATCTCTCTCTGAGACAACATCTGCACCACATTGACACCTCTAAGTTAGGGGGCATAATAGATTACCTCGACCCCGGGATAGGGGGCATGATCAATCATTTTGAACCTTCCCCATCATCTCTATCTCAACACCTCAATGAACCCATCGTTCAAACCAACACATATGTGATCCACAATCACAAACCCCATGCACATAGCATGGGGGCAGGTCATTAACCCTGCTGACTTCTTCACATGCATGATCTCAACCATTTTTTGAGGTCACATATCACTTGTATATTCGATTTGATTTGATACACCTAGTATTCTTCCCTCGCAGGTCATCATTTCTCCCCACCACTGCATCCTTGGCTTGGTGAGCTCACCTTTATTTGTAGCCATTTTTTAACCTAGTTATTTGCTTTGACCATTCCGGAGTCCTTACGACCTCTGTTTTTCACACCATTTGCATCACCGGATTCATATTTCCGTGCTCGTGATGACGCTTGAGATCATGTCTCTCTCTCACGCCTAGATTTTTTGGGCATGTTTTCCTGTGCCCCCTCATCGCCTCGGTTTGCGTGCCACATCGGTCATCATCCATTTCTGATGAGTCTTATACCGCCATATTTAGTTTTCTGCGCTCGTGATGATGCTTGAGATCTTTTCTCACTCTCACCTCCAGATGTTTTGGGCATTCTTCCCCTACCCCCTCATCACCTTGGTTTGGGTGCCACATCGATCGTCGTCCATTTTTGGTGAGTTTTATATCGCCGACTTCAGTTTTCTGCGCTCATGATGATGCTTGAGATCATTTCTCACTCTCACCCCATAATTTTTTGGGTATTGTTTCAAAATGCCACCCATCACCTCGATTTGCGTGCCACATTGGTCATTGCCCCTTTTTTGACAATCTTTATGTCACCAGATCCAGTATTCCGCACACATGATGATCTTTGAGACCTTTTCTCGCTCTCATCAGCCACTTTTTGTTCGGTATAATTTTACCCCTTTTTCGGGCCGAGCAATCCCTTTTACGAAAAAGGCACTTAGGGAGTTTTTGTTAAGCTCTTTTCTGACTCCTAAAACAATGAAAAGATCGCCGAGCAACCTTGGTTCCTTTCATGCTCGCTAAACGTATCTGAAAGGGAGTCTACCTGGTATAACTTTACCCCTTTTTCAGACTTTGTAGACTAATTACGAAAAAGGAATGCTCTAGTCACATCGGCTAGAAGAGTTCTCCATTTGCATCATTTTATGCTTTTTTGGGCCTTGGAGACTAATTCATGAAAAAGAACACCAATGGAGTCCACTTACCGCTTTCAGACTCTCTAAACATGAAAGCGACCACAAGCAATCACCATCCTGGGCTCGTAAAACCAACAGGACAGTAATCATAACCATTGCAGAGTCTTCTTATCATTTTCAGACTCCTTAAAAATGAAAGCACCAATGAGCATGAATAGTCCTGGGCTCAGAAAATCCACAGGACAATACCATTTTAGAGCACACTTTTATCCCTTCTTCGAGCTCATTAAAACTACGAAGAAGGACCCAATGGTGCTTCTCAGCGCCAGAACAGATCACATCTACTCATATAGCAGCTTCCCCATTTTGGTTGCCTTTGTTCAGAGTATTCTGCAGTATGTCACCCTGAGAACCCCTCGACAGCACCCGTCAGCTTGATCCCCCAGAGTCAACACATACCCTTCAGTCCCTAAAAGCTATGATCCCCACACCTACAAGTCAGTTCCCTACGCTGCTAGGTCAACCATGTCATCATGCTCTGAACAAAGGAAGTTTGAGTCTACCCACTATATGACCCCAGTTACTTCCCATCCCCACAAGTACGTCAATCCTACCATCAGTACTACCACACTTCAGTTCTACACCTCACGCTCCTATCAAGGAAACATCATTGCCTTGTTAGTTGCTGGTCTCCCTCTGTCGACGACAACCAAATTTATTCCAGAGGATAGACCTAGAGGTCCCTGTGCCTTGGACTCATCACCATTTATGATGAGTGCCTATGAATCATTTCGAGAAGAGTCCTCAGTGCCTCTCTAAATGGTTGTTTCTCACATGCTCGACTTCAACACCTTGATCGCATCATTGAGACTCGCATAGGGTATTGGTCCGTTCAATTATTTGTTCAAGACCCCAGATACCACCTGACTCTTCCACATTTGAGAGTCTACCTATGGATACAACCAGTTACATTTTTTCTATAGATATCCGGGTTGCGAATGGCGACAGTATTGAGATGTACCCCAGTTTCATACTCTCTCGAGTATACAGTTACATATACTTCCCAGAGATGGCTCACAGTCATTGAGTCCCTACAGATGTTGGACACCTTCAGTTTTAGTAGTTCATCAACCCTTCTGAGACCTTATTTAGAATGGTTGATGCTTTATTACAGTGTATCAGTTATTGAGATCAATCATGTTATGATCATGAGTACATCCCAAAATGATGTCCCCTCTGGACCATTATGATGTACCAGCAGATTTTTTATGTATTTTTCAGGTCCCCCTTCTTGGGACTAATTGTTATGTATATGTCTTGATACGAGCATGGGTATGCCCGCCTCGTCCATTATCAGAGATTATTCCTCATTCATATTGAGGCCATGTAATATTGTTTATTTTGCAGCTTCCAAGGGTCGTGGATCCAGTCTCCAATCGGTCTCTTCTCTTCCCCAAACCCCAGAAAAAAGACAAAAGAACTATGATGTCTATCGGCCATACGATGAGCTGCTGCCCTCACACATCAGGGGGCAATCTGTTAACACCTAAAAAGTGCTCACTAGCTCATTTCCTTATTCACATGACCCATTTGTCCACTTTTTCACCATTTGAGCCTCTAAAGCCACCAAAAGGTCACCAAAAGACCTCAATACACCCCTTTTTCCACTCAAAAAGAATATTTTTCCTCAAAAAGCATAAAAAACCCTAAAAAAGGGTCAAGAATTCCCAAAAATATTAAAAAGGGAATGAAAATATTCAAAATATTCAAAAAAGGAAAAAGGAGGGAAAAGGTACCTAAACCATGTTGGTCAATACCATTGGTTTCCTCAAAACCATAATGGTATTCCCCACCACCAAAAACTATAAAAAGGTGGTAGGGGCTCCTCACTTTCCATCCATCCATCATCCTATCCTCATGCTTCCAAAATCTCCCATGAGCTTTTGGCCATTGTAGCTACCTTGGAGAAGGGACCCTTGGAGTTTGGAGCTGCTCACCCTTGGAGCTACTCAACAATATTCACCATTTGGAGGTATCACCTTTGCAAGCACTTGCTTGCCCCTATTTTCAATACAAAGCTATTTTTTCTATTTCTTATTCTTGTTTTCAATTCAAAAGTTTATTATGATATGCACATTCTAGTTTAGTTTTAGTTTTAGATTTACAATTGTTTTTGCTTTAGTATTTGAAACTGCTGCTACTAGTTAGCAGGTGCCCATAGCACTAAGCTTGGTTGCAAAACCAAGCCAACAACAGGTTTGTTTGATCTCGATTCAAAGGTGAGTTGTATCTTTTGTGACAACTAGAGTTGCATAAATTTGTCAAAGAACCTTGTGTTTCATAACAATTCCAATCATGTCTAGATCAGGTACCATTACATTTGTGACATGGTACAAAAGGGAGTTGTGAAGCTCCAGTTTGTTGCGACAAACGAGTAGATAGCCGATGTGCTGACCAAGCATCTATCAAGGATAAAGTTTGAATACTTCAGGGACAAGCTTGGAGTGGTCCGATGGGACTTCCCTTGTGAGAGGGATTTTTTAGTTACATATGTGATTTTAGGAGGCAGTAGCACACTAAATGTGTCAGCAGCAGGTATTCATTCATGCACTAGTCACCTAGATTCTATGTGAGCTAGGTGAAGTCGTGTAATGACATAAAGGTCCGACGGGACTCCAAGACCCATAAGGTCCGAAAGGATGATGAGGTAGCACCCACTAGTGAGATACTATGCTATGATCTCGAATGCATGATGAAGGGCTTGCTCATACATAAATTTTAGTGTTAGAGAGATTCGCAACAAGTAAATGGTCAAGTACAAGTCAACATAAGTAGTGTTGAAAATTATGTCAGAAGAATACCTTCCTTGCTAAGAGGGAGTGTTGAAATAATATGCAGCTGTGTAAGATATTATTGTATTTCATAAACCCTAATGTAAGACCCTAAAAGAATAATGCTAAAGATATACTCTCAAGAAATCAAGTGAAAATAGATAAGTCATCCCCACATAAATCAATGGGTCAAATTGCCCCAAACATTTGGGAAAAGCTGCCCCAGTGAAGTCGATCCTATAGTGAAAAAGTCAACCAGAAAAGTGTATAAATAAGGAGGTCAAATTCCTCATTTGGCATTAACACACAAGTTCGCTCAAGCACGAGAGAGATAAGTGCACAAGAGGGAGAGAGTAGCAACAACTGGAGGAAGACATATTCTTGGGTTATCTTATCTTTGCTTCTTGTTTATTTTCTATGAGAGAGATTTAGCTCTTCATTGTATTGACATTGTACTCTGTTGATGAATCTATATTGAGAAGTTCTGTTAGGTTTTTCCCATGAAAGAGTTTTCCCAGGATAAATATTTGTGTCTATTGTTGAATGTATTTCTTTCAGTGATCCTTATGCATGCAAATATTATGATTTGATATGATAAATTGAATGAAATTCCAACATAATTGTTCTTAAGTAGAAATTATAACAAAAAAACACATACACATTACAATAGTGCCATCTTTCGTTGGAGTTTGCAGGGGTTTGTGAGTATCTGAATGAATAGTCAAGAATGTAATGTGCCGATACGAACATTACTATGTAGCATGTGAGATAAACATTACAGGTTAGGTATATATTCCTTAGGTTACTTGTAAATGATCATGGTTCCATGATATTAATACCCTTGGGATCCCACACTATGAAATTGAAAGAAATTATGGAGATAGTGACTCTTATTTGGCCCAAGTTTTCTGACATTCAACTTTTGACATGCCAAGATCAAGCAACATTTTATCTTGCTAGAAATATACTTTTGTAAAATCAAGAAGAAACAATCTTCTCTTATGTCAGAAAGTTGTAATCTTGATGTGAACTTTCTTTTGCAGGAAATGTTCAAAGATTTTAGAGAGCTTTGTGACAGCATTGGATGACTTTATGAGTTTTTTTTTTATGTTTTAGTGCATCACAATATATTGAACTGATGCATATTACTGCTTATGTTCAAGTAGGTCCTCAAAGATTCAGAATCTTAAAGTAAATATTTGCCGAGAATACTCGGAGACCATATTTAGTGTTGATATATATGGAAAACTTTCAAAGACAAGAGAAGAGGGCGACAAGACTGTCTAATTATATATGTCTCAGCTCATGAAGGAATCTTGAACTACTTATGTATGTGGGATGAAATTTGTATATAACTTGCTTTTGGCACTGATGATGAAAGAAAAATGTTGGTATAGAAGAACTCGGGAGTGTTGCTTGAGCACAAAAACTATTTATAGTGTTTAATGACTGGTCTCTTGGATGTTTTCCTTTACCACTAACATTTTCTTTATTTTAAAATTACATAAGTATTATGTGAAAAACTGGCAAATCTAATCCTCAATTGTGACTATTTGGATACAATGGAATGGATGAAAGATGAAGAACAAAATAAAAATTCATGCCCAACATTGTTTAAAAACCAAAATTGAAATTTCTTAGGGGAGGTATGATCTCAAGAATTTTCATGACAAGAATTTACTTTGAAATGCAAGCATAAAAGACATTGATGATTAAATTGTTCTTGGCATGAGATTCTCTTCGTCTTGCATGGTCCATGAAATAGAAACTATGTGATTGTTTAGTAAGAGAAATGAATGTGTAATGTTTTTTCCTTGAAACATCTTATTTCAAGACCTGACAAGCCAAATCCAGCCCAAAATGTGAAGAAATCAGATGAAATCTTGAAACAAACAAATGGGATGGACATTATAATTGTATCAATGCTAGGCTATCGAATGCACCTCGCTTCTCTCAATGCAATTGGTGATGGGGATGAAAATATTTTGATTAAATTCTATCAAAGTTCGTGAGTGAAAAGTGAAGTGAAATTTCACAAATGTCGCTCCATACACTTATCAAAAATCACTCCACATACATATTAAAAAATTGTTGAAGCAAGAACATGCAATACTCAAATTCTTCATTATATGCCATATTTATAGACACAAGACACATGGAATCCATATATGTATGGAAATAGACACAAGATGCATCGAATGATTGTACATACAGTAATGAAACTACCACTGAACTTAGTAATTAGTCCCTGTCGTAGGCAGAGACTATAAGTTTCACCTCATCCTATTAGTTTGGCTAGTGATACAAATTAGAAACCAAAAGTATCTCTAAATTTCGAGAAAAATAATATTAATATATTTTTATTTATTCAATTTATTTTCATGTGTTGAATTCCGATTGGCCCATAAGCCTTGAAAATACTATTTTTATCATTGACCCAATTAGTTAAAAATAAGAAGAAATTTTTTTACATACATTATGAAAACTTTAGAAAGTTCATGAAATATTATGGTTGAGTGTTATACTGCTATCACTTCAATGTTGTACTGTTGTCACTTCATATATATATATATATATATATATATATATATAGAGAGAGAGAGAGAGAGAGAGAGAGAGAGAGAGAGAGAGAGAGAGATAATTCCCTACCTATTCCAAAAATGTTGTACTGTTGTCACTTTATATATATATATATATATATATATATATATATATATATATATATATATATATATAGAGAGAGAGAGAGAGAGAGAGAGAGAGAGAGAGAGAGAGAGAGAGAGAGAGAGAGAGATAATTCCCTACCTATTCCAAAAATTTATACAACTTAAATCCATATGTTTATATTGAAATAGTGCCATTAATATTCTTAATCTTCTTTTAAATAATATTTAAACTAATTTTCAAAAACAAAATGTGCAATTTTTATATTTTATGCTTTTTTTAAAGTGTGGAAAATCCTCTCATTTTCCACTTTTCATTTTTAGTTTAATATAGCTTTTTAATTGAACTTTTAAACATATAAAATATTAATAAACATAATTATAGTTTAATATTTTTTAGATTAATTTTTAAATCTATTTCATTTTAAAAAATAGTTGGATTATGTCATGTCCCCAATTAAATAATTTTCAGATAAATAATTAAGTTGACCTACCCAATTCCTAAGGGCTACATGGAAGAATTAAAATACTGACATTTAACCCCAAGGTCTATAGTTTCTCATGAAAATTCAATATTCTAAATTGATGGTGGAAAAATAGGCCAATAAATGATGGAATAAATGTTAAATGCTCCAAAATGAAGTGGCGTTAGGTCCTAGTTGGACTTGGGGGCGCATAAGTGGACATGTGGGGTCCACATGAGAGAATATTCCTCCTTTAAACATGGTTCCATCCCCAAGTTTGAGTTGGAAGGGAATAGGTAACATTCATGAAGGAAGAGGAAGAGTCATAGGGATAAAAATAGGCAATGGCAAATTCTATGACAAGAATTATGACACTTATGACAGATTCTATGACACCTATGACAGTTATGCCATATTCTATGACATCTATGACAATGTAAGAGAAAAAAATAGACCAAGAGGGTGCATGAGAGGAGTTACACATTTCCAAAGAATCCAAAAGATTCCCCAATTCGAATTCATGGAGGAGTTGGAGACAAAAGATTAGCCAAGTGTCGTGTGGGGCCAATGAAGGGTCATAACTACCACTAATTCGAATTTCATGAGTAATTAGGAGATAATTTGAGTTATAAGGAGGCAAATGAGTTAAAGTTATTAAAAGGATGCCAAGTCGAAATGGAGAATATTTTGATCATTTCTCATTTGGCACATTTGGAGAGCTCAGCTTGTCCTTGCACAGTGGATGTTCATCCTCCCTGCCTTAGAACCAATTTCGAGGGTGAAATATTCCCATACAATTTGGTTGATGGAGAGGCCATTCAGACCTCTCAACAGAGCTTTATGGAGATGTTTTTATGCAGGTTCAAACCCCAACTTAGTTCGAGCTCATCTTCTCTCATTCTTCTCTATTCTTATTCTACTATCTTTCTCTCAATGTCATGTAAATGTGCAAGGGTGCACTTCTTGTTGCATATATTTAGTGGAGGATTTCTATTTATACTTTATGGACATGTTAGTTGCTTCATAAATCTATAATAGAAATATCATGAGAGCCACATCTCGAAATACCATGTACTTCAAGTGATATTTCCAATCAAAACTGAGATTCGAGCCATTTTCCTCATAACATTTCCTTAGTGATTTTGGGATGATGTTGTACCTATTTTATATCAGATTTTTCTGAGATATTTGTTCATGTTATGAGATGCATATGAATCTAATTTGATGGCCCAAATTATGTTTGCAGACCCCTAAATTTTCACTATATTTTATGACCAAATTCGAGACTCCTTGTCCACCATTTTCACCCCAAATTCTAGACTCTAGAAGTTGTTGTTCACTGGGATACCTATTCTACCCTAAAACCAGATCTAATGCTGCACATATATTGTCATTAATGTCCTATAATAGATCCAAGTATCATATAAATAATTAGTGAATTCCATACAGTGTTTGGAAAGTAAATTAGTGGCAGACCTAGGGGGGATTTCCACTACTCAAATTGACTAGTCTTGTCCCGAAACTTCTCTCCTTGCAAATTGTAGACCATGGATTGGTATATCAAGGGTTTGGGTTTCTGATAGATGTGTTAATGTGTCATATTACCCTTCAATACCTTCCTCCCCAAATTCGAAATCATTTGGAGGTGTTTGGAACTAGTTGTAAACTACATCCCTAGAGTCGAAATAAGGTGAACCTAAGCAATTTTCTTAGGATGGATACTACAGTGGTATCAGAGCATGGTCCTTGCACCTGTGCATTAATATAATCCATTGAAGAAGAATTTCCATCCATGTCTTACTATTATGATGACTCCTATGATTGCAATGCTTATGAGCAGTATGAAGATGATTGTGAGCCATATGAAGAAGAATGTGAATGGTATGAGGAAGAGGTGACATCATGTAGCACTTCTTACAATTTCATAAGGAATGAAGGTTATTCATATGAACCTATTTCCAATGAAGATGAATGTTTCATACCACCAAAGGCTAATCCTATGAATGACCTATTTCCGATGAAGATGAATGTTTCATACCACCAAAGGTTAATCCTATGAATGAATTAGAAATATTGAGAGCAACATGTAAAACCTTGCCTCAATAATATCAAGCATATCTTGCTTTGAAGGGATATATACAAAAGACCATTCCTTTTGAAGACTTTGATGATTGGGTGTTTGTATATAGGCCCAAGAATGAAGATGTGGATTTAGTGAATAAAGGTCTATGCCCTTGTTGCAAAATAACTTGGAGAGCAAATCATATATGTTTGAGTGAAAAGGAAGAGACCCATGAGCCACCCAGTTCTGAAATAGGTAAAGCAGAAGAACCATTACATGAAGAGGGTCAAAAGTCACTCCCAAGTGACTCTGAAAAAGATGAAGAAACATCACATGATTGTGAAGAAGATTCCATTGAAAATACTGATGATCATTTTGAGACACACTCTACTTTGTACATGAATCAAAGAGCATCTACTGATGGGTGCTTGAACTATGAGCCATTTTCCTCATAACATTTTCATAGTTATTTTGGGATGATGTTGTACCTGTTTTATATCAGAGTTTTATGAGATATTTTTTCATGTTATGAGCTCAATATGAATTTAATTTTATGTCCCAAATGATTTTTGCATACCCCTAAAGTGTCACTATAGTTTATGACCAAATTCGAGACTCCTTGTCCACCATTTTCACCTCAAATTCTAGACTCTAGAAGCTGTTGTTCATTGGGATATCTATTCGACCCTAAAAACAGATCTAATGCTGCACATGTATTGTCATTGATGTCCTCTAACAGATCCAAGACTCAGATCAAGAATTAGTGAAGGAATTACAATGTTTGGAAGGGAAAATTAGTGGCATACCTAGGGGGGATTTCCACTACTCAAATTGTCTAGTCTTGTCCCGATACTTCTCTCCTTGAAAATTGAAAACCATGGATGGGTATATCAGGTGTTTGGGTGTTTGATAGATGTGTGAATGTGTCCTATGCCCTATCAATACCTTCCTCCCCAAATTCTAAATCATTTGGAGGTGTTTGGAACCAGTGGTAAACTACATCCCTAAAGTCAAAATAAGGTGAACCTAAGAACTTTTCTTTTGAGGGATACTACAGATTATCTATTATTATTTATAAAAGATGATTGGTTGTTTTATTAATATTTGCAATTATGATTTAATTGATTTTTATTTATAATTTAAGTTTGAAATTGAAATTTGAATTTTTTATTATGAGAAATTGTACGGATTGTATCGTTGAATTTGATATTTTAAAAATGGTTCATATATTAATCATATTAAATATTGATTTCAAAACAGTACAAAAATTCAACAAATTCATATATATTTATTTATATTTTAATTTATATTGTTTTTTCAAAAATAAATATATTTAACTTATTTAGGTTCACTTACTTTATACTATTTTTTTCAAAGTTTGGAATTTCACAATTTTTAAGATTTTTAGGTATTAACATTTAAAATGCAATTTCATACTTTTTAATATTTTTAAATATTAACATTTGATATATATTGGTACATATTAAAGCACTTTATATTGAGCATGTGTTTCCTCCTAGGAGGTCACAGGTTCAAATCCGGAGGGGGGTAGGGTATGTACACCTTTGTAGAATTTAGCCGTTAAATCGCTACGTAGAGGCGGATCCCTTGTCCCACAAACAAGGGGGTCTCATACACCAAATTGGTGTCTCACTTGGCGGTGACCTAAAAAATAGATTATTACTATTATAATTATGATATAATACTTTTTACTTATTTATAGAAAATTTTACTTTGAATTTATTTTTATTTTTAAATTAATTTCAAATACTTAATTTTTTTTCCTTTTTTTAAAATTAAAAGGAAAAGACTAAGCTGCACACAACTCTTGTTTCTATCTTTATGCATTCAAACCTTTAATTTCTAGAAATGAAACTTTAATTGCAGTCAAAATAAATAAGGTAATTTTCCAAGCACCCCACAATACGTATATGGAAACAATACAAAATTTGAATATGTATTTACAATCACCCCCTTTTAAGATTATTGTGTTCACTCCTAACAAAGACCTGGAATGACAAAATGTTCGCACCCTAGGCCTTCATATAACAATGTCTCAAATAAATCATATGAAGTGCATCTATGTGTTTGGTGCATAGATGCTTGATAGTTTCACAAGCAATGTGATGGATCAAGATGATAAAGATAAATAGTAGTCGACTTACAGAGAGAAACCCTTGGCTACCTTTGACAACAGAATTTACTTCAGCAAAGGATCAAAGTATTGCTGCAGACTGAGAGTGTCTACATCACCTCATTTGATCACCTCATTTATGCGAGTAACTAGACCTTATACCATATTGTGAAGGAGGAAGAAAATTTTAAAATTTGTTAGCCAGGATTCAACAACTTTAATTTTTAGTAAATAAAAGAACAAATCCACGTCTCTATTAATAGGAAAGAAAAGGGTTAAATGATTCAATTCCAATTTGAATCTAACTGGTAGGAAAACTACATCAGAACAAATGTTTAAAAACTCAAACAACCTTTAATTTTTTTACTCGATCCTAACCCTTGTATATTTCCTGGATTGTCCAGCAACTATAATATTTATTTCCCATTTTTAGTGGCCAAAGAGGCTTCTCCATGAGGACATATTTGGACGATGGACCAAGGCTTTCTCATGGAAATCATTGGGTGTACAAATTTTCTCTTTTCACTTCCATAGTGATCAATCGAACCCCTCTCTGATCATTTCCAAGGAGGGGAGAGGAGCGAGGGATATCCTCTGAGGGGAATGCTCCTCCTCCTTTATGGATTTCTCCAATTCTATGAGGTGGTAGTTCTCCTCATTGCCTCTCTATGGGGTGGGACACTAGCATGTTTTCAGGAGCATTTCATTAATTTTTATTTTCAAATGACTTTGTCATTTGATTGCACCAAGAGTAGTGAGGTGCTTACAACTGAGTATGGCGATGTTGTAACGCATAATGTTATGTAACATGTAACATGACATTCCTATAAAAAAATAAATAAAAATGGAAATGATGTTGGCTTAAAAAAAAAAAAAAAAATTATATTGATTTGATCTTAAACCTAGATATATCAAGAATAGAGAGGGATCAAATATCTTGAGATGTAAATTTTTTCTTAATGTGTAAAATATTTAAGATAAAATAAATGGACACCTCAAAAAAAAAATTGGATCCCTCTTTGTGCTTAATAAATCTGTTTTATGACGGATCTATGTTGGTATTAAATTGAATTGAAATCATTTAATCCTTGTCTTATCCTTTGATATTGGTATGTTTGCACCTCTTTTTCATAATCTAATTTTTAGCTTGAGGTATACATAGATTTTGTGGAATATAGTATAGCGGTGATACAACACCGCAATTAAGATTAAGTCTAAAAGTGGTTGATATATGTTGATATATGTCATTTTCCTCCATTTTAAAATATAATGGAATTGATTGACATATATCAACCACTTTTAAATGTGTAGTTGTGGTCGGAGAATGAAGTGGCGAATTATTATTTTATATATATATATATATATATACAACAAATAAATAAATGAAAAAAATGTATTATTTTTATATTAAATAACATCACTTATCAATATTTTCTCGGATGGGATGATTGAGCTCGAGAGGCAACCAACAGATGGTCGCTTGCATGCAATCGATGCAGTGGGATATCCAGATGACAACACCCCCACTCATGGGGATTAATGGAGGTGGGTCGAAGGGATGGATAGCTTTTCCCCTCTCGCGGATCCAATAGCAGCGCAAGGTTATTTATACTAAAGAATGGATTGGAATCCAAGGGAAGAGATTGCGCTAGATTGTGAAAGGAGTAGACGACATCATGGGTGTCGAGACTCATTATGGTTTGGGATACTTCTATTCCATGGACTTCAAGCTTGGAAGCTCTATCTTTCGCCCTGCTTTCCTCCCAGAGCTGGTCTTTTGTTTTGCATTGTGGTTTTGGTAGTTCCAAGTGGACTCCAGTGAGGGGTAACTCAAGGTCTCGGTCTTCTTAGCCTAGAGGGAAGTATGGTTTGGTAGTTGAGATGGGGTATGGAGGGCGGAAAAATGGGGCTTGCAGAAGCAATAGCAATAGGGGGGTGGCACAAGCATAGCCAGAGGAAACTGAGGAAGAGAATTTTTTTTACTAGGATATTATTTATAAAATTATGGTTCATCTCTCTTAGGTGGAGAAATGGGTTAAGGAAGAGGAGTATTTCACTAGTCTTTAGGAAATTGAGCAATATACCAGCATCGATCCATCTTAAACCCGTATATCTTAAGCACTGAGAGGGATCCAATTTCTTGAGGTGTATTTCTTTTTTTAAATTTAACTCAAGAAATTAGATCTCTCTTGATTGATAGATCCTGTTTAAGTTTTAATTTTTTATTTTATAAATGAACATCTATTTTTTAATTACTTTTCATAATATTTTATTTTATGAATCAAAGTGGATTTTTTTAAATACTTTCCATAATTTGTTTTTATGAGTGGACATGAATTTTTTTAATTACTTTGTTAGTAACAAACATTACATCACAAACGTTACAACATCTCCCCCATACATACTTTACTTTATGTTACTTCTTTTGACTTTACTTTACTTTACTTGCTTCTTTTTACTTTACTTACTTCTTTTTACTTATTTCTACGGGCAATCACCTTTTACGTTTTATTAGATGTAACGCTACATTTTTACGTTTTATTAGATGTAAGGGTACATGACGTTAGAAGATCTCCCCCATACTGGGCTATAGAGCACCTCGTTTCACTCGGTGCACTGAGGCTATGGGTGCTTAATACTGGTAATAATCATTCCTGAGAGACAAAGTATTACAAGACCTTAGCATTGTATTGGACTACCAATGCTCTTCTTAGCAAGGTATTGTTGGATACTAAGGAGGAAAGAATTGAATTACTTATTCAAATGGATGAGCTCAATGGAAAGCTCAACTTTCTCATCAAGGATATCTATCACTAATAAAGAATATGAAGCTAAGAACCATGTTGTAACTAACATCGAGGTGCCTCATGTCAATTTCTTTGAGGATGATATGACTTCTTAAGTTTACTTCATGTTATAGTTTCTTATGTTGTTATCATAGTCAAAACCACCTTCGGCTCAAACGAGGTTGGTATAAATACGCCATGACCTGGTTAAACCATTGGGATATTGACGAAAACCTAGCCTTGCAAATATTACAGACTTTAAAAATATTATTGCTTCTAAGTTTAAAGAGAAAATGTGGTGCAAGAAAGACTTAGAAGTTAAAAGAAAATTAAGATACTATAAGGAGGTCATTATAGAAGTTCAAAAGTATCTATATGTTTTAACTAGTTCGAAGAAGAAAATTAATACAGCCAAGATAAGAACAAATTCTCATGAGCTCTATAGTGAAACAGGGCGTTGGACAATTCCTAAAACACCGTGGGAGGAAAGGATCTCCCATCTATGTGATACTATGAGCGTTGAGGATGAAAAACAATTTCTCTTAGAGTGCCCTGCATACACCCACATTAGATCTCAGTTCTATAAACTTTGTTGCAATACTGACCTTCCTAGCCTTCTATTGCATCAAAATTATAGTGATTTCAGTATGCTTCTCTCCAAGCTCTTTGAGCATAGGAATACAATTCTAAAGCAAACTAAATAATTCCTTTTTTAGGTCCGATAGACCAAAATTTGGTCTTATTTGACATTAATCATCATCATCATCATCATCAATTTTGTCAAGCACTCTGTTTCGCTTTACTTATGATCGGGTTCCCCATGGGACCAACCAATTTTTCTACCATTGTAATCATAAAGTGATATAATAGAAAACAAATTAGCTTCACAAAAATATCACTTATCAATATTAAATAAATAAATATAAATAATAACAATAACTAAATATATAATAAAAATAAAAAATAATAATTTATTATGAATATAAGTTTATTAATATATAGAAATATGATGAATAAAAATGTAAATACAATCTAATTAATTGATATGAAATAAAATAATATATCTATATCTATATCTATATATATATATATAATTGGTCTTGGTCTGCATGGGTGCCTGGTTTGGTCACTTCGGAAGATGGCGCTTAGGGTTTTTAGGTTTTTTCATGCTGTGGGACACCTTACCTGGTTTTGACGCTACAAAAGGATGACGTTTTGTCTGCAGTAACTTGGAGTCCAGTCAGCCGAAAGGCTGGCTTTAGTACCAACCAAGGTTATTAAAAAGTGGGAAGTTGTTTTTTGGTTCTTCTTCTACAGCCTAAACGTCTGATTTTTGTGGTTGATATACCGGGTTGGTTTTTTCGAGTTCGTATTGTTTTTTGTTGGTGGTCAGTTGGGATCGGTTAAGACCAGACATGTGGAGTATCCCGTTTGCAGCTGGAGGCGGGGTCTTATCAACCCTTGTAAAAACTTGGATTGTGAATTAGGGTTGTATGCAGAACTTGTCCTGCGATAGGTCATTAGTTGGTTGGTTGACAACTGGATTTTTTAGGGCTTAAGCCTTTGTTTTCACATGTGGGGATGGAACCACATATCTCTTCTCCAACGACGCTTTTGAATAGAAACCTTGTGAAACTTATTGAGCTTTTTGGATGCCCGAGTTTTGAGAAGGAGCTCTCGACTGAGGGAAAGTGCTAGATGGGGAAATCAGGTCATATGGCTCCAAAGTTTGTAATAGACACTTTACTTAAGCCATTAAGGCCAAGGAGGGACGGGAGCAGTGTATTATTGACCCTGGAACTAACCTATACAGGGTTGAGATGTTGGCGTACATGGCTCTAGTGGGTAGGATGGAGTTCACTTCTTGAAGCAGGAAGGAAATTGTAGATTAGGTAAACAATTGTTGGACGCCTTTAGTTGGTTTGGCTCCAAGAGTTTTCCTTCTCATGAACATGTGGATACTTTTCATTTTCCCAAATAATGACCATTTGGAAGACATTCTAAACAATGTTTGGCCTTTCAAGGAGGGATCTTTATTCCTAAAGAGATGGCACATCTCCTTCGATCCTCTTCTAGAGAAGCAAACTCGGAGACGCATATGGATGATGATTCTTGTGCTACCTATTGAGTTATGGACATAAAATATCCTAATGGGGCTGGAAAAATTGGTGGGTAGGTTTATTCGGATGGATAGAAACTCCCTATTCGATATTGATAGAAGGATAGCCAGGGTTATGGTGGAATTTGACATGAGCTTGGGGTTACCAGCTGAAGTGGAAGTTGTTTGGGGCACACGGTCTTTCTGTCAGTGCTTGGATTATTACAGACTACCTTTCAGATGCTTCAGATGCTGAAACACGGGACATATCCAATCTAAGTGCCCATTCTTACCTCAGAATTTGAAGGGTGGTGGTAAAAGAAGTGAGGATGCATCTGTTTCGTCGGACTGCTACAAGGCTAGGTCGAGTCTGGTTACTCCTCTGTAGAAAATTATGGGTAAGAAATCTCCATCTGATTTTACTCCTTATAAAGATGTCACTAAAGCAGAGCTATATTTTTATCTAGAGGCGGTGAAATCTATGGATAAACGTATTTCCAGGGGGGAATTTACCCTAAACCTTGGTGTCCATTCCTTTTCGGGACCTGATCCTTCAAGGGTATTAGAATTCCCTTGTTCGAAGTATATCCCTTCCTGTCAGTCTTTGGAACCCCCAATATTTCCATCCCTGAGAAGGTGCCTTCTTCTGAACATCTAGGGAGTTTGGGGTTTTATCATTCAGATTATAAGGGCTCTCCAAAAGGTGTTGAAGCTAGGGTTTTCACATCTATGGAATGTGATGTTCTCTCTGAAAGTGGTTATATCCCGAGCCCTAATGTTAATTGTATTGCACCCTTTCCCGTGTTTTCTAAACATCCATCACTGAACCCTGAAGTTAAACCTGTTGAAAGTCTTCGCTTTCAAAACATCACCATTCTGAAAAACAAGAAGAAATTAAAGGATAAATCTGAGGTAACAGAAGATGATGGTTACAAACCTATCTCAGTTAGGCTTGATGATTCAACCAAGAAATTTGATGCTTCTTCTCCCCCTAAGGCACTTAAAGCTTTGAAGCCCTCTTCTATTGTTGATTAATGTTATTTCTGTCCTTAAATGTAAGGGGGTTGGGGAAGGATTCCAGGGTTAGGGCCTTAACCAAACTTTTTCTCTCTACTATCTCGGATATTGTACTATTACAAGAAACAATGTGTGAGGACAAATCTACAATGTTGAAAATTGCAAACATTTTACCAGGTTGGGAACTCTCGGCTATTAGTGCTTCTGGGTTATCTGGTGGTCTTTTAGTGGGGTGGAACCCTCGCCTTTTTGATTTTAATGCCTATAAAACCAATTGAGGCATCCTTTTAGATGGTTGGAGTAGGGCTCAAAATTTAAATCTTTCTGTGTTAAATTGTTATGGACCATATAAGGGGAGACGTTCATTCTGGGATTCCTTAACGTCTTATGGATTATTGAACATGAACGACTTAATAATTGCAGGTGATTTGAATTTTACAAGGTTTTCTTTTGAATTGTGGGGACCTATGGCGAGAATGGAAGATTTAGCTGACTATTTTTCAGATATGTTGGTTGCACATGACATTGTTGATGTTCAACCAAGTGTCCTTGATCCGACATGGACAAATGGCATATTGGGTCGAGACGAAATTCACAAAATACTTGATAAGTTCCTGGTCAAAGGACCCTTTATGCAGAATTTCCAGCGTTATAGATCATGTATTGGGTAAGCCATTTTTTCTGATCATTGGCCTATCTTCTTCCAGTATGATGACTGTAAATTTCCTCGGAAATATCCATTCAAATTTAATTGCTCCTGGTTAAGGAACGAGCATTTTTTCTCTACCATTCGGGACTACTGGAAAAATTTTGTTATGGATGGAGACTTTAACCCTATGGATTCATTTGTCATCAAGATAAAAAACCTTAAAGAAGTGGTTACTAAATGGATCAAAAACCATAAGGTTAAGGAACTACAGGAGTATAAATTTTTGGAGAAGCAGATTATGGATTTTCACTGAAGAAATTTTGAACAAAATCTGGAAATCGATGATTTAGAATTGCTAAAAATCCTTGAACAAAAAAAGGAAGATATTCTGAAACAAGAGGAGTCTGATTGGAGACTCAAAAGTAGAGCCCTATGGATTAAACTTGGGGATAAGAACACATAATTTTTTCATGCCTTCGTCTCTCATAGAAGAAACAATAATGCTATTTGGGAGTTAAAGGATGAGATGGGAAACAAGGTCTCGGGGAATGAAAATCTTCAAGCTTCTTCTAAAGTTTTATTTGGAAATATATTTTCTGATCCTGGACAATGTGATCTTACTAAACAACTGAATGTGGCCAGGTTATATCCAAATTTCTTAAGTGAGCATGATGCTTTGGAGCTGGGCAGGAGTGTCACTCTGAAGGAGATTGAAGATACTTTGAAACTCTTTGCCAAGGAGAAAAGTCCAGGGCCCGACGACTGGACTGTTTAGTTGTTTTTCCTTTTTTTTGATATCATGGGTGTTGATATTCTCAATCTGGTGGAATTCTCCTAAAAAAGAGGCTTTATTTAAGGGGAATTGAATTCGACCTTTCTCACTTTGATTCCTAAATGCAGCAAACCACTCACTTTTGGGGACTTTAGGCCAATTGCATTGTGCAATTTAGCCTACAAAATTGTTTCTAAGATTATTGCGGTGAGGTTGAAACCTATTCTATCAAAGTGCATCTCATCAGAACAATTTGGCTTTCTCTAGGATCGCCAAGTACTTGACGCGGTTGGTTTAACACATGAGATTATTCATACCATCAAGAAGAGTAGAAAGAAGGATTTGTTGCTAAAAATGGATCTTGAGAAATCCTATGATAGAGTCGACTGGGGATTTCTTAGAATCATCTTAATACAAATCAGCATCCCTCCACTGGTCCTAAACTGTATTATGGTCTGCGTGTCTACTACCAATATTGTTGTTCTGGTTAATGGTGCACCATTAGACTTTTTCAAAAGCACTAGAGGTATCAGGCAGGGTTTCCCTTTATCTCCTCTCCTTTTCTTGCTTGTCATAGAAGGTTTCAGCAGGATGATTAACAAAGCCAAATTGGAAGGTAACATCAAAGGTATTAAACTTTCTGCTAATTTAATGCTCTCCCACCTAGTCTTTGTAGATGATGTGTTGTTAGCAGGTTCTGATTCATTTGAGGAATGGAGGTGTTATAAAAATATTATCAAAGTTTTCCGTGATGCATCTGGAATGAGGGTTATCCTATTAAATCCAATTTCTATCAACAAAATGTGGAGGACTCAAAGTTGGAGGATATTTATAGTCTACTTCCTTATAACTGTTGTAAACTGGAGGAAGGTTTTAAATATTTAGGCTACTTTATGAAGCCTAATGATTATAGGATTAATGATTGGAATTGGCTTGTTAATAAAGTTGAAAGAAGAATTAATCATTAGACTTATAGTCTTTTGTCTATTGTGGGGTGACTTATCCTTGTAAAAGCAGTTTTAACTGGGATACCATTTTTTTGGTTCTCATTATTAAAAGTCCCTTTTTCTATCCTAATTTCTCTCAGGAAGTTGTTCTCAAATTTTCTTTGGAATGGAGGGAAAGATTGCAAGAGTTTGATCATGGCTAGGTGGGAAAAAATCGCCTTACTAGAAAACTGTGGCGGGTGGGAATTAAAAAATCTGGATACTTTTAGCAAAGCATTGAGACTTAAGAGTTCTTGGAGAGGTATTTTCGACACCACATTACGGTCCAGAGTATTGGTGGTGAAATATATCAAGGATAGCACTGTTAATTGGCTCAGGAATGCAAATAAAAAAATTAGAGGCACCTCTCCAATTTGGTTTGGTTTTATGAAAGTCTATAACTGGATGGCCAAAGATGTCATTTGGCAAGTGGGCAATGGAAAGGATTTTATGGTTGGCATTGATCCTATTTTGGGTCTAGAGGAAAATTATAATTTATCTAAGGACATCCTTAGATTTCTGAAGGAATGTGATTTTGTCACGCTTGACAGAATTAAGAATAAAAACATTGTGGCCCATGGTTCCTTCTAGATGAAAGCTAAAGATTTTGGCTTTACGGGATCATATGCTATGGAGTGGGACAAATATATCGGCCTACTTGACTCGGCGGGTTGTAGACTGTCTATGGAAAGAGATAGGCTCATGGTCTAGTATCCCTGCTTCAGGTGAGATAACGATGAAATTGGCCTATCATGCAATCATTAGAGACATATGTTACTTCCCTCATCAATGGTGGTCCAAAAGCATTTGGAAGTGGAAAATTCCACTAAGATATAAATGTTTTAGTTGATTTGCATTGCAAGGTCGATTAAAAACATGGGAAAATCTTGTGAGGATGGGTTGGATCGGTCTTGGTTTTTGTTCATTGTGCAAACGACGCCGAGACTTCCCACCATCTTTTAGTTCACTAAGAAATTACAAGGAATATATGGGATAGTGTCTGTTCTACACTAAAGATCAATTAGTTATGGGGTCAAGAGGGCTTTAATATATATGCACCCTCAATTGGGTCAGGAACTACAAGGAACATCATTTGCTTCCAGTTATCATTTCTTGGTATATTTGGTACACCAAAAACAAGGTTATTTTTGAAAATTTGATCCCGAATATTCAGAAAACTACTTCTCAGATTATAAATGTGTATCAGTCGATCACCAACGAACAGAAATCAGTGTGTATACAAAAAATCAGTTTGTTTGAACTTAAATTTAATAGTCTTGTTCTCTTCTTCGATGGAGCAGCTAGGAACGATATCTGTGCTACAGGTGGAGCTATTTTCATAAATCAATTTCATTATTTTACGCTGAGGTTAAACTGCGGTAGTGGCACAAATATGAAAGCAGAGCTTCTAGCTCTTTGGTGTGTTCTAAAAGTGGCTAGTATCTTTGGGATAGATGATTTGCAAATATTTGGTGACTCTAGGGTCACAATAAAATGGGAATATGGTGAATTTAAATTAAAAGTTACTTCACTACTACATTGGTGCAAAAGGATCAAATCAAAATTATGTATTTTTAGAAATTTCACGTTGGATCACATTTACAGACAACACAACTCACTGGAAGATAAACTATCAAAACAGGCCTTGGATGGTGAGGAAGTTATCTTAGTCTGGGAAGAATGTCAAGATCCCCATGTTTGTGCTATGGGCACTAGAAGGTTGTTGGATTGATCCTTACACTTCTGGGTCAGTTTTTGTTGTTTGATCACAGATCTATCTTATGCAAAATTATGGAACTGGGAGGTATTTTTTGCTATATCATATGACTTTTTGTCACTATAGATTGTCACTATAGGTTGGCACAGAAGGACATTTTGACTATGTTGAAAGACAATATTCTTGATCTTTTCATAGTTAAGAACATTTTGTACTATTTGATTCTTAATTGAATATCAATGATATGCTTTTTTCTGCTGGAAACAAGCATATATATATATATAATTAAAATTAAAATTAAATATAAATATATTTTAAAAAACATAAAAATAATAAAGAATAATAAAATAGTAGAGTGGGGAGAGTGAAATAACGAAGGCTCGATTCTAAAATCAAGGTCGTGAAATAAGGGAAGGCTTGATTATAGAATTGAGCCTTGATAAGCCTTCCCTTATTTCACCCATCCCATCCTTTTTACTTAATGTTGTTAAATTAATTTCGTGAAAGCATACTTTAGATTAATAAATAATTTAAATATTATATAAGTTTTATATTAATTAATAAGTAGATATTGTATATATTTTAACAATTTACTTGTATAGGTTATGTTATGTTATTAATTAATTAACAAATTGTATATATTAATTAATAATTTATATATATATAGATATAGATATGAGAGTAATTTATATAAAATGAAATGAAACATCATTTTTTTGAAGACAAATTATAAATTTATTAGTTTTAATTGATTAAAATTTTGAAATAAAAGGAAAATTTGTCTAATATTTATGTATTTAAAATATAAAATTTTAAAAAAAAAGGAAAAAAACATTTTTTTATTTCGAGGTGAAAAGAAAAGTATGTTACAAAAGTGCATTGCAATGTTATTTAAGACTTACAAAGTCTATTTAGCCTTCTATAGGCATGCTTATACATTGCTTATACTCTAGTCAAAATTTTCAAAAACTTGAACTACCAATGTACCTTAGAATCTTGTCTATCTAAACAATGGGGAAAAGTAAAACAAAAAACATTAAATCATAATTAAACCATATCATGATTTTAGAAGTCTAATAGATCCCTTGTGACTAGATGTCACCTATTTCATCCGATTGTGTTAAAATATATCTTCCTTCAGGAAGTTGGACTCCTACTTTTCACAATTGATCAACCTCCCTATTGTGTTCTCTGAATATATGACAAGGATGAAGCTAAGAGAAAGAGACAATTATAGCTTGGATTTGTTGTGCAAGTGGAACTAGATCCAGATTATGAATTGCTTCCACTCTCCCTCAATGAAATTTATGACCAGCAGTGAATCACCAAATATTTTCATGTGTTGTATATCCTTTAAGTTGGCCAATTTCAGAAGGAAGAATAGGGCGTGTAGTTTGGCCTAGTTATTTGTCTCTTGTCCAATATTTGCTTGAAAAGTAAAACAACATGAGATGGATAAGTGAAGAATAAACCTCAATTCACAACTTCTATGGTATGAATGGGAGGCCCATCCATCCCACTAGTGTGCAGGGTTCCTGTTCACACTTGAACCCACTAGTTAGTTGGATATAGTTAGGTAGATATATTATTAAATAATGAAGGCTCATTAATGAGCAGTCTTTGATGTAATGCTATATAAAGGCCTAGCAAGCCTTCTTCTAAGGAAGTTAGTTTTTGCATTATTCTCATTATTGTGTTATTGAGTTATTTTATTCCATTCTGAGTTCAAGTATTGGGATTTTAGCTTAAGAGGTGAGGCTCCTCTTTGAGCCTCACCTATGATTCAGATCAATTGGTATCAGAGCATGGTCCTAGACCTGATCTAAATTTTTTTTCCTCTTCGCTTTATGCTACCTCCCAAGCCATCACTACTCCTTGTACCATTTTTTAAGGCTTTTGTGCCATGGCTATTATCCTTTGTTCGTGACTGTAACACCACAGTAATTGTGCCCCTCCTTCATGGCCTGTTATTCCTCCTCAGCCTTGTCGCTGCCTCCTCCTCCACATTTCTCTAATCCCATATGCGTCACAATTTTCCAATCACCATTTTAGGGTTTGGATCCAACACCCACCACTGTTATCATTTTCAAGTCACACATTTTCCTCAAGCCACCTTTGTTGTTTGTTGGATTAACCCAACCATAGCCATCCGCCAGCCTCTTTCTGAAACTTCCTCTGCTTAAGAATTTCTTTATGCATTTTCTCTTGCCCACATTTATTAATCTCAAGTTCTCATAGAAAAATATTTCCAAGATGGATCCTCTTTGCTAATCCTGGTCACCATCCATCCTCTCACTGTCCAACGCATCTCATATTTGTCAAATCCCTACACCATCCCCTTTCCTTTTTATTTATTTTTTGGTTTATATTTTTCCCTCCATCCTTGTCCATGGCCTCCTCCAAACCGTTGGAACCATGCCCTTGTCCACTACTCCCCCTTCCATTGTGCTCTCTTCCACCATCCATTGTTCGCTACAAACTCCCCTCCCAAAAACTTAAACCTAAACCTAGAAGCTATCTCTCCATGCGTTCTAGGAGGAGAAAAGCAAGGACACTTTTCGCTTCAACTGGGAGGAATTGGTATGAATGGAAGGCCCATCCATCCCACTAGTGTACTGTTGGGTTCATGTTCACACTTGAAACCACTAGTTAGTTAGATATAGTTAGGTAGATATATTATTAAATAATTTCTAGTATGGGAAACTTTAGGCATCATAATCATGTAATCTGTAGTATGGGAAAGCTTATCTAGTTTTGGAAATACTATATATTGTATAGGGTAGGTTTTATCGGTGATAAATGGACCTATTGTCAACAAGAGCACTAACACGAAGACCTTGAGCATGGTGAGATGCTTTGTTTGGAGGACTTGGAGCTTGATGTGATGTCATGATTGATGGATTTTGGAAAGATGCCTTTCTTGGGAATGTGATGTGTTGATGTACTTGGATGTTCACTTATGTGATACAGATGACAAAGCGACCAACTTTGGTTGGAATTGACTTCTTATAGCTAGGGGGGTTTATTGGGCTGAAATTTCCTTCTTGTTGTTTCGGCAGACAAGTATTTAGGTTAGTGAACCTAGGAGTGGTTATTTCATGGTGAAACCCTTGTGTGCTTGAGATATTAAGCACTTGCATGTGTGAAGGATTTGATGGGTTGAAACCTAGCTGATCTTGTGATCATAATAGCGTGGTCTCACTAATGATAGGTATTGAATCTACTTCATTAATGGCAGGTATAAATACCTCATTGAGATCCTCTTTGTTTCGAGAGTAATTTAATATTATCTACTGAACAGGGTCAACCACGTGAATGTGGAAGCTCTTATGGCCCCTTCGCCCCCTCACATCACTCTCAATTACCCATACCCAATGCATGTACTTGAAAAAAAAAATTATGTGCAAAAATGCGGATTTCATCATAAATAAACATTTACCATTCATTCATTAAACCATTCATTCATTAAACCATTCATTTATTCAGTAGGGAAAAAATTATGCATGACATTATATTATCAAAAATAAGTACACAGTATTTCTTCAGTAACTTCTTTCTATATTTTTTCTCTTTACAAAATCAACAAGAAACTCATATTTTGGAACTTGTTGTTTAGTTCTTGGTGCTTCATCAACTTGCCATGTTGTCTTCCTAGTAGAGTACTCACGATGTGGATTTTGCGGCAAGGGGTCTGGATTTGTTGCAATAATGTGAAAATGTTACATTGATATCTTTTGGTATTATAATGACAAGTATTTTATTTTAAAAAAATTACAAAGGTGGTTTTTTACCTGTTTTGGCCACATCATGTACTTCATATTCCTGTCTAGGCTCATTCTGTACAGTGTGACCCTCTACAGTCTCTGCAATTGAAACATGGAAAAATACAATTAATATTCACCATCTTCAATGCAATATTTAAAATTGTAGCATATGAATAAATTCATTACCAGGATTCGAAGCATGATCTTCGATTGGTTGTTCTCCATCCTCAACATTAAGTGGATTGTTGCTTTCCTTCTCAAAACCGAGTCAATGTTTTATGGAAAATATTTATAACGAATAGATTGCACAAGTAATAAATATTAATTAAACTATATTGATTTTATATACCTGTGTGCAAGATGGATCACTAGAAGACTGTGTTTTCCCAGACAAGAATTTTCGGCATTCAACAACAACTCCAAAGCCATGCTCGAAGCCAAGCTTCAATTCTTCCTCAGTTGGCACTTCCTTGGATTGGTCGGTCTACATATTTGCATAACGTCATGAATTTACCTTTTGCAGTGCAATAAAACAAAAATAATTTGCAATTTATTATTTGGATGCAATATTGGTTTTTCGATACTTACAATTTGTGCCACCAAATTCGAATAACCACTAAGCCCAAGCTTTTGTTAACCAATTTTTTCCTGTCTTTCCTTTGTGTCCTTTGATGTGTCTGATAGCCTATGCATGTTTTGAAATATGTTATATGTTCCAAATTTGATCTAAAAATTAATAATAATAAGGTTTAGAATTACATTGTGGAAAGCATTGCATACCTTCATGTGCCCGGTGGTAGCTTTCCTTCTTTTCTCAGAGCCCTCTCCTTTCCATCTTCCACTAGGGATTTCCACTCTCTTCCTATAATCATTGGAGGGTGCTCATACCTAGGGTTCCTTTCTAGATGAACCCTATATTGGTCCCTCACAATATTCATATGTTTTCCAACCTTCTTTAGGACCTCGACTCGATTAAAGGTCTCGTTGCTGAACATGCCAACCAATCGATTAGTGAGGTCATCTTTTAAATTTTTACTTTGTTTATCCCACCTTGTACAGATGGTGGGCCCAAATATATCCAATGAAAAATCATTTAGATGTTTATAAAAACATCATTTCCTGCAAAATGATCATGCCATCAATAGTTGAAAAACAATGTTTTATCAGTAATATTACAATCAAATTATAAACAGTAACTTGAGCAATGTATAAATACCTGGGATCTTCTCTATATTTTTTGGAATGAGCTCTCCGTCCACCAAAAATGTTGTGTGTATTGTACCTGTGCTAGTGACATGGTAAGATCCAAGAAATGTTGCTTCAACAATATCAATACTAGAAGGCTCTGCATCAACCCCCTCTTCTGCACGATCTGGCGTGCGGAGGTCACTAGCGAGTGCACTCACAGCTGGCCTCGGGGGTGTCGCGGAACGTGTTTCCGACTGTTCAGTCGACACCAATGGCACATGATATGTATGCGGAGTCGTTTTCTCATGTGATGAGTCTCCACGACCATCACTAGTGCCAACATGCCTTGACCACTAGTGTGTGGTCGCAAAAAATACTGTAAATGCAAACCACTTTTTATTTCACCGTCATATAAAAGTAAAAATTATAAAATACTAAATAAATTTATATTCTGATTCAATATTCCACAACTTACTTTCAAGGCCTGAGATCTCTTTACCAAAACATCAAACTTTGCTCTAATCTCATCTGTTTGCAGCTGAATGAATAGCAGACAAAGGATATCCTCATGAATTTTTTTCAAGGTCTTCTCTATCATCTTAATTGGGTCTAGAGAAGAACCAATGTTAGCATAGCGCATCAACTCATCCACATCAAAATATATTGATTGCTCTGATATTGGATCATACGTCGAATCAGTGGTATGCAACAAAAATATATAAAGCATTACTGACGTGAAAGCAATCGACTGTGGAAAAAAAGTATATTAACAAAACATATCGATCATGATAGATTTCTAAAATTACAATTAGGTTTACATGATGCCTCAATGATGGTGTCATGTAATCCATATCTGGGGACTTGCCCCGATCATCCCCCTGCCAAAAAAATGTAAAAAACATTATGATAATGAAACCAATATACACATGAAAAAGACATAAAAAAAAAACATGATGCTCCATATTATATTTGTACAATTCCAATGAATTATACCTATTGCCTCAAGGATCGTCTACTCATTTGATCAATGGTCTGGGACTTTCCCCAATCTACAGCTAGGGAGGTGCCCCGATCAACACCCTGCAACAAAAACATAGAAAAAATTATCTAAACGAAACCAAAATACTCACGAAAAAAAAAAAATACGAAAACATATTGATGTATTTAAATTGTACAATTACAATCAGGTATACATGTTGCCCTAAGGCTGTTGTCATTTGATCAATAGCCAGGTGGTTTCCCCGATCAACACTCTGCAAAAAATATATAGATAACATTATCTAAATGAATCGAGTATACTCATGAAAAATGCAACACAATTTTTTTTTTCATATTAAATTTTTACAATTACATCGATGTATACTTGCTGCCTCGAGGCTGGTCCGGTATCATCTACTGCTAGGGAGGTGCCTCGAATAGCACCCTGCAACAAAAACATAGAACAAATTATCTAAACCAAAATACTTACGGAAACAACATAATAATAAAACATTTTGATGTATTTAAATTGTACAATTACAATTAGGTATACTTGTTGCCCTGAGGCTGCTACCATCTAATCAACAGCCGGGTGGTTTCCCCGATCACCACTTTGCAAAAAATATACAAATAACATTATCTAAACCAAACAAATGTACTCATGAAAAAGCAAAACCAAAAAAACTCTTTTTTCATATTATATTTGTACAAATTACAAAGATGTATACATGTTGCCTCGAGGATGTTGTACTCCTCTAACCAACTGCTGTGGAGATGCCCCGATCACTACCCTACGAAGTAAATATAGAAAATTTCAACGAAATTATAACAATAGACTAACGAAAAAATCCTTAAGATGTTAAATTCATTAATAAAATGTTGGGTAAATTGTTAGATTTACCACTCCCATAGTAATCGTGTTTGTATCTATTCGATTCAAATTGTAATTAATAAGCAACTCTTCCCCTACAACTATTGATTTAATGGCACATACAAAAACACGGTTTCCTTCATACCCCTCAAATATGCATTTGGGTTTTCTTCACGGTTTCCTGGTTGTGTACTGTTTATAAACCCTGCAATATTCCCTGTAGATTTTGGCCTTCCGTCAATGTACAATGTTGCTCCTTTATTTTGATCCTTATCTTTAAGTTGTAAAGAATTTGTTGACAATCCATATCTGCACATACTTCGTGTAAATTAGACCAGGCGCATCCAATATTTGTAGTTGTAACAAAGTCCAACATACTCCATCAATTCTGTACATCTGTCATAACCGACCTTTATGCCATCCATGCAAAACAACGCCAAACCATGTAAAGACGATGGTGCAATTCGGTATATCCTCTCGTTCACACAAAAATCTATGTTTAGTTGAGGAAGATCCTTGGGTACCCATTGTTTCACTAGATGTTTGTACCTCAAGGGCACCTCGATGTCACCTATTGTCTCATCATCATAGGAACATGACCCCCCTTCAGCGAGAAAAAAATCCATGCGTTTATGGAATTTTCTTCTGATATTTTGACATCTAGTTGATATAACTCTTGTATACCTATTGGATGTCTCACTTTCATCTAGTCTTACTAAACTCCCCTCACTCAAGGAAGACATATATGACAAATACCTATTTGTTTCTACCTACACCATGGGAAAAAAATTCAAATAAGACCTTGTTGGGTATGCATAATTCATATTAGAAAATTACAAGGCATTAAGGCATGCATTTTCCACTATCATCATACATAGTTACCATGCCTCCCCCAAGATTGAAAATGCATATGTTTATTAGTAAGGTATTTTTCCTTTAATTGTCTTGCATGTTCAAAATTGGCAAAAATGGTCAAAATTAATTTTTGAATACCTCGAGTTCGTATAAGAAGAAATCATCAAAATTTCGAGCCTATGTGTTGATAAACTATGTGAGACATAGTTTGAAATCATCATGGAACATGCTTTGAGAGATTTGGATATAAAAAATTGGACATAAAGTAATGGAATACATGCTTTGATTTTTGGATTAAAAAAAGTGGAAAGGTGATCACAATTCTAAAACAGGATGATGATATGGTGCTCTAAGGTGAATTAATTGCCTTGCATGAGAAATAAACTTGCTTTAAACATTTTAAGGGCCAAGTAGCCTTGATGTGATTGTGTCATGTCATATTATTAGAAAATCCACAGAGGTAGACCCCCTTGGGTGTTAAGATATGAATGGTGGTATGTAAACTCCTTTCTTTTATTGGCCAATTTATCAATAACACAAACAACATCAACCTTGATATATTTTTGACAGTCTTAAAGATGTAATTCCAATAAACATATATCTACAATAATGTAAGGTCTTATGGATGCTGAAATGAATTTCTACCATGGAGTAATTTACCTCCTAAATAAGCTTATTGCATTGTTATCTTACCAGTACACATAATTTTCCAACGTGGTAAAAGTTGTCACAAAGGCACATATTTGTGCACAAATTTTCTTGGAGGAGATTTAAGTCTACCTACATAAACATGGGTTTGTGACACATTTCCATGTTTTACGTCCACAAGTATCCAAGGTATTCAAGAGGGTACTATGCATTAGTGGTATCCTTGGCACTCTCAACCATGCCACTAGTTAACCAACATCTCTACTTTACCATATATATATATATATATATATATATATCCCTAAACTACTTAAATTATTTACCTTTTTATATCCTAGATAAATGGCCTATGATTAGGATTTCTATTATAATTAGGCATTCATGCCAATTCCCGAAATTATTATCCTCTAGGGCTTGGTCTCCTAAAAAACAAGGGACAAGGTACTAAACTCATTATGGATGGAGTGGGGTGCAACACACTGTGGGCCTTCTCCCATTTCTCTCCAACCAATCTCTTGGCTCTATAACGACCCCTCCATTGTTACTACACCAATGGAGGGATCCAAACCCATATCATCACTAAGATTGATCCACAAGAAGCAAAAATGTCACATGTGGGATTTGAACCTAAGTAGGGAGGATAAAATATTCTCCACTTAACCACCCAAGCTAAAGCTAATAGACAAAATGTTATTTGTTGTGTAGTGTAGTGGTACAATAGTTGTGAAATATCGGATGGATTATTTATTACCTTATTAATGTGTTTGAACTTTTATTTTTTATTAAAATTGTCACATGAACCACATTGGCATTCCCAATATGATGAGAGAACCATGACCTTTAGAATATTGTGGGAATATGAAATATATATAAAGAGTCCTAATATCGTTAGGGAGCATTGGATAGGGAAGTGATTCCAGATTGTTATTATCGCCCTTTGTTGTATTAGTTTCATGCATATGCACATATTTTCATTTGTGTGTGCATGCACATACACATATGCAACTATTACGATGAAACATGGAATTCCCAACACTCTAGGGATTTCCTTCTCTTTAATACATGCCAACCACCCAATTCATTCCATGTTTCCTTATAAAAAGAAATCACAAAACTATTGCGAAGTTAAAATATCATTTCAACTCTTCCAACAATAGCGCCAACCTTTACAACTTGTATTCAAGAGGAGGGATGAACTCTAGTGTAGCATGCACTTGATGTTACGATATTTGAAAAGTAATTGATGTATAAGTCTTTGTCTTCTAATTGAGATATTATCACTTTTGTTTACCAACATTATAGATAAGTATATTTACTGGGATTTCAAATCTTTTATCTGCATTTTCTTAAGTTTTGGTAGAGTTAGGGTTTTATGCAGAAGAATAAAAAAATCAATATACTTTAATACAAAATTACATCTAATAAAAAAACACTGAAACTAAATAGTACAATGGTAACAAAACATAATTTTCATCTCTTTTGAATTTTCCACTTTAACACTACGAGTTGGCTCACTGTGTTAAAGTAATCTTCAGTAACATGTAATTACTAACAATAGTTAATCAACATTAACATGAGTAAAGAAGATAGGTTTTTTAGCTTATCTTGTTCCAATAGTTTGATCGTGTAATTAATTTTCTCTAAGGATTTTTGGAATGTGGAACCTTCCTATTTTATACTTAGAAATATTACTTTCAGTCAAAATTGTACCTATTAGAGGTCAGCCAACACTAGGAACCCACTGACCCTACTAAAGGGTAAGTACAAACCAGAGAGAGATACAAAGGTTGTATGCAACAATAGTTAGATAAAGATAGTTACATTCATAACATAAGTTAAATAAAGCACAAATAATGATTACAACAAAAGTCTCAGTGCAAGTAAAAGCTTAACAAAAAACAAAGATCTGATCACCAACAAATTTTTTCTGAGAGGACAAGTATTAACAAGAGATATCTGGGAAAAGATAAGATTCAACATTAACACAATCAAAGAGAACTCCTTCCAATCTAAGTATAAAAACTTCTCAAATAATCAGTCTTAAGTTATCCTTCAAGCAGGAAGATCGGACTTCCATAAGATTTAGGATAACAATCTCATAATTGTCGCGACTTCCTTCAGTCAGACCAGTCAACAAAAGAATAGGGTTCCATTAAAGTCCAAAAAATAGGTTTCCATTAAAATAGGAAGGAACTACTTAATACAAAAAATAAAATATAAAATTAAAATTAAAAATAAAATATAAAAAAAAATAAAAATTAAAAGTAAAATAATAAAATAACAAATAAAATATAAAAGAGTCATAAATAATAACATAAACCATAAGTGGGGTTCTAGGGTCATTTAGGTGATGGTACGAAGACCCAAAACATGACCCATAGCCCCTAGGACAAGGGTAAAACACAAAGTGGACAAACAACCATAGTACCCAAAGGACCAAAAACATTAAAGGGTGGTACAAATAACTAAAGATGGGTGAAATGACCCTACTAACCACATGTCAAGGGAAAGGTACCACAAGACTAATAAACAACAAGGTGTAAGGACCAAGAGTAAATCAACCAAGGTGGGGAAGGTACAACTAGTCATCTCTCTCTCAAATGTACAAATGTTCCATATAACCTGAAAGTTCATCATCACTGTATGAAGAAGGGTCCACACGGATCATGTGGTCATGATGAGGTATATGTGTGAACATGGAATAATGATGGCATCCCACACATCATGATGATAATACATTTCCAAAGAGAAAGGCAATCAATGAGTTCATCATCAACTACATCATAATGTCAAAAAATTGGAGAAATTGGCATAGTGTGCATAAGGAAGTGTTACAATATCTTAGGTACATTTATTGCACTTGCTTTGTCTCATAGCTTAAGCATGTGTAGAAAACAACCTTGAAACTATGTTGATTTTAGTGCAGGGACTAACATAGTATTGGTTCTAGACAGATTGGGTTTGGTAGGATTTGTTCAACATTAAACTACCTATGCCATTTCATCACAAGAGAGGTTATTGCGTATTGTTAAAGAGTATGTGTTATATATAAAGTATTTATAAGTCTCTTGTAACATACTAGTGGATTTTTACAGGTGTTTAGAAATGATACAATATGCGTATACATACAAAAAAATACATAGAATATAATAGCCAATGAATATTTCATGGTTAAGTACACAACATGCCCCCCCTAAAAAATATTTTCCCCTGGAGTTGAAAACTAGAAAAATAAAGGCCAATTTTATAAATAAACATTGGAATAATTGAAAAGACGTTTTTTTGCTCAAGTTTATAGTATGTGAATATACATAACTTGAAAGATGCAAAACATGCCCCATGATTTAGAGGAAGCATTAGATTGCACAAATTTGGTAATGGTACCCACCTTTTGGCCTCATCATTGATTTTCACAGAGGATGTGCAAATACGAGATGGATGCACTTTATGATTAAGTCATATGAATAATAGAGAGAGATTTTTTGGGGAAAATACAGACAGTTTTGAACCTCAAACAACTTTATTCCAAAAATCACTATGTCAACTAGTTGTACTAGAGACATTATTATATAATCAATAAAGGAGAAATATAGCCTTCTGTTTTACTTAATGGCTACAAAGGAGGTGGGAGGTTCCCTACACCATCTACAAATTTGGTGTTCCAACATATATGTTCCAAAATCCCAAGTCATTTCCTCCTATGGTAGATCGTTACATTTCATCTTGTACTTTTAATCTATCTCCCATGAGAATTGTTTACATTCACCCCATGGATTCCCTCACATTATACTATTATCTCACCCTCTTCATTTCCGAGAATAATCTATCATCAAGTAACCACTTCATTACCTAACTTATTTTTAAATAGGGAGATATGGAAGACATCATGGAGTCTTCCCTTGTTGGAAATTTCTAGTGCATAAGCCACCTAACCCACTTTTCATGCACTATATATCGGCCATGGGAATGAGTTTGACGCTAGACAAAGAAATCTCATACATTAATTTATATAATAGACATTTAATCCCCTTTTCTAGTAAATGCAAAAAAATGGAAAATAATTTAGACATTTTGGTAAAGGAATGCCCAACCCTAAACCCTAAAATGGATGAGAATAGAAGATAGGGAGATCAATCCCTATAGTGTATGCCCATAAGAGATACATATTTTAGGATTTACCCTCATGATAGTATGAATAAATGGGATAGAAACATGAAAAATGGGCTTGATTACGAAGGATTCAATTTGTGAAATACAAGGAATGGTATTACAAGTGATGTAGCAATTTCAATGACAACATCTAAACTAGCATATTGGATGCCAATTTTATATAAAATCATGACAATGTGGGGCTAAGATATATATAATCATGAGAACTAGCTATGCTTATTGAAGACTTGTTGAATTCTAATGGAATCAACAAAATTAGCAAGGAAAAAACAACAAAATTTAACCTACATCGAGGCATGAAAATGTCTTATTGGCCTTAACATTTAGATGAAGTATGGGTAGTCAACAACTGTGGATCATATGGGCCAACCCATACATAGCTATGAGTACATGAATAACTTAGGCATCCTTGTGAATTTACAATCCCTTATTTTAATTTTATATTGTCTTTTAAGGTTATGTGGATCCCAAAATCCTCACGTGATCCTCACGAGGTTTTAAACTATGCTTTCATTCCTAAATTGAGTTAACCATGCAATGGTTGGAAACTGACCCATCAATTGTAACCATGCATCCATGTATCCATCCTTGTAACTACCTCTTATTTGACCTTCCAAAGAGATGGAAGGTCAAATAAAGTCAAATATATGCAATAGCTCCTTGTAGCTACCTCTTATTTGACCTTGCTAGCCCCGTTTGACCCAATGTCACCCCTCAATCCACATTCAACTATACATACGTGAAGCTTAGGAAGTTGTTTCTACATTCACCTATGTTCATACTTTTCATTTTTTCTTGAATTATCTATGTAAATTCAACACATTCATCTATGTTCATATATAACTATGAAGCAAATTTCCAACACTGGCCTTCAAGCATTTTGCTACCAAATCAAAAGAAAATTGTCACATATATTCTGGACTATTTCAATGGTCTTTTTTTTCAATTCTGGCTCCATATTAGAATAAATTTACAATCCATGTTGTCATGCATTCTAATTAAGGTTTGCAACTACGTAATCACAAGCAAATTATGACATATTCACCTATTTTGAGTCTCTTAAAATACACCAGTCATCATCCCTTTTTTCATGTTTTTTGGAATTTTCACAGTAATCTCTAAAAAATACAGTGTAATTTAATTCGATGTCCCATATTCTCTGTGATTTGATTTAAAGAGACTATTGGCCAGTCGAATGAAAGAAAGAATATGAGGAATGAGCAGTGTGTCGACTGTGTACTCAAGTGGTCTAAGCTTTAAACATTAGATGACAGTAATGGAGGAAGTGGAAAAATCCCATCGGACTGGTAAACTTGGCAGAGCAGGCATGGTGAAGGAACATGGCAGAAAATAACCTAGTAGGGTTGTAATTCGCAAATTATCTCCATTCCCCAATTTTTCCACATTTTATGTTTGCGTTTACATTTGATAAATATTTGACACTTGTAAAATCAGAAAATCTCCCAAAGAATTCGTGGCCAAATTCAAGAGACGGGGTTCAAATCTGAATCAATTTAGAATTTATATTGATTTCTAAGGTAAAATGAACATATACAACAATGAAATCAACCATTAAAACTATGAATTTGACCCCATAAAATTTAGGGCTTGGTACTCACAAACTTGGGAGGCATTGCCTCTTCTCAGAGTTGCTCTGCTCGGCCTTCCTCTCCCCTTCATGGCCACAATCCAACTTTGCTCACAGCTCACAGCTCACCGAACTCAATGGGTGCACAGAATCCTTGGACGAAATCGTCTGCCCACAGCTCACCGAAGTTAATGGGTTCACGTTCGAGAGGCTAAAGATGCATGACCACAATCCAACTTTGATCACATCTCATAGCTTAGCGAAATCAATGGTTACACAGAAGCCCCAGAATGCTCTGCTCACAGCTTACATAACTCAAAGGGTGCACGCGTGAGAGGAAGATGCATGGCCACAATCCAACACAGCTCACAACTTAGCAAAATCAATGGTTGCACAGAAGCCTTGGAATGCTCTGCTCACAGAACTCAAAGGGTGCACGCACGAGAGGCTAAGGGTTACAAAGAAACATTTTTGGCATGAGAGGTATTGAAGGTGAGGTTATGTTGCTTGGTATTTTTTTGTATTTAATATATATATAGGTAGAAATGTTATAATTGTTCTTTGTTAATTTTTTTTGTATTATTTTTTTATATATTTAATATATATAGATATATATATTGAAAAAATTTAAAATTTAAAATTAACAATAAGATTTTATTTAAAAAAAATTGATAAAACATTTTAAATTAAAAATTTAACGACAATCTTAGTGATGATAACATTGGTGACATCGGTGTCGATGATGATGATCATCATCACCATTACCACCATCCTGATCATCATCATCATGATAATCATTGTCATCATCATCATCAACATTGAGAATATCATTGTCATCGTAAGCATCATCATTAATGTCATCGTCATCATCAATCATCATCTATATCATAAACACCACCACCACCATCATCATCATCATAATCATCAACATCGATGTCATCACTATTCATCAACACAATCATCACAAACAATAACAACATCGTCATAATCATCATCATCACCACCATCATTATCATCGTCACCATCATCATCATCATCATCATCATCATCATCATCATCATCTTCATTATCGTTATCATCATCATCATCATCATCGTAACCATCATCATCGCCATCCCCATCATAATTGTCATCATCACAATCATCATAAACAACAACAACATCATCGTCACCATCATTACCATCGTCATCATCATAATCATCATAAGAATCATGATTAATGTTTTCGTTGTCACTAATCATCATCACCATCATCATCATCATCATCATCATCATAAGCATCATCATTAACGTCGTTGTTGTCATTAATCATCATCATTGTTAACACCTAAAAAGTGCTCACTAGCTCATTCCCTTATTCACATGACCCATTTGTCCACTTTTCCACCATCTGAGCCTCTGAAACCAACAAAAGGTCACCAAAAGACCTTAGTACACCCCTTTTTCCATTAAAAAAGATTATTTTTCCAAGAAAATCATAAAAAACCCTCAAAAAGGGTCCAAATTCCCAAAAATATTAAAAAGGGAATTAAAATATTATTTTTATTCAAAAAAGGAAAAAGGAGGGAAAAGTACCTAAACCATGTTGGTCAATACCATATGGTTTTCACAAAACCACTAATGGTATTTCCCACCACCAAAACCTATAAAAAGGTGGTAGGGGCTCCTCATTTCACATCCTTCCATTATCTCATCCTTATGTTGCTGAAATCTCCCCTGAGCACTTTTAGCCATTGAAGCAACCTTGGAGAAGGAGACCTCTTGGAGTTTGGAGCTACTCATCTTGGGAGTTGCTCAACATCAACCTTCACCATTGAAGGTAATATCGCAAGCACTTGCTTGCCCCCCATTTTTCAATACAAAAAATTATTTCTTATGTTTCTTGTTCTTGATTTTGAAATGTTTACATTATTTGCTTAGATTCTTGCTTAGATCCATGAAAAGTATTGTTTATTTAGTTTATTGTTTTTATTTCTATTGAAACTGCTGCTACTAGTTAGCAGGTGCCCATAGCACTAAGCCTGGTTGCAAAACCGGGCCAACAATCATCATCACCATAAACAACACCATTATCATCATCATCATCATTGTCGTAGTCATCACAACCATCATCATCGTTCTCATCGTGACCATAATTGTTGTCGTATATATGATTGTCATTATCATCACCATCATCATCATTAGAAACAAAAACATCATCGTCAACAACAACATCATCATTGTCATCAACACCATCATCATCAAGAACATCATTGTCATCATAATTTTCATCATTGTCGTCGTCGTCAAAAATCATCATCATCATCATAAACAACACCATCGTCATCATCATCATCACCAGTGATGATTATGACGATGATGTTGATAACAAACTCATTGTCATCTTCGTAGTCATCATGACCATCGTCGTCGTCATCATCATGGCCATCATTATCATCATATGGATGATAATCATTATCATCATCATGGTTTTCATTAGAAACAACAACATCATCATCATCAAGAACATCATCATCGTCATAAGCATCATCACCGTCATCTTTAGTAATTAAAGTTAGGACATAGGGGTGAAGCACCTTATACTTCTATAACCATGATGAGTAGAGAGTAGGGGTTGGTACTAGGATGGACCACGCATGTTTCCAACAATTCATAAATGAACTAGTGTATCTCATTCTTGGGTTTTCTTCAATTCTTCACAACAACATTCATACAAGGCCAGTGGGAAACCCATCAAGAAGACCTCATACATGTCATCGAAAACACTCTCATCATTAAACTTTTGCACATACCCTATTTTATTCATCTATGTTTCATACTTCATAAAGAGGTTGAATTTTCCATCAAATGAATCGCATAAATATGTCTTTGTACATCAACCTCTCATATTGTTAGTATGCCACACACATAATGGTTAGGCCTTTGAAGTAGAGACATGTGTTGTCTCAAAATGAAGACCAAAATCCATGAGCGTTCCAATAAGTAAATTGTATTCTAGCACAAACATATCAATACCTGATCATAGGGTATCTCTCACTCGAGGTGAATATCCAAGACTCGGGTTTATGCAAGATGATCATCAACACATAAAATGTCAAATGAAAACTATCCTACCAAGAATCATATTCATCACTAGATCGACTTCATGTATTCTAATACAATGCAACACATGATGCTAACGCAAATATATTCACCATGAAATATGATTGAATTAACATAAAGTAAACGCCATTGCCATGATGTAGGGTCTCTCATCTTGAGCAAGTAGTTTTTTTTTTTTTTTTTTTTTTTTTAAAGAAAATCATTTGAATCTGAAATCTTTATTCTTACCAAAGATAACTCTCATCTAAATCAAAAACTTATAAGTAAATCTCACTGTACTAAGATGTAATAACTAATAACTGATTCTTAAACATAATTAAAAATTACACCAATTCCGAAATATAATTATGAAAGATGTGTTCACAAGAGTTCCTTTTTCTTATTGGAACAAGGTGTACATTTTCCCAAAATAAATATAAAAAGCATTCCTTTCTACCCATTAAACATATCCTATATAAATTTGATGACCCTTTTTCCTTTACTTATTGAAGCAAGACATACATATTTTAGAACATATATCATGAGACCTTTTCTATATATTAAATATATCTTAATGAACCTTTTTCCTCCTCCTTTTTAAAGCAAGGTGTACATAATTTAAACATATAAATAAGGGATCATTTCCACATAATAAACATACTCTATAATTTATTTTCATATATTTAAAAATTTTCAATGAACCTTTTTATTTTCCTTTTTAAAGCAAAGTGTCCATAATTCAAAACCTATAAATAAGGGGCCATTTCCACATAATGAACATATCCTATAATTCTTTTTTTCTGGATATGTGTCATAACTTAACTTGGGAGACGATTTCCATCATTCAACTTATCATCGAACAAAAATTACGAAAATAATTATCGTTCCTAAATTTTGGTTACCTTTGTAATTCTTTACAATGCATTTTACTAAAGGGGTATATTGACCTTTGAAAAACTTCAACTTATTGACACATGATTCCTATATATATAATTCAATGATTCATATTGCATTAATTTACTATATGAATCTTAATTTATTGACAATATACAATAGTTCACCTTAATAACAAGACTATGAAATACATTTATGAGTACTACATTTCTAATAATTCGTTTCAATTTTTATGAAATAGTAATTGACATAAATATAGTAATTCAAATCTTTCATTTCATTTCCATTGTGTCGAAATATAAAATTGATATAACCTCAACGTTTCATTTTGATACCATTATTCCATTCTACTTTTATGGAGTATAAATAACATTCTATGAAATATAAACCTACATACATATGAGCATTTCATTTATTCCATCCCAAGAGACACGACTTGACCCAATTTATAGTATTACTTTTCAATCTAATATTCTATGTAAAGATTATTACTCACACAAGTTAACCATATTGTCCTAGTGGTGGTATATTCGTAACCCAGGTCTTTTCATCCATATACATATATAAATCCGTAAGTAAATCAAATGAGCATTTAGTAAGTAATTCATTCATTACATTAACAAATTCTCGACAAGATACACTTTAAAGTCAATGGTAATGTGGCGTTCCCTATAAATAGAGAAAGGCATTTTTTTTTATATCAATACCTATCTAAATCATGAAATATATGCTTATTAACTATAAGACCAAAAGTAATTGATAAAAGCATTCCTTAATCCACGCATATTCCAAATGATGGAGACAGTTTCATTAATTTGAGAACAATAGAGATTTTCCCTGGTTATAAAAATAATTGAACACAGAGATGAAGTTAATCTTATTACTAAAATAAAATCTCAATAGAATTAATTACATCATTGTGCCCGATCCGTTAAAGGATTCAAACATCAATACTCCAGGCATCCAACATTATTCAGTTGACTGTATTAGTATTCCGCAAATAGCCGAGAATTTAGGAGTCTAGGCTATTAACACCAAGCTCCAAGGAATGAGATGCTGTTCTTTGCACCTGTCACCCTTCTTAGTCATTCCAGGGAGGCATCTTGGGCAGTGCGGTTGGTTGAAATTGGTGTATGTCACGTAATTACAGCATGGGAAACATAAAAGGTAGGTGGGTGCAGTAGGAAGTCGGTGCAGTGAGGAGGAAGATGACAACTATGTTTTGGGATTTCGAACTAAATGCAAGGGTAAAACATTCATTATCCTAGAGAACAAAATCAGAGTTCGATCCACAGAGGTGGGGAATGATAATGAAATTTTAAATTACAAGGATACACACTCAGAGTAAAATTATTCACAATCCTGTAGGTGCTAACCGGAATTCGATGTGTAGGGAGATAAATTTTAAAGGCATCTGGAAATGCAAGATCAACTCAGAGATCGAAGGGCAGAGTCAAAAATAAAGTATGAAGTGAAATGTAGAGGGTTTTAAGATAAGCAAACGTAATCTTTGAAGTAGATCTGTAAATGCCGATGCAATTAGCTGCACAGGGTTTCTGGAAGTACTGAGAATGCTGTCATTTTGAGATTGAGATTATACACAAAAGAAATCATAAACGGTGAATTTAGGTAGAAACCAAGACACATCTTATGATTCCACTCCTGAAAGAACTGGAATCGAATGACTGATTAAGATTTTTCTAATATTTAATAAAATCATAGATCTCTGCGATTTATAAAATCAGATCTAAAACTGGAAACGGAATGACAGAGGAAACTTCTTCTGCGTTTTATCAAAATCATAGATCTGAGATTTCCACCTGAGATTTATCAAATTAAATCTAGAGCTGGAATCGAATGACTGATTAAGATTTTTCTAATATTTAATAAAATCATAGATCTCTGCGATTTATAAAATCAGATCTAAAACTGGAAACGGAATGACAGAGGAAACTTCTTCTGCGTTTTATCAAAATCATAGATTTGAGATTTCCACCCGAGATTTATCAAATTAAATCTAGAGCTGGAATCGAATGACTGATTAAGATTTTTCTAATATTTAATAAAATCATAGATCTCTGCGATTTATAAAATCAGATCTAAAACTGGAAACGGAATGACAGAGGATACTTCTTCTGCGTTTTATTCAAAATTATAGATCTGAGATTTCAACCGAATAATACAGTTCTAATTTAACTAAAACAGATTCATAACACAAACCAGATCTCTAATAATTTCAACAGAGAATTAATAATTCAGATCTAATTTAACTAAAACAGATTCATAACACAAACCGGATCTCTAATAATTTCAACAGAGAATTAATAATTTAGATCTACTTTAAATAAAACATAATCAAAGTTTTACAGAAATCTTACTTCAACGATTTTAAATAAAATTATAAATACACTAATCATATGAACAATAAGAACCTGTAATGGTCGCAGCTCCAATCGGAAGGTGAATCTCCTCGTTTGTCACAGCTCCACACTCGTCGTCAATCACCACGGTCACAGGCGGACACCTCGGTTAACCACCCAACCACTCTGGAAGTACTCTTCTTCCTTCCAGACCCCCGAGCTAGTCGGGCCGTAGAGTTCACACACGTATTTCAGAAATTCAGCTTGGGATTCCCCTCCCACCAGGATTTCTTAGCCAAACCCTTAGATAGCAGCAAGTCCTTGAGGCAATTGAAAATTACGACAATCGTCCAAATTATGGGCCCCTTACCCATTCCTTAAGCTTTCCTTATAAAGGGAAATCTCCTGCGACACATGTCGCTTCATGCATAATTAAATATTTTTAATTATTTAATTATTTAAAACACTCACCCATCCAAGTGTCAGTTTCTCAAGGAAGTGTACCTACATCCCTAAGATTGCTCTAGTTTGTCCCCCAGATATTTTAATAAGCTCCTAGCTTTTAGTTGACTAGGTGTCTAATCTATTTTGCTCCTAAATAATAATTTCTATTATTTTAAATGCTCAACAAAAAATATAACTATTCATGTGCAAATGTCTTAGCTATTGTTATGCATTTGCTAAGTAATAATCTAGAGTTATTCTCCTAAGTTTTTATGCATTTTAATTTAACAATCAAATTCACTAGGATCACGGTGCCGCGTCGTTGGGCTCATGGTTCCTTAATTTTTAATTCTCTGACATGGCACCACTCCGTCGGGTCCAATCATCCAAGATTTCCATTCCTTGGCATGGTACCACCTCGTTGGGTCCTTGCGTCCATTCTTTCCGTTCTCGACAGGGTACCTCATCGTTGGGCCCTTCTGCCATCATATTTCCGTTTTGACTTGCGGGAACTCTTGTAGGGATTTTAGGAATCGTTACCATCCATCCTCCGTCTACATGCTATCTAGGGACTAATGGCGCTGAGGAGTGAGTCCGTTCTCACTGCGCGCCCCTCAACTCGTACGTGACCAGCTCCGTCGTGGCCCACCTCGTACGCCCTCACGCATTCCTCTTGAGCAAGCGGATCAGTACTTATCTGCTCATGCGTGGTATTCTCGTCGGAAGTCGACATCGTCGTCGCTCCCCTTATGTGTGATTTTCCCGTACTCTACGGCCCTTCATGTTCCTTTGTGTGTCCGTTGGTGAACCGTCTCACTTGTTTCTACACACACTTCTCACAACAAGTTATTAGTAGTACTGTCCTCAATACTCATCATCTGATTTCTAAATCTAGTATTGTTAAACATTTATGATTTATTCAAACTTCTCATTCATCTAATCAATTATACATTTCGTCAACAATCACATAATCATTGTATAGCTAGTCGTTAAGCATTATCCATCAACATAATTTTCCATAGTCATAGCTAATCGTTTAACATATGCATTTATTCAATTTACATCAACAGTTCAAATACACATATTCAAAGATAAGGCCCAAAAGGTTATTTAATTAATGTTTCAATCGGTCGGGTCACTCAGCAGGTGCCCTCAATGTCTACAAAAGTCTAGGGGCACTACATACACCCCTACTTATTTAGAACTTTGTCCCGAAGTTCAGAATAAAAATGGAAAATTACGACGCATCTCAGTTGCGTCCTCCCAAGTCGCAGAGCTTGGACTATAGCTGTCCCACTGTACTTTGACTTGATCAATCATACGGTGCCTAAGCTGCCGCGTTCGCTGGTCTAAAATCCGGATCGGTTCGGCCATCACGGCCCCGTCGTCCGTTATCTGCACATTACTCAAGTCAATGATATGTGAAGTATCGGGAACATAGTGGCGCAATACAGAAACATGAAAAACATTATGAATTCTACTTAATGATGACGGCAAGTCAAGACGATAGGCAACCGGTCCTATCCGTTCTGAAATTCTAAAGGGTCCTACAAACCTAGGCGACAACTTGGCTCCCTTTCCAAACTTTATAGAACTCTTCTGTGGTTTTACCCGTAGAAATACCCTATCCCCAATTTCGTAGCTACGATCAGTCCTGTGTGTATCTGCATAGCTCTTCTGGCGATCCTGTGCTTCCTTTAGTCGAGCACGAATCGTGACCATCTGGTCTTCCATCTCTTGTATCACCTCAGGACCAAGTAATGTCCTGTCCTCTAGTATATCCCAACTTATGGGAGTCCTACAAGGTCTCCCATAGAGAAATTCAAAAGGAGCCATCTGGATAGAACTCTGATAGCTGTTGTTGTATGCAAATTCTACCAAGGGTAGATATTCTTCCCACTTCTTCTGTTGATCCATTACATACATTCTTAGCATGTCCTCCAATACTTGGTTCACTCTTTCCGTTTGTCCATCCGTTTCAGGGTGGTAGGCGGTGCTAAAGTTAAGTTGAGTACCAAGAGCTTCTTGAAAGCTTGTCCAAAACCTTCCAGTAAATACTGATCCTCTGTCAGAAATAATTTTCTTCGGAATTCCATGTAGTCTTACTACTTCATTTATGAAAACTCGGGCTATCTCCGGAGCTTGATACGTATTCTTAATCGGCAGGAAATGCGCACTCTTGGTAAGAGTGTCAACGACCACAAAAATTGTGTCGTGTCTCCTGTTGGTTAAGGGCAACCCAACTATAAAATCCATAGAAATAACCTCCCATTTTGATTCTGGGATTGCATGTGGTTGCAGTAATCCGGCTGGGTGTCGATGTTCCGCCTTTACCATCTGGCATTCCAAACACTTCGCCACAAAACTTACTACATCCCTCTTCATGCCATGCCAAAAGAACAAAGGTTTCAAATCTGCGTACATCTTTTTTATTCCAGGATGTGCTCTATAGACGGCTCGGTGAGCCTCAGACAATATTAAATCTCGAATTTCTTCATTATCAGGGACATACATGCGACGGTTATATCGTAATAAACCGTCCTTGTCCAAAGAGTACCCTTCAAACTTGGGTATCCTCATCTGTTCATTCTCCAACTCAGCTTTTACTTCATTATACCATGTGTCCTTCTGTTGTAGTGTCAAGATCTTTTCTCTTAAGTTGGTTTTTAATGGTATGACAGAGAATATCCTCGGTCTACGACTAAGTGCATCTGCCACTTTGTTCAAGGTCCCTTTCACATACGTTATGTCGAAGTCGTATTCACTGAGTACTTCCGACCATCTTCTCTGTCTTGCATTAAGGTCGCTTTGAGTGAAGATGTGCTGTAAGCCACAATGGTCAGTCTTTAATTCAAACTTTCTCCCTACCAGATAGTGTCTCCATAACTTCAAAGCATGCATCACCGCAGTCATCTCCATATCATGGGTCGCATAGTTCTCTTCATGCGGCCTAAGTCTTCTGGACGTGTACGCAATTACTCTCCCATCTTGCATCAATACACAACCAACACCATCCTTTGAAGCATCCGTGCATACCAAGAAATCTTTATCCATATCGGGAACTTTTAAGATCGGTGCCGTAGTCAGTAATTCTTTTAATTTAGCAAAGGCCTCTTCGCATTTCTCCGTCCAAATGAAAGGACGGTTCTTCTTTTGCAATTCAGTAATAGGTCCCGCTACTCTAGAGAAGCCTTCCACAAAACGTCTATAATACCCGGCAAGGCCCATAAAGCTTCGTACCTCATGTACATTTGTGGGTGCCGGCCAATCCCAAATGGCTTCAATCTTGGCTGGATCTACAGCTATCCCTTCGCCGGATATAATGTGTCCAAGATAATGAATCTCCTTCTGGAAGAATGAACACTTTGATAATTTTCCATAAAGGTGATTTTCTCTTAAACATTTTAAGACTATCCTCAGGTGTTCCTCATGTTCTTCTGGTGTTCTTGAATAAATCAGAATGTCGTCTAAGAACACCTGTACAAACTTGTCAAGGTGTTGTCGAAACACACCGTTCATCAGGTTCATGAATACACTGGGTGCATTTGTTAAGCCGAAAGGTACTACGACAAATTCGTAGTGTCCAAATCTAGTTGTAAATGCTGTTTTGGGGATATCTTCATCCTTGATCCTCAACTGATGGTATCCCGACCTTAGGTCGATTTTTGAGAATACCGTCGCACCCTTCATCTGATCAAAGAGGTCATCTATTCTGGGTAGGGGATACTGATTTCTTACGGTCGCCTTGTTCAATTGCCGGTAGTCAATGCACAAGCGCCAAGAACCATCCTTCTTCTTCACAAAAATAACAGGTGCTCCCCAAGGAGACACACTGGGTCTGATCAGTCCTAAATCTAACAACTCTTGTAGTTGAATTTGCAATTCCTTCAATTCAGGTACAGACATTCGGTAAGGAGTCCTAGCTATGGGTTCGGTTCCAGGTTTCAGTTCTATGGTGAAATCCAGTTCACGTTGTGGTGGTAGGCCAGGTAATGCATCAGGAAACACATCCATGAATTCTGAGAACAAGGGATGATTAATTACTTCTACCTTATCTCCTTCCTTGTTCATTGCAATCACCGCATACAGTTGGCACCCTTTCCTCATGCTTTTCTTAAGTTGCATGGCCGATATCATTCTTAAGGAAACCTTCTTCTTCTTCCCTGTTATCATTCTCTTGTAACCTTCATCGTCGATGAAAGTTAGTTCCTTACTTCGGCAATCCATCACCGCCGAGTGTGCTTCCAGCCAATCCATCCCCAGGATTAGATCATATGTACCCAATTCCGTAACATAAAAGGATATTCTAGAAGAACATACTCCTAGGTCGACTTCACAGTTCTCTACCTTAAGACTCACACTCTGGACACTACCGGATGCCATCTCGACAGTGTCGAAATCATCTTGACTTATTGCCATCATTTTATTATTTTCTACAACTTTTAAGGAAATAAAACTTTCAGTAGCTCCAGGGTCTATAAGCAAGGAAAATACATTACCATGTATCTTACCAGTAGTCTCGAGGACGGTGGACTGATGTTCAGCTTGGCGGTTGTTGACGGCAGCGTGTATACGATGCGCTCGTCCTAAATCGGCTGCGGTAGTTTGTCGCGGTGCTTGCGCTCTTTGGTTTCCCCGGTCCTGCTGAGGACATTCGCTTTGGAAGTGTGGTCCTCCACACCTCCAACATCCTGCTTTGGGCCCTCTTGTTTTGTTTCTAGCTGGTGCATCATTTCTTCTTGGTCCAAACTGCGCCGGTTTTGCAAAAGGCTTTGCATGATCATTCCGTGGTGGCGGTCGGTATGGTGTTCTATCATCTCTGTTAGACCCTCCGTTGAAAGGTCTCCTCCCAAAACTCTTATTCCCATACTGATGTTTGGGTGCATGTGAAGGTTGACTTCCTCGGTCTGTATTTGTAAAGTTCTTATTTTGCAGCATCTTGCCGGGAAGCTCTTCTTCCGCTATGAGGGCCTTCTGGACCGCATCGTGCAAGGTAGAAGGTGTCAGAATACGAACCTTGTCTCGTATGACTGGGTTTAATCCGTAGATGAACTTATTGACTTTTAGTTTCTCCGTGGCAACATGGGGTGCATATCTTAGTAACTCCATAAAACGGATTTCGTACTCTTGTACTATCCATAGTCCTTGTTTTAGTGCATGGAAATCATTCAGTTGTCGCTCAATGAATTCGTCTGATAGGTAATGCTGACGGAAATGTTCATCGAACAATTCCCACGATATTTCCTCAAGCTCTAGACCTAGCTGAGGTCGCAAGGTCTTCCACCAAAGAAAGGCTTCCCCCTTCAGTTGTAGTATTGCCATCCGTACCTTCATGTTAGACGTGTAGTCTCTCAAAGAAAAACACATGGCCATGTTTTCAAGCCATGCCTCAGCGGCAGTCCCCTCAGTGGAACCCCAAAATTCAGGAAACTTTACCTTCTCTAGCTCTCGGTGTATGTTGACCGGAGGTGGCGCCTGTGGTACTGCAGTGACTTGAGAACCAACATTCTCGCGGTCAAGTCGTGTCATCAATGCTTCAGTCATTCTGTGGTAGTTCCTCATCATTGTCATGACCTCGTCCGCAGGTAGCTTAATGGTTTCCTCCGCTCTCGGAGGGTTATTCACAGGGGTTGTTGGGGTTGACGGGCGTGCAGCTCGTCCTCGTCCCCTTCCGACTCTACCCTGGCGAGTTCTTCGATCCATGACGAAGTCTGTTCAGATGTAAAAATAAAACTTATTAGTCAACTAAACATCCTAAATTGTTTTGCGCGGAATTCTCTAGGTCCGAACTAAGTTCGACCTCGCTCTGATACCAAATGTAGGGTCTCTCATCTTGAGCAAGTAGTTTTTTTTTTTTTTTTTTTTTTTTTTAAAGAAAATCATTTGAATCTGAAATCTTTATTCTTACCAAAGATAACTCTCATCTAAATCAAAAACTTATAAGTAAATCTCACTGTACTAAGATGTAATAACTAATAACTGATTCTTAAACATAATTAAAAATTACACCAATTCCGAAATATAATTATGAAAGATGTGTTCACAAGAGTTCCTTTTTCTTATTGGAACAAGGTGTACATTTTCCCAAAATAAATATAAAAAGCATTCCTTTCTACCCATTAAACATATCCTATATAAATTTGATGACCCTTTTTCCTTTACTTATTGAAGCAAGACATACATATTTTAGAACATATATCATGAGACCTTTTCTATATATTAAATATATCTTAATGAACCTTTTTCCTCCTCCTTTTTAAAGCAAGGTGTACATAATTTAAACATATAAATAAGGGATCATTTCCACATAATAAACATACTCTATAATTTATTTTCATATATTTAAAAATTTTCAATGAACCTTTTTATTTTCCTTTTTAAAGCAAAGTGTCCATAATTCAAAACCTATAAATAAGGGGCCATTTCCACATAATGAACATATCCTATAATTCTTTTTTTCTGGATATGTGTCATAACTTAACTTGGGAGACGATTTCCATCATTCAACTTATCATCGAACAAAAATTACGAAAATAATTATCGTTCCTAAATTTTGGTTACCTTTGTAATTCTTTACAATGCATTTTACTAAAGGGGTATATTGACCTTTGAAAAACTTCAACTTATTGACACATGATTCCTATATATATAATTCAATGATTCATATTGCATTAATTTACTATATGAATCTTAATTTATTGACAATATACAATAGTTCACCTTAATAACAAGACTATGAAATACATTTATGAGTACTACATTTCTAATAATTCGTTTCAATTTTTATGAAATAGTAATTGACATAAATATAGTAATTCAAATCTTTCATTTCATTTCCATTGTGTCGAAATATAAAATTGATATAACCTCAACGTTTCATTTTGATACCATTATTCCATTCTACTTTTATGGAGTATAAATAACATTCTATGAAATATAAACCTACATACATATGAGCATTTCATTTATTCCATCCCAAGAGACACGACTTGACCCAATTTATAGTATTACTTTTCAATCTAATATTCTATGTAAAGATTATTACTCACACAAGTTAACCATATTGTCCTAGTGGTGGTATATTCGTAACCCAGGTCTTTTCATCCATATACATATATAAATCCGTAAGTAAATCAAATGAGCATTTAGTAAGTAATTCATTCATTACATTAACAAATTCTCGACAAGATACACTTTAAAGTCAATGGTAATGTGGCGTTCCCTATAAATAGAGAAAGGCATTTTTTTTTATATCAATACCTATCTAAATCATGAAATATATGCTTATTAACTATAAGACCAAAAGTAATTGATAAAAGCATTCCTTAATCCACGCATATTCCAAATGATGGAGACAGTTTCATTAATTTGAGAACAATAGAGATTTTCCCTGGTTATAAAAATAATTGAACACAGAGATGAAGTTAATCTTATTACTAAAATAAAATCTCAATAGAATTAATTACATCATTGTGCCCGATCCGTTAAAGGATTCAAACATCAATACTCCAGGCATCCAACATTATTCAGTTGACTGTATTAGTATTCCGCAAATAGCCGAGAATTTAGGAGTCTAGGCTATTAACACCAAGCTCCAAGGAATGAGATGCTGTTCTTTGCACCTGTCACCCTTCTTAGTCATTCCAGGGAGGCATCTTGGGCAGTGCGGTTGGTTGAAATTGGTGTATGTCACGTAATTACAGCATGGGAAACATAAAAGGTAGGTGGGTGCAGTAGGAAGTCGGTGCAGTGAGGAGGAAGATGACAACTATGTTTTGGGATTTCGAACTAAATGCAAGGGTAAAACATTCATTATCCTAGAGAACAAAATCAGAGTTCGATCCACAGAGGTGGGGAATGATAATGAAATTTTAAATTACAAGGATACACACTCAGAGTAAAATTATTCACAATCCTGTAGGTGCTAACCGGAATTCGATGTGTAGGGAGATAAATTTTAAAGGCATCTGGAAATGCAAGATCAACTCAGAGATCGAAGGGCAGAGTCAAAAATAAAGTATGAAGTGAAATGTAGAGGGTTTTAAGATAAGCAAACGTAATCTTTGAAGTAGATCTGTAAATGCCGATGCAATTAGCTGCACAGGGTTTCTGGAAGTACTGAGAATGCTGTCATTTTGAGATTGAGATTATACACAAAAGAAATCATAAACGGTGAATTTAGGTAGAAACCAAGACACATCTTATGATTCCACTCCTGAAAGAACTGGAATCGAATGACTGATTAAGATTTTTCTAATATTTAATAAAATCATAGATCTCTGCGATTTATAAAATCAGATCTAAAACTGGAAACGGAATGACAGAGGAAACTTCTTCTGCGTTTTATCAAAATCATAGATCTGAGATTTCCACCTGAGATTTATCAAATTAAATCTAGAGCTGGAATCGAATGACTGATTAAGATTTTTCTAATATTTAATAAAATCATAGATCTCTGCGATTTATAAAATCAGATCTAAAACTGGAAACGGAATGACAGAGGAAACTTCTTCTGCGTTTTATCAAAATCATAGATTTGAGATTTCCACCCGAGATTTATCAAATTAAATCTAGAGCTGGAATCGAATGACTGATTAAGATTTTTCTAATATTTAATAAAATCATAGATCTCTGCGATTTATAAAATCAGATCTAAAACTGGAAACGGAATGACAGAGGATACTTCTTCTGCGTTTTATTCAAAATTATAGATCTGAGATTTCAACCGAATAATACAGTTCTAATTTAACTAAAACAGATTCATAACACAAACCAGATCTCTAATAATTTCAACAGAGAATTAATAATTCAGATCTAATTTAACTAAAACAGATTCATAACACAAACCGGATCTCTAATAATTTCAACAGAGAATTAATAATTTAGATCTACTTTAAATAAAACATAATCAAAGTTTTACAGAAATCTTACTTCAACGATTTTAAATAAAATTATAAATACACTAATCATATGAACAATAAGAACCTGTAATGGTCGCAGCTCCAATCGGAAGGTGAATCTCCTCGTTTGTCACAGCTCCACACTCGTCGTCAATCACCACGGTCACAGGCGGACACCTCGGTTAACCACCCAACCACTCTGGAAGTACTCTTCTTCCTTCCAGACCCCCGAGCTAGTCGGGCCGTAGAGTTCACACACGTATTTCAGAAATTCAGCTTGGGATTCCCCTCCCACCAGGATTTCTTAGCCAAACCCTTAGATAGCAGCAAGTCCTTGAGGCAATTGAAAATTACGACAATCGTCCAAATTATGGGCCCCTTACCCATTCCTTAAGCTTTCCTTATAAAGGGAAATCTCCTGCGACACATGTCGCTTCATGCATAATTAAATATTTTTAATTATTTAATTATTTAAAACACTCACCCATCCAAGTGTCAGTTTCTCAAGGAAGTGTACCTACATCCCTAAGATTGCTCTAGTTTGTCCCCCAGATATTTTAATAAGCTCCTAGCTTTTAGTTGACTAGGTGTCTAATCTATTTTGCTCCTAAATAATAATTTCTATTATTTTAAATGCTCAACAAAAAATATAACTATTCATGTGCAAATGTCTTAGCTATTGTTATGCATTTGCTAAGTAATAATCTAGAGTTATTCTCCTAAGTTTTTATGCATTTTAATTTAACAATCAAATTCACTAGGATCACGGTGCCGCGTCGTTGGGCTCATGGTTCCTTAATTTTTAATTCTCTGACATGGCACCACTCCGTCGGGTCCAATCATCCAAGATTTCCATTCCTTGGCATGGTACCACCTCGTTGGGTCCTTGCGTCCATTCTTTCCGTTCTCGACAGGGTACCTCATCGTTGGGCCCTTCTGCCATCATATTTCCGTTTTGACTTGCGGGAACTCTTGTAGGGATTTTAGGAATCGTTACCATCCATCCTCCGTCTACATGCTATCTAGGGACTAATGGCGCTGAGGAGTGAGTCCGTTCTCACTGCGCGCCCCTCAACTCGTACGTGACCAGCTCCGTCGTGGCCCACCTCGTACGCCCTCACGCATTCCTCTTGAGCAAGCGGATCAGTACTTATCTGCTCATGCGTGGTATTCTCGTCGGAAGTCGACATCGTCGTCGCTCCCCTTATGTGTGATTTTCCCGTACTCTACGGCCCTTCATGTTCCTTTGTGTGTCCGTTGGTGAACCGTCTCACTTGTTTCTACACACACTTCTCACAACAAGTTATTAGTAGTACTGTCCTCAATACTCATCATCTGATTTCTAAATCTAGTATTGTTAAACATTTATGATTTATTCAAACTTCTCATTCATCTAATCAATTATACATTTCGTCAACAATCACATAATCATTGTATAGCTAGTCGTTAAGCATTATCCATCAACATAATTTTCCATAGTCATAGCTAATCGTTTAACATATGCATTTATTCAATTTACATCAACAGTTCAAATACACATATTCAAAGATAAGGCCCAAAAGGTTATTTAATTAATGTTTCAATCGGTCGGATCACTCAGCAGGTGCCCTCAATGTCTACAAAAGTCTAGGGGCACTACACATGAATCATAAACATTTTATTTTTATTTTTATAGTTAATACATCGGTTTGTCATTCCATTAACTTCTATCTTAAACCAATACATCCCTACAATAGCCAACAAGACATGATTCCATCGAATAAATGAGCTAATCCTCAAGGCATGGCAGACAACCAACTATCTCAAATAGAACATTTGCATATTATGTTTCCATTGAAATCATTATTTTATTTGAAAAATTCCCACTTTCATAGAGAGAAAGGGTTCATTAATAAATTTTTTGAGTTGCTACTTAAAATAGATGTATATTGATATATTTTATTTTGTTTTTAATTAATAAATGCATTTGTAAATGAGTATATTTTAATTTGGTTTTAACCAATAAATTAGTTTTTAAGCTATGATAGCTTTCCATCTAGGTTCACCCATCACATAGATTCCATCATTTCAATACCTAACGTTCATGAAAGGGTCCAAAGGTTGAGTGGTGAGAAATTTCTTAGAAGCCAACAATCACATGCATGGTGATATTTGCAACGTGTACCCAAAATATAATTCCTATTATAAAATGTGATAGGAATAATATTGAAACACAAGCGGCAATAGTTTATGTTGTGTGACACCTAAGGTATAGTTCAATTATTTGATAAAGAATAAAGAATCATGGATAAGAGATACATGATTCTTATGAGGATACTGAATTGTTGTTCTATTTATACATATTAAATTCAATGGATTCGATGCTTAGATAGTAACCTACATGAAAAAAAATAACATTGACTATTTCCTAACATGTAATAATACTATTTACCGGTTCTCAATTATGAATTATAAATTTATACTAATGGTAGTCTCAAGGAGTGATTGGAACATTCCTCAACAATCTCCGACTTGACAAGAAACCCTTAAGAGGGTGTATTCCCACCTTACTCATGTAGCAAGAAAACTTCCTTCTATCTAAACCCATGGTCAAAGCATGAACTACGTTTTCTTTAGTCGCCACCTTCAGTAGTATAGCTTCACTTAACCTGATTGTGATATATAATCTATCGTTTCTACCTAATTAATCAATGACTATAAAGAAAAATGCTTGATATTTTCACTATTAAATAAATCACTAGATTTGAAATGTCATGCTTGAATTTTCAAATAAGGTCCATGGTCCCAAATCTACAAACGTAAGAAAATTCAATCAATAGTTTGTAAATATGTTTGTTGGAACCCAAATTTCGGTCCTCATGTTGTTTCCCTCTTCCTCTGTCCTCATGTTGTTTCCATATTTCATGTTGTGAGACATGTTTGAGTCTGGAAACCCTCCCACATATTCAATGCATGCATCTAGTCTAACCATGCCAAATTTATGTCCATACAAGCACAAATTGAAAAAATTCAACGTTGGCCCCGTTTAGCACATTAATTAATCTATAGGTATGGTTTTTGATTGTCGAATTGTTTTTGTCAGTCATGTTTGAGTCTGGAAACCCTCCCACATCGTCAATGCATGCGTCTAGCCTAACCATGCCAAACTTCAGTCCAAACAAGTACAAATTGAAAAAAATTCAACGTTGGCCTTGCGTAGCACATTAATTAATATATAGGTATGGTTTTTTATTGTCGAATTGTTTGTGTCATACATGTTTGAGTCTGGAAATCCTCCCACACCGTCAATGCATGCGTCTATTCTAACCATGCCAAATTTCAATCCATGCAAGCAAAAATTGAAAACATTTCAACGTTGCCCCCATGTAGTACTTGAATTAATCTATAGGTATGGTTTTTCATTATCGAATTGTGTGTGTCAGTCATGTTTGATTCTTTAAACCCTCCCACACCGTCAATGCATGCATCTAGCCTAACCATGCCAAATTGCAGTCCAAACAAGCACAAATTGAAAAAATTTCAATGTTGGCCCCGTGTAGCACATTAATTGATCTATAGGTATGGTTTTTAATTTTTGAATTGTTTGTGACATACATGTTTCATGAGTCTAGAAATCCTCCCACACCGTCAATGCATGCGTTTAGTCTAACCATGCCAAATTTTAGTCCAAGCAAGCACAAATTGAAAAAATTTCAATGTTGGCCCCGTGTAGTACTTGTATTAATCTATAGGTATGGATTTTGATTGTCAAATTGTGTGTGTCATTCATGTTTGAGTCTTGAAACCCTCTGACACCGTCAATGCATGCGTCTAGTCTAACCATGCCAAATTTTAGTGCATGCAAGCACAAATTGAAAAAATTTCAACTTTGGCCCTGTGCAGTAGTACATGATCAAGCACGCCATTTGGGTTAGCTTGATAATTGTGCATTTCCTTACTGAGCTTCTGTTTGTTTCGAGAATAATTTAATATTCTCTACTAAACAGGGCCAACCATGTGAAGGTGGAAGCTCATCTGACCCCCCCCCCCCCCCCTCACGTCACTCTCAATCCCCCATAATCCGACAAAATCTATGTACAAAAAAAATATTTTATTGTTTTTTTTTGTCATACTTAAGAAGAAATGTCTCTAATTATAACATATGCCAACATACAGGAAAATGGAAAAAACACTAAGAAATAATTAATTTGTATGTACCAATAAAATTCAATAATTCTATCGCAATATTAAATCAAAATATATAGAGTAGATATATTAAGGCATACCTCTTACACTTCAATGGACTTCATCATTTTATTCATCCAAGTCATCATCTGTATCATCCGATCCAGGTTCAACATTGTAAGGATTGGCCATATCATCATCGTCGTCAATGTCAATTATGATTATCATGTCATCGTCGATATCATCTTCATGGACATTGTCTGCTACATCACCTAATTCAACTAATTCTTCGACATCTTCCTCTGGAACATGATCATCTAACTAATGTTGATAATATTCAACATCATCTTCTTCTTCAAGATCCTCTTCATTACCTTCCTCTACGTTATACTTTACCAACCTTCCCCTTGGATCGTGTCTCACAACAAATGACCAACCCCCTCTACCTGGAACCTCAGAGTAAAATACCTATTTACATTGGCTTGGAAGAACATAGGGCTCCGTTCCTGGCTCAAACAACCTTATATTAACCATGGTAAATCCATTATCATGTTCAATAATAGTTTTATCGGGATCATGTTGATTCAATCGTAACCTGTACCATTTGACAACAAACATAACTACTTTGAAGGAGTTAAAGTCACACTGAACAATATCGTCCAAACACCCATAGTATCGATTTTCTGAGAGTTATGGATGTATGTCACCTCTATAGGAAACATTGGTCACCTCAAAGACTGCAGATATCCCACAATCTGATGTTTTCTTCATTTCATCCAACTTTTTTATGTGAAATTTACAACCATTGCACCACATAGCCTTATGGTGTTTTACCTACAACAAGCCATACACGTAAAGATTACATCATGAATTGGTGATTAAGTGCATGTTTATGCAATGCAGGGAAAAAAATCAACGTGTACATCAATATATTTGCAAAATAAATAAATAGTATGGCTGATTAATATGCTTTTGTGCTTATCTTTTAAACCATATGCTAAATCGATTTCCCTTTGTGTAAGATTAGTATCTCCATTGCGATGAGTTGCTTTAAATAATGAAGCCACACCTTCCCATGATATTCCATGACCAAATTGTTCACATCCTCCAATCCATACCTTCATCCAATCAAGATTGTTTGCGATGTATAAATGAAGTGCATCCCACTCTCAACCAACTGCTTGATGAAAATAAAATTAAAATTCAGTACAAATGTACATTCACTTAACATAGTATACACTTTTAATTGATGCATATTGAATATTAAAAATAGAATAAGTATGATATATACATAAAAATCAACAGTCAAATGTACCATATTAATTAATCTCCACTAGCTAATAATCACCTTTCACCTTCCTCCTTCTACCTTTCCCCTCCAGGTACTCCCCTTCGAAATTGTTATTGGATTCTGGATCACAAATGAAACCTAAATTGAGCTTTGATGTTAATTTAGGAATATATTCACTAATATACATCATGTTCTAGTATACCATATATCCCTCCACCATAGAACCCTTAGTACGTGCTCATTTTCTAACCAAACCCTTAAAAAATTTCAAGTGCCTCTCAACCATCCACATGGACCTTGTACAGGTCCACACAATTCAATCTCCTCAACTTGGTGTATGAGGTAGTGTTCTTGTGCATTGAAAAATGCCGAAGGTAGATGCTTCTGCATTTCACACATGAGACGAGGAATTTATCTCCTCCAATACTTTTATCTTCTTTATGGATTTCTTTAGATGACAAACATCTACAAGTGATGCAAACCAATCATGAGATTTAACAAAAAAAACATTATATTACATAACAATTAATGCAAAGATGTCAAATATATGTTCTACAATGAATTAAACAAACACTAAGCGCATGCGAAAAATCACTACTTACCTCATGTGTTTCCCAATATTATATATAATTTGTTTGACATTGTTGTCAAAGTTGTCTGGGAGAGAGAGAGGTAGAACATACTGTAACAATATACAAATCGTTTCATTTTTTTATACAAAAAGTAGACAAAAAAATACCAACAATATGCACTAGAATAAAAAAAGATAGTAATTATATGCATACCATAATAATTACCTTCATGAAGATATGCCAATCATGTGTTTTCACCCCCACAAAATCACCTTTCTTTGTTATGATATTCTTCATGTTCAAACAAAATCCGATGGGAAATTTAATTTTTCGCATGACTTCTTTTACAACGTTACTTTGTTGCTCCGTTAACAACCATGGAAGTGAGTTTATATTAATTTGGTATCCGTTGATATGTAATTGAATCATATCTTTCATTGCATGGTTGGCTTCTTGAATGTCATTAAGAATTTTGACAATTTTTTCTGTCACTCCTTCCATCCAATATTCACCATAATGTTTCAATCACATTCTTTCTTATATGCATTGTATCAAACAGATGAGCAATTTGTAGGTGCTCATAGTAGGGAAACCTACTGAATTGTTTATGATAACTTTTCATTCCCTGTGAAATCCAATTGACGCCTTCATGATCACAACGGACATCATGAATCATAGTTTATAAAGAAATTACAGAAATCAATGTCAATTACAGTAAACAACACATAACAAAAAAAAATCATAACATTTCATATATGATGATAGATAGACAATTTGATCTGTATTTACCTTGACGATTTCTATTATATTGCAACTTCCATAGGCGAGGTTTCATTCTCTGTGGTTTTAATGCAATCTCTTGCTTCCCATTGAATAGATGTTTTTCGGTAGTTCGATACCTATGATTCTTAGAGAGGAAGTGCCTATACTCATCAAACACCTCCTTTCCTAAACTTTTTGAACGGTGAGATTTGATATTAGGACCAAAAAATGGACATGAAAATTTTCCCTTTGTCTGAATACCTACTTAAACAGATGGATTAACTATTAAGCCCTAAATATGGGCACATTTCCCTCTATATTGTGGTTCATTACATTAGTTTTGATGTCATATTTGGTCCATTAGTGGTAATTTTCATTAGTATGGTTATATTAGTTATGTCGGCTTGGGTCATTTAGTTGGGATTGTACCCCTTAGTCTCCTATATATCGGAAGGATACCTTTCATTTGGAGTATCTTGTCTTGTCTTGTCTTGTGTACTTAGTACATTGTGTAAGGATGTTTCCCCCTCGAATAGGCTTGTTATTCAGATATTTTCTTCAATCAAGTCATGGAGTACTCTTTCTTATCTATTTATGCTCTTTTCATACTATTTTTGGAATTTTTTGGCATAAAATTTAGTATCATAGCCCTTTCCTCGGGACTGGTTTCTTCAAAATGAGTCATCTTGGAATCTTCGCCATAAATGTTTTTATAGAAGGGTTCAAAGAGCGAGACGTAAAACTAGTCTAAAACAGGTGTTCTAAGAAAAAGGTCATATATAGAGCATGAAAAATCCAAATTGAGTGAGACCTATTTCATATGAATGAAGACAGACCAAAGTATCTTTGGTATGGTTTTCAACCTCAGATACAAAACATTGGACACGTGGCATGCAATACAAGTTCGTTATTCTGGAAAGAAACAAAATACGAGGTGTTGGGAGATGCGCAATAAATTCATATTGGTAAATCCAAATTAGATTAAACTTGTGGCATTGGAAAGAGGACACATAAGGATACAATAGTGAGAATTTTTAGATCCATAGTAGCATAAATTTAAAATTTACATCAGTTTCAAGTCATCCTTTTAGCTGTCTTCCAATCAGGGTTTGAAAAGGTACGCCCTTTTTTATTTTGATTAACTTTGAGTAGAAGGATATAATTGTGGTGACACCTAAGGTGTGATATATATTTATATTGTTCAAAATGCCACCAAAAGTAAGTGTAAAGACCTACACTCCATCCAAACCCCCAGAGGATCCATCCTCGACGCATGACGAAAGGGAAGACCTCTCTTTTCCAGTGTCCCAGTTGGAAGATATGACTAAAGGGTCTGTGAAAAAAGTTGATTTGGATAATTTAGAGGAGAAGTTGAATAAAATGGAGGAAAATATGAAAGGTTCAGTGAGAACAGTTGATTTAATAAATCTAGAGGAGAAGTTGATGGGGAATATGACAAATATTGTTAATCTCATACAAAATTCAAGGGATACTCTTCCTATAGGTGATGATGTGTTTCAGGATACTCAGGAGGATAAAGATAATTCTCATGTTGAGAAACCTTCCATGAATAAGAATATTCCAAGAGGAAATTATTTTTGTAATGGAATTCATCAGGGGTGGTCACCAAGGGGCACCCAACTTCCCAAGATTGACATGCGAAATTTTTTTGGAAATGATCCAATAACATGGATATTCCAAATGGAGCAAATATTTGATCTACACTAGGTTCCAACTTTGCAAAAGCTAACTATTGCATCATTATATTTAGAGACTGATCAATTTGTATGGTACCAATGGATTTGTGATCGTAAAAAGGAATCTATTATATCTTGGTCTATATTCACCGAACAATTGATTGCACATTATGGGGATATTAATAACAATACCTTCTTTAGCGAGTTAATAAATCTCAAGCAAAAAGTGTTAAATTTTGAGCATTAATTCATTATACTCTAGAATCTTTGCTGAGAGAATAGCATATACTGTATATCAATGCATGACAATCACAATATGACAAGCATCACAAGAATCAAAAGTATAAGAGACAAGAGACACAGAGTTTCCGTGGGGAAAACCCTAAGGTGAAAAACCCCACAACTTCCTCAGAGATAGAGAGAGCAATGGCTCAACCAAAGTACAACCAAATAACACTGAGATAGTCTCCTAGTAGCAGATGATCCTCCTCATCACTGGTGCGCCACTTTTTGAGTGAGAGTGAGTTACTTTTCCGAGTGTCTAAAATAGAGATCTCCGATCTCTATTTATACTAACCTTTTTTCCCAGTGACCTTATCGGGCCGACTTGTCTAGCTAGGTACATCCACATTATATTATATATAATTCATGGCCGACCCCACATGGTGGTCTAATAACCCATCGACAAGTACACACACTTGCGACACTTGTCAATCCACATGACGACACTTCCTTATAGAGGAATAACACATCTCTTATAAGGGTACAATAAATATATATATAATACACAGATGAAATACATTCCGAAGTTACATATACATCAACAAAAAGGTCCAGTTGCAGAGCACATCAAACAGTTTGAGAAGTTAAGTCTTAGAGTGAATAACATTCCAGAATATAATATGTTGGATCTCTTCATTGGCACCTTGAAGGATAACATTCAACATGAGGTGTGTCTCTTTGAACCACCATCCTTGGGGAAGGACTTCATGATGGAAAGGAAGGTTGAAAGCAAAAATATGACGATGGCTAGTAGAAAGAGCACCTCCAACACATACCGAGAGAATATTGTTACTTCTTCTAACCCACCTCAAAGGTTGACACCTCAACAAATAGAGGAAAGAAGAGAAAAAGGCCTATGTTTTAATTGTGTTAGCAAGTATAGTAAGGGACATAAGTGTGGTGAGAATAAATTATTTTACATAGAATGTGAAGAGGAAGAACCAAAAGAACAAGAACCATCTCCAGATGAAGAAATAGAAGATAATCCTTCAGAAGAGATTACTCCCACCATATCATGTCATGCATTAGTTGGAATTAGCACTCCTCAAACTCTAAAGATCGAAGGATTTATCAAAAAGAAAAAGTTAACACTGTTGATTGATTCTGGTAGTACTCATAATTTCATTCACTATAAATTAGAAAAATCTCTCAATTGCTTTGTATATCCAGCACTAGAGTTTCAAGTAATTATTGCAGATGGAGGAACTATCAACTGCTCAGGGAAATGCGATAATATAAATATTACTATGGGATAATATGTATTGAATAGTCCAATGATTTCTATTCCAATGGGTGGTGTTGATGTTGTCTTAGGAGTTCAATGGTTACAATCTTTGGGAACTGTGGATTTTAATTTTCAGAATATTTTCATGATTTTTTTATGGGAAGGAATGGAATATGAATTATAGGGTATCATAGGGAAACCAAGCAAGGTGATAAGCTCTAATGGTATGACAAAATTGATGAAAAATGGACATCAAGGTGTAGTTGCACAATTATGCTCATTAGATGTTCAAACATCTAAGCCTCCTATTTCCCCAGATCTCCAAAGGTTTATTAATAAGCATTCCAAGGTATTTGAAGATATTCCAAAAGGTCTCCCATCTGTCAGATATTTTGATCATGCTATTCACTTAATCCCAGGAATTGTTCCTCCTAACATCAGACCTTATAGATACCTCTATGGACAGAAGAGTGAAATTGATCGTATGGTTGAAGAAATGTTAGAGGCTATCATAATTAGGCCTAGCCAAAGTTCATACTAGGCACCAGTGGTAATGGTACACAAGCCAGATGGATCATGGCGTATGTGTCCAGATTATAGAGAGCTCAACAAGATCACCATTAAATATAATTTTTCCATTCCTGTAATTGATGAATTGCTAGATGAATTACATGGAGCAATTTATTCACAAAGTTGGATCTTTGTTCTTGGTATCATCAAATTAGAATGAAAGATGAAGAAATTCCAAAAACAACATTCAAAACTCATGAAGGTCATTATGAATTTCTAGTCATGCCATTTGGTCTCACGAATGCACCTTCCACATTTCAGGGTTTGATGAATTCCATTTTCAAGCCTTTTCTTAAAAAATTTGTGCTAGTATTCTTTGATGATATACTAATCTATAGAAAGTCTTGGGAGGAACATGTTCAACATGTTGACATGGTACTACAACTACTACAATAGAAACAAATATATGCAAAACCTTCCAAATGTTTCTTTGGGGTGAAGTAGGTAGAGTATTTGGGTCATATTGTATCTCATGAAGGTGTCAAGGTAGACCCTAACAAAATTAAAGGCATAATAGACTAGTCAGTTCCCAAAAACCTGAAGAATATTCGAGGATTCTTAGGTCTGACAAGGTACTACCACAAGTTTGTTCGAAATTATGGAAGAATAGCAGCACCTCTAACAACATTATTGAAGAAATATGCATTTTATTGGACTCTAAAGGAAACTCAAGCTTTTGAACAACTTAAATAGGCAATGTGCATAGCTCCTATATTGGCCACGCCAGACTTCACAAAAACCTTTATTGTGGAATGTGATGCTTCAGGAAATGGCATTGGCATTGTTCTAATGCAAGAAGGACACCCGCTTGCTTTCACAAGGAATCCAATCAAGGGAAAGAGCTTACAAAATCCCATTTATGAGAAGTAAATGTTTGCGATACTACATGATCTTAAGCAATGGCGTCCTTATCTAATAGGTAGGCACTTCAAGGTCAAAACAAATCATGATAGTGTCAAAGACTTCTTGGAACATAGAATATCTTCAGGAGATAAAAACAAGTGGGTAACCAAGGTGTTGGGATATGAATTTGCAATAATCTATAGAAAAGGGAAACATAATGTGGTGGCAGATGCACTCTCCAGAAAAGATGAATATGTTGGGGCATTAATTTGTTCCATTTCCATTCTACAACCAAATTGGATAGCAGAAGCAAGGGAAGAATGGAAAAAAGACCTATCTGTGTGGACACTCATTCAAAAGCTACAGAATGATCCCAATGTATCAGATACTTTTGTGTGGAAAAATTATTCAATGTAGTATAAGGATCGCTTATATTTATGAAATAAATCCCAACTCAAGCAGAAGGTCCTTTCTGAATTACACGCCTCTCCTATAGGTGGGCACTCAGGATTCCTAAAAACTTACCACATGGTCAAGAAGAAATTTTTCTAGGAAGGTCTTAAATCTGATGTTCAAAGGTTCGTGGCTGAATGCTTGGTTTTCCAACAGAATAAGGGTGAAACAGTTAATACCCCAGGACTTCTACAACTGTTAGACATACCTTGCCAGCACTGGGAGGAAGTCTCCATGGATTTTATCACAGGTCTACCCAAGTCTGAAGGAATTTTTTTTATTATGGTGGTTGTTTATAGACTCATGAAGTATGCACACTTTTGTGCACTCGCTCACCCTTTTAATGCAAGCATAGTAGTTGCAGCCTTTATGAAAACATTCCAGAAGTTACATGGAAATTTGAATATTATTGTAAGTGATAGAGATCCAATTTTCACTATAAAATTTTGGACTGAATTATTTTCTTGTTTGGGTAGTCAATTCGGTCATAGTTCATCTTATCACCCTCAATCTGATGGGAAAACTGAGATCGTGAACAAGTGTTTGGAATGTTATCCTCATTGCTTTGCATCTGATAAGCAAACATAGTGGGTGAAATGGTTGTCTTTGGCAGAATGGTGGTACAATACTTCCTTCCATACATCATCAAAAATGTCTCCATTTATAGAACTTTATGGGTACCAGCTTCCATCTATCACATCTACCTTAAAAGGAAAATCTAAAGTTAAAGCTGTGGAAGATCACATAGAGAACCAACAAGAAGTTCTCTAGATACTTAAGGACAACCTGACTATGTCAAAAAACAGGATGAAACAACAAGATGATCAACATCGTAGTGAAAGGAGTTTTGAAGAAGGGGATTGGGTATTTCTCAAGCTACAACCTTACAAGAATATGTCTCTCAAGCTATTAAATAAGGACAATAAATTAGCACCCAAGTATTATGGTCCTTATAAAGTGTTGCAGAATATTGGTAGTATGGATTACAAATTGGAGCTCCCTTCATCTTCAAGAGTACATCCAGTTTTCCATGTTTCTTGCTTAAAGAAGGTAATAGGAGACAATATCCCAATTCAAACAATATTTTTGGAGCTTGACGAAGAAGGAAACGTCATATTGGAACCTGAACAAATTACTGAAACAAGGAATAAATAGCTACGAAATCGGGCTATTACTGAGTACCTCATAAAGTGGAAGAACTTACCAGTTGAAGATTCGACATGGGAAGATGAGTCCTTCATATAGATGCATCTGCAACTAATCAAGCATCGAGGAAAACACTTGTCTGAAGGGGAGGGGCATGTTAAGCACTAAATATGGGCACATTTCCCCCTCTATTGTGGTTCATTACATTAGTTTTGATGTTGGCTTTGGTCCATTAGTGGTAATTGTCATTAGTATGGTTATATTAGTTATGTCATCTTGGGTCAGTTAGTTGGGATTCTACGCCTTAGTCTCCTATATATAGGAAGGATACCTTTCATTTGGAGTATCTTGTCTTGTCTTGTCTTGTGTACTTAGTACATCGTGTAAGGAGGTTGCCCCCTAGAAGAGGTTTGTTATTAAGCTCTTTTCTTCAATCAAGTCGTGGAGTACTCTTTCTGATCTATTTATGCTATTTTCATACTATTTTGGAAAATTTGTTGCATAACATTAACTATGTCAATTATAATTATATATAAAATGAATGGATTATTTAAAAAAACATGCGTGCATATTATAGTAACTAGCTCATAAAAATAAATGCAATTAAAGTGGAACTTATAATTACAAACCGCAAAAATGGGTTAACCCTGGGGCATCATGTATTGTCCATACAAGCATTGCATGGAATTGAAATTGCCTTTGTCGTATTGGTCTAGATACATCATACATAGTGATGCCATTACATAACTTTACTAGCTCGTCAATAAGAGCTTCAATATATACATTCATATCTTTAACTCGGTACTTACCCGATTGATTTGAACATATAAAATATATAATTATTACAACCATTTAGATAAATAAACCATACACAAGAGAAAAATAATATATATATATGACATTATGCAACAAAATACGAAAAATGAGATGCCACTACATTAAAAAAAGAGTTGTAGACACACTTGGAATAATCATTGACAACATTATGTGCTCCCTCTTTATTGACAACCATGGAGGAATGTTATTGTTGATACAAAAATAGGCCACAACAGGTAAATGGATCTCATCTCTGCAAATGGATTGACACCATCTGTTTCCAAAGAAATCCTAAGATTACAAGGTTCTTCTTTAAAGCGAGGCTATTTTTCCTCCATATATCTAAATGCAGACCCATATGCAAGCATTCGAATAATGTCATCTTGACTTCTATTCTGTGCATGGTAATCCATAAATTGTACTATGTTTTTGCACCTGAATAGTCGTTGCAAACGTGGAATAATGGGAATATAACGAAGAACCTTGTGAGGCACGTTTTTTGTTACTTGATCTGTTCGATATCTACTGATATGAAATTCAGTACATTTTGTTTCAAATTCATGTTGATCATAATATATAACATGGTCATCGAGGCATGCATCAATTGCTTCATACTGCATTCCAATTTCTTTCATGATGGCAGATAAATCTCGATATGTGCAAGGTAAAATAATTGACAGTGGTAACAAAAATTCAGCTATCAAGCTACAACAAATTAAAATAAAATAACTAGTTAATATAATATATAAATAATATTAATGAAACACATTTTATCCGTATTAATTTTACTTTGGATTAACAATAAAATTATTAGATGAACAGTGATAAAATTTAGCGCGATCATATATATGTGATGAAATATATTACATACCTTAACATCTGTGTGACTGATGTGTTTGAGATACCATTCATAACCTTCAAGTTCATTATCAACAACATAGCAGAGAGAAGATTTGTGTTGGAGCCTTCATAAAGGGGTTCGTATGCCTTCTCAAGAAGAGGTAAATCATGAACATCATCAAAGTCATCATTTTCATGATCATGATCAACATCATCCATTCTAACATTAAATGTATCATGGATCAATGTATCTGTACCATCATCTTCAACTATGTTATCAGTATGATCATCTTCTTCAATATGATCATTAACTTGTTCTCCATTATTCATAGCTCCATGTTCCTCCGATACTTGTTTTGAAAGCACATCCTCAGGGCGATATGCCGTAGGAGGTATTTCCTTTATAATTACAGAAAACCATCAATAGATATTAGTTAATATAATGAATATTAAAATTATACACACATTTACAAAAACGATCAATATAAAGACATATATAATGAACCTACCAATGGACGATATTCATGTCCCCCCTCAGCGTGGCCATGTTCCCTGCAATGTTTTATGGCTGTTGTGATATTTATTCTTCTCCTTTTAAAGTCCCTGCATTTACTGCATGGAAAATAACATTTCCCATCACCCTTTTTGTAATGTCCCCATTCTCTGGTAAAAGTTTTATTTATTCAATTTTGTCTACCTTACATGACAACACTATCTCAAACCTAAACTAGTTCCCGCAATGCAACCTAGAGTGGAAAAAGGGCATGGTGAACCACAAGGGGGAGAGTTTTTAAGTTTCTAAAGGCGTGGTGTTCTTTGGTTTTGATTTAGCTTCTAAACATGCATTAAGCTAATTTAATTATGATATATTTATATACAATTATACCTAAACGAATATCACTGTCGGTTGGATTTTTAATTAAAGCATGATAATTATTGAATTCTAAATACATATGTATATGTATTTATATGTGTTTTTATATGAGAATATATGAATATATATAGTGCATATATTTATTTATATGTAAATACTTTTATATGTTTATTCTTTTTAGAAATGCATATATATTTTATTCTTATGCTTTTATATAGTAAATAGAAATGAGCATTTCTTATTTTGGTATGAACATGTTTTATATGAGAAAAGGTTTTGATTGTAAAAAAAGAAACATAGTTAAGAAATTGGTATCCCTCACGAAGATGGATAGAGGAGAGAGTTTTTGGTATGATTGAAGAAAATGGGATTTGAAGCTTTATGGAGAGATGGCTGGAAAAGCTCAACCCAACCAAGATGGACGCAATATCAAGTTCATGAGCTATTTGTTTTAGACCTCTGCTCTCAGCTGGATTGAAATCGAAATCTCTGCTTATTTCATTTAAGTTGATACAAATGTTTTGGATCTCTGCCAATTTCCTTGTGTGGGTAAAAACATTTTGGGATCTATGTATGATGAATTGGGTTTGGTAAAAATGTTTTGGGGAACTCTGTATTTATTCATTGAGTTGGAAAACATTTTGGATCTCTGCCTATTTCCTTGTGTGGATAAAAACGTTTTGGGATCTCTGTATGATGCATTGGGATAAAAATGTTTTGGATCTTTGTATTGTGCATTGGGTTTGATAAAATGATTTGGAGCTCTGTATTATGCATTGGGTTTGATTAAAAATGTTTTGGATCTTTGTATTGTGCATTGGGTTTGATAAAATGATTTGGAGCTCTGTATTATGCATCAGGTTCGCTTAAAAACGTTTTGGAGCTCTGTATTGTGCATTGGGTTTGATAAAACGATTTGCAGCTCTGTATTGCGCATTGGGTTTGTTAAAAATGTTTTGGAGTTCTATATTATGCAGTGGGTTTGATGAAAAACGTTTTGGAGCTCTGTATTGTGCATTGGGTTTGATAAAAACTATTTCTAGCTATGTATTATGCATTGGGTTCGATTAAAAATGTTTTGGAGCTCTATATTGTGCATTGGGTTTGATAAAAATGATTTGTAGCTCTGTATTATGCATTGGGTTCGATTAAAAACATTTTTGGAGCTCTATATTGTGCATTGGGTTTGATAAAAATGATTTGCAGCTCTGTATTGTGCATTGGGTTTGTTAAAAACATTTTGGAGCTCTATATTTGTTAGTTTTTCAGAATTTACTTCAATCTGATCTAGGATCTTAACTGATAGAACAACATGTATAGCATATCTATAGCATATCAATCATGGACACAATAATGCAAGCACACAAGAGACACAGAGTTTACTTGGGGAAAACCATAAAGGTGAAAAACCCCAATAACTTCCTCAGAGATAGATAGAGCAATGATACAACCCAAGCATAAGAGATAGACATCTCCTAGCAACAGCTTCTCCTCCTCCACAATGCGCCACTCTCCAAAGAGTGTGTGTGAGAATAGAATGATCAAATAGAGTGCCTCCCACACTCTATTTATACTTGACTTGAATTGCCTAATAACCTTTACTAGGTCGGCCTTAACTTAACCACATAACATAATGCTGACTGGGCCGACACCCAATAGGGTGGTCTAATAACCCTTCGACCCACATGACTTTTATAGGGCCGACCCCAACAAGGTGGTCTAATAACCCATCAAGTATAAGTTACGACACTTACAATATAAATGACGACACTTCCGTATAGAGGAATAATAACATCTCTATAGGAATACAAACACTTCTGTATAGAGGAATAATACCATCTCTATAGGATTACAATATACATATATGAAATACATTCCAAAGTTACATATACATCAACACTCCCTCTTAACTAGGAAGGTATTTCTCGACACAGGTCTTCTAGCACAAGTCTTCTTCTTTGGATCATTATCACTGGATAATCGTCATCGTCACTGCTACTGTTATCTCAATCAATCTCTGAATCTACTCATCATAGGAAGTTCTATAGAGCCAGTCCTTTTTCATACTGGATGTAGGCCCACCATCTGTAGGTCTTCATCATCACTGGCCATACTGTGGAATCCTCAAGACTTATTACGTGCGTCACAAAACCTGGCTGTAGCATCCTAGGCTGTTACGAGCACACAGCTCTACCTGTCAGATCTCCTAGGAGCACATTACATGTGACTGTCACAAAACCTTAAAAGAGTCTCTTGACTAGCAAGAACCCTAAAGAGAATCTGAGGCCTTTTCATCCTGTCCAGATCTCCAGGACTTATTACATGTGACCCCCACCACAAAACCTTAAAAGAGTGTCTTGTCAAGCAAGAACCCTAAAGAGCATCTGAGGCCTTTTTCATCATGTCCAGATCTCCCAGGTCTACTTACATGCCATAGGAAAAAACCTCGAAGAGCATTTTCCAGATCTCCCAGGGAGCTATTATATGCCAGCGGAAAAACCTAGCAAGAGAATCTGCAAACCTCCCAGAGCGCTATTATATGTCCTCCCAAAGCAAAACCTCGAAAGAGCATTTACCAGATCTCTTAGGGAGCTATTATATGCCAGCGGCAAAACCTAGCAAAAGAATCTGCAAACCTCCCAGGGCGCTATTATATGCTTATCTGCACAACCTTTCCATGACCATAGAGTATCAACCTGATACTCACTATACATCATCCTGATGTACACATGATCATCCTGATCATCATCCTGACACATGTCATCTGGAGCAACATCCTGAAGCTCATCATCCATGATCATCTTGATCATACAATGCATCCATCTGATGCATACACAGTATCTGCCTGATACATATCATCATACATGATCTACCTAATCATACAATGTATCCACCTGATACATATACAAATACATGATCCACCTGATCATACCTGATACATATCAATCATACATGATCTACCTGATCATACAATGTATCCACCTGATACATATACAAATACATACACATGATCCAACTGATCATATCCAGCATCCAACATGATGCATACATACATAAATGATCCAACTGATCATATCCAGCATCTAACATGTTGCATACATACATAAATAATCCAACTGATCATATCCGGCATCCAACATGATGCATACAAATACAGAGCAGTAACTGGAGCATCGCCCTGATGCTCATCATCCAACGCTTACATCCATAGCCATGTGAAGGATCCTCCTTCCAACATGCTTGGAATGGATTCAGCAAATGTGTCCATCACTTCTTCTTCGAAGTGTCGTCAATATGAAGAACACCAAGCCTCTCTTTGAAGTACTTGAACTTCACTATGGCTAGTGGCTTCGTCAGTACATCTGCAATCTGCTCATCCTTCGCAACATATAGGAGTTTCACTGCTCCTCTTTGCACCATATCCTTGATATAGTGATATTTGATCTCAATGTGTTTCGACTTGTCGTGGAACACCGGATTCTCAGACAGCTTCACACAACTCTGGTTGTCACAAAAGATACCAGTAGCCTCCAGTGGGAGATCAAATAACTCAGGCATTAGCTTCCGAAGCCATACTGCCACACAACTAGATGAACAAACTACAACATACTCTGCTTCAGCTGTACTCAATGCTACGCAGGACTGCTTCCTGCTTAACCAAGAGATCACACCTGATCCCATACTGAAGCAGCACCCTGAAGTGCTCTTCCTATCTACAGCACTGCCTGCCCAATCTGAATCAACATAATCCTGCAGGTTAAACTTTTGATTCGCATCATACTTGAGCCCATAATCAATTGCACCCTTCAGGTACCTCAGAATATGCTTTATAGCAACTAGGTGAACACTCCTCGGATCCATCAGGAACTGGCTCAATGTGTTCACCGCAAAGCAAATATCTGGTCTCGTGTTCGTCAGGTACATCAAGGACCCAATCATCTGACGATACATCGTGACATCAACCGGATCAGATGAAGCATCACACAGAAGCTTCAGGTTCGATGCCATAGGTGTGGCCATGGCCTTACGGTCCATCATCCCGAACCTCTTCAGGATCTCTACTGCATACTTCCCTTGTCCAAGGAATATTCCAACTGTACTCTACCACACCTCCATGCCTAGAAAATAGTGCATCATCCCCAAGTCCTTCTTCTCGAACTCGGCAGCAAGCTTCCGCTATGTGTCGGCAATCAATCTATCCTCACCTATAACAAACAGGGTATCCACATACAAAAGTACTATCACTAGATTTCCTTCCTCAACCTTGTAGTAAAGGTTGGAATCCGCTTTACTCTTGGTAAATCCCAAACTGGATAGAAAGCTGTCTATCCTACCATACCAAGTTCTGGACATATATGACTTCCTGTCATGTGTCTCAAAACCAAGTGGCTACTCCACATACACTTCCTCTTCAACTACACCATTCAAGAAAGTTGTCTTGAAATCCATCTGGTGTATCTTTCATTTCATCACTACAGCCAGAGAAAGTACTGATCTAATGGAAGTGTGCCTAGCTATAGGTGTAGAAGTCTCTTCATACTCAATCCCTTTTTCTGGGAGAATCCACGAGCTACAAACCTCGTTTTGTATTTCTCCATGCTACCATCTGCAGCATGCTTGATCTTATAGATCCATTTAGAAGTCACAACAGACTTCCCTTCAGGTCTTGGGACTGCATCCCAAACATCATTCTTCATGATCAACGGGTACTCCTCGATCATGGAATTCTTCCTGAATCCTGGGAACTTCAATATATTCAATAGATAACTTTGTTGCTAAAACAAATGTTGTAGTCCTTCTTTTGTAGGTGCTCATATAAGATCTTTCCGACAAAACAAGTTAAATTACATGATTAGAAACTTCTCATAGTTTTTTCAGAACAAATTCTTACACATAAAGAAATATTTCATACAGTCATGCAATTATTTTAGCCAATGCTTCAATACAACTGATGCAAACCCCAAAGGATTCGCCGAAGAAACTCGCGTCTCCTGTCCCCAAAGCTCTGTTCAGACGCGCTCTGCAACTATGACGGAGTCCAAACACGACCCCCAGTCGCGTCCTCAGGAATTCACCGTCGATCCCCTCATCAAAGGGTGTACCCGTCGAGATTTACACTTCCTGCAGAAGTCTTCTCTTCTCCCATGGTCAGCTCTGCCGTGGGTCTGGCGGGGCGTTTTCAAACGGAACTGCATATACACCTGCACATTCAAACCTTCAGCCAAGAAAACGAAATACAATTCGCAGAGATTTATATCTCACAAAATAGAACTCCCAGCACTCAGATTCCTAAATACATGAAAAGAAATCATTTCTGGAGGGAAAAATATAATGTTCCTTTAATTGGATTCATCATTCTGATTACACATATGGCCTCAGAGACAGAGGACCATCCACAATCGAGTTACAACAGTTCAAAACAGTCTGCTAGCTCACAGGCTATCCACGGCTGTGGTTTTTTTTCTCTTCCTTTCTCCCTGCCGATGAAAAATGAAAAAAATCTCTTTGATATATCAGGCAAAGCCCTCAAACAGCCCGTCGGGTTCTTGATTTAAAAATCAACCACCGCCATTAATAAGCATAAATGGCCTTACTAGCCCGAGAATTAAAAAAAATTTAGAACACATTGGTTTGAAGGCTAATAGGTTCACGTGTCACCGAGCTTAGGCCGCATAGGTGTCTATTACATCACTTTTTGGATTAATAAAAAAAAATCAAAACTATGACGTGTTTCACATCGAGCGAGATGCTCCTGCATCATCCTCCCGGGGAGAGAAAATGAAGTTCTTCACATGTTCTTCAGGGTCTGTCCCATGCTGGTGAACCTCTGATTCTGTCATCCATACAGCATCCTCAACAGGCTGCCCTTTCCACTTCACTAAATACTGATAATAGGTCCTGCTTCTGGTCTTTTTTGTAACTTTCTTGTCCATCACAGCTTCAACTTGTGGTTGCTCCAGCTGAGGCAGTTGTTCTTGCCAATCCATGGCCTGTCCATCATTAGCTGGAAGTCCTCGTTCCTCATCATGTTCCCCTGCTTCTTTAAAAAGAGACAAATCTGCAACATTGAAAATAGGTGATATACCATACCCAGAGGGTAGATCAATCTCGTATGCATTAGCAGAGAATTTCCTTAAGATTTTACACGGTCCAATCTTCCTGGGTTTCAGTTTGTTGTAAGTTCCCCTTGGGAATCTTTCTTTCTTCAAGTACGCCATCACCATATCCCCCACTTGGAAATTCACTTCCCTTCTCTTCTCATCAGCTTTCTGCTTATACCTACTTAATGGTAAGCCATGCAATCTAACAACTTCAGAAAAGAACAAGTTTGCAACATTGGTAGCATTAGTAGTTTTCTTACAAGCAATGAAATACGCCATCTTTGAGAATCTATCAACCACAACATAAATTGAATCATTTCCTCTCTGAGTTCTTGGCAATCCTAAAATAAAATCCATGCTAACCGCATCCCATGGCCTGTCAAGAATGGGCAAAGGCTGATACAATCCTGTATTCTGTTTTCCTCCCTTTGCATGCTGGCATACTCTACATCTTTCCACAAACTTCTTGATGTCCTTCCTCATACCTGGCCAATAATAGAATGCATTCACTTTGGCTAATGTCTTATCCCCTCCAAAGTGACCAGCTAGGATGCCGCTATGCTTCTCCTTGATTATATTCTCTCTTACCGAACAATTTGGGATACATAATTTAATGTTTTTGAACAGCAGACCCTCTTGCAAGGTATACTCCATCCATTGACTTCAATTACAAGTAATAGGGATTACACAAGCTGCATAAATATCCTTAAAGTCCTCATCTTCTTTATAGGCTTCCCTCATGTCTTCAAATCCCACAATGCTCACCTTAACCTCTTCTAACAGCAGATTAACTCTACTCAGAGCATCCGCAACTCGGTTTGACTTTCCACTGGTGTGCTTGAATACAAATGTAAAATTCTGCATGAACTCCACCCATTTTGCATGTCTTTGGTTCAACTTAGGATGATTGTTAATGAACTGCAGTGCATGATTATCAGAATATAAAACAAATTCCCTTGGCATAAGGTAATGTCTCCATTTTTTCATTGATTGAACAACAGCGTACAATTCTTTATCATAAGAAGAATATTTATGTTTAGCTTCATTCAACTTCTCGTTGAAATATGCTATGGGTCTCTTCTCCTGGGTTAGGAAATCTCCTATGGCAGTTCCACTAGCATCGGTTTCAACTTGAAAAACCTTATCAAAATTCGGAAAAGCTAACACTGGTTGTTCAGTAACCTTCCTTTTCAGCACTTTAAAGTTTCTGTTTGCTTCCTCCGTCCACTTAAATGGTTTCCTATTTCCTTTGATGGTATCTATAATAGGTGCACTTATCTGACTGGAATTCCTTATAAATTTTCTATAAAAATTTGCTAAACCATGGAAACTCCTTACCTCAAATACACTACTTGGAGTAGGCCAATCCAAGATAGCCTGCACTTTCTCCGGGTCCATTCTTAGTCCATTTCCTGAGATCACAAATCCCAAATATACCAATTCTGTTTGCATAAAACTACACTTCTTCAAATTTATCAGCAACTTCTCTCTATGTAAAGTTTCCAACACCAATCTAAGATGCTTCAAATGTTCCTCTTTACTTTGACTAAAAATTAATATGTCATCTAGGTACACGATTACAAACCTCCCCGTGAAATATTTTAGGACTTCATTCATCAACCTCATAAAAGTACTAGGTGCGTTAGTAAGCCCAAAAGGCATAACTAACCACTCATACAGCCCATCATTTGTTTTAAATGTTGTTTTCCACTAATCTCCCTCTCTAATCCTAATCTGATGGTACCCACTCTTCAAATCTAACTTAGTAAAATAATTTGTTCCACTTAAACAGTCCATTAAATCATCCATTCTAGGCAAAGGAAATCTGTACTTGATTGTTATTTTGTTGATAGCCCTGGAGTCAGTGCACATTCTCCATCCTCCATCTTTCCTCTTGTTGAGTACAGTATGTACTGCACATGGGCTTAAGCTCTCCTTCACCAAACCCTTCTCTAACAATTCTTGAACCTGATTTTTAACTTCTTCATTTTCTTGTGGTGTCAACCTATATGCTGCTTTGTTAGGTAGGCTTGCCCCTGGTATCAAATCAATGTGATGACTGATACTTCTAACTAGTGGTAGCTTACTAGGCAATTCATCTACAACAATTTCTTCAAATTCACCAAGCATATCTTTAATCTCTAGAGGCAGTTCATCTATTGTTGGGGTATTTGAGATTACCTTGGGTTTTCCAACAATGGCAAAGTGCATTTCTTCCTCCTTCTGAACTTCTTGCAATAGCTCCTTTCCACTCATCATCAACACTTTTGGTTCTGCTACCTCTTGAACCTTCTCTGGCTGCAATGGTAACAAATTCTGTCTTTCTCCATCCCTCTCCACAGAATAGGTGTTCCTTCTTCCATCATGAATGGATTTCCTATCATATTGCCAAGGCCTCCCTAGGAGTATATGGCAAACATCCATGGGCATGATGTCGCACAGCACTTCATCCTTATAATCCCCAATCTGGAATTCAACCCTACATTGTTCAGTCACTAAGATTTGGTGTCCCTTCTGCAACCAAGAAACTTTATAAGGTGCAGGATGCTTCATTCTCTTCAATCCTAGTTTTTCCACCATCTCAGTAGAGACTAGGTTATCAGTGCTTCCGCTGTCTATGATAACATTGCAGCATTTGCCTCGAATTTTACATCTAGTTCTGAACAAGCTCTCTCTTTGTGGTGGCTCCTGCAATTCTTTTTCTGCATTAACCAGTACTCTCTTTAACATAAGACTCTCTCCATCCTCTACTGAATTATCTTTTTGTCCTCCCTTATGGGATTCCATTCTACCTTCTGCAATGTGTGCACTTCTTTGAACTCGCTGGTTCTTTGGGCAATTGTATGACTTGTGCGTAGGATCTCCACATGTGTAGCACTTCATAACTCTATTTTCCCCTCTTCTTGTTGTGCTAAACCTTCCTCCTCTAAATCCACCTCTCTGAGTGTTCTGATTACCTGAGCTTCCAGCCTCATCTTGGTATCCTTGAGACTTCACATTTCTATTCTGAAACCCTCCATCATTCCTATATTCTTGAATTCTTCCACCCCTATTCGAAGACCAGCCACCTTTCACTGCACTTCCTCTTCCTCTAGTTTTCTGATTTTGTTTTCTTACTAACTTCTCCTCCACTTTAGTGGCTGTTTGGTAAGCTTCTTCCACACCCCTAAGGTTCAACAAACTTATCTCATCTCGGATTTCATACTTCAACCCATTAACATACTTTGCCACTCTTTCGATATCAGTTTGATTTTGTCCTTATCTAATACATAACTTGTAGAATTCTTCGGTGTATTCTTTAACTGACATGCCTCTCTATCTTAAATTTTGCAGCTCTCTTATGAGAGTTAGTTGGTAGTCCTTGGGTAGAAATTGGTTTTTGATCTTACCCAGCATCTTGTACCACTTCTTGATTTTGTTCTTCCCTTGTCTTTCTTTCTGTGCTTGCAGGTCATCCCACCATATGGATGCATATCCCTTCAACCTTGTAGCTGCATATTTCACCTTTTTCCTGTCTTCTACCTCTTCAAAGTCAAAATATTTCTCCACTGCACCAATCCAATCTATTAATTCTTCTGCATTTAGGCTTCCTTCATACATCGGGACTTCTAGTCCTGGTTTATGGCTGGCTTCCATTAACATCCTCCATGCTCTGGTTTCTTCATTTGGAACTTCTGCAACTTCCTCCTGTGCTTCTTCCTCATTGTCACTGATATCAAACATACCAGGGTTTCTCCTTTCCATGGCTTCCATCCTTGCTTCCATCCTTCTCATTTGCTCCTCCGTAGCTGGTTCTCCTCTTCTTCTTCCTCATCCCCAAACAGGAACTTTAGGTCCTGGTCTTTCTCTTCTCGGTGGAATTCTCACCCCCACGTTTTTCTCCTGGAAAATCCTTCTATAATCCTTCTCTAAATCTTCTACAGAACCTTTCCAATGGCTCTGATACCAAACTGATGCCAACCCCAAAGGATTGGCCGAAGAAACTCGCATCTCTTGTCCCCAAAGCTCTGTTCAGACGTGCTCTGCAACTATGACGGAGTCCAAACATGGCCTCCAGTCGCGTCCTCAGGAATTCACCGTCGATCCCCTCATCAAAGGGTGTACCCATCGAGATTTACACTTCCTGCAGAAGTCTTCTCTTCTCCCATGGTCAGCTCTATCGTGGTTTTGGCGGGGCGTTTTCAAACGGAACTGCATATACACCTGCACATTCAAACCTTCAGCCAAGAAAACGAAATACAATTCGTAGAGATTTATATCTCACAAAATAGAATGCCCAACACTCAGATTCCTAAATACATGAAAAGAAATCATTTCTGGAGGGAAAAATACACTGTTCCTTTAATTGGATTCATCATTCTGATTACACATATGGCCTCAGAGACAGAGGACCATCCACAATCGAGTTACAACAGTTCAAAACAGTCTGCTAGCTCACAGGCTATCCACGGCTGTGGTTTTTTTTCTCTTCCTTGCTCCCTGCCGATGAAAAATGAAAAAAATCTCTTTGATATATCAGGAAGAGCCCTCAAACAGCCCGCGGGGTTCTTGATTTCAAAATCAACCACCGACATTAATAAGCATAAATGGCCCTACTAGCCCGAGAATTCAAAAAAATTTACAACACATTGGTTTGAAGGCTAATAGGTTCACGTGTCACCGAGCTTAGGCCGCATAGGTGTCTATTACATCACTTTTTGGCTTAATAAAAAAAAATCAAAACTATGACGTGTTTCAAATCGAGCGAGATGCTCCTGCATCAACAACATTCATCCATATCCTGCAACTTTCTAGATGCCTTCCAATATCTACCAAAACATTGTTAAGAGTTTACACTACTCCCAACATGTCAGCAAAGAGGTTTCATTCTAGATAATTAGCAATGGAATGTTGTACAGTGCCATAGGCCACTTACCCATCACATGCATATTAGTAGTATACTTTTCATCAATGCAACTATTCTAATATGCATAATACACAACCTAATTCTAGGGACATCAGTATATACATCATTCAACAGTATTATTTAAACAATCAAATATGCAAGAAATGATAATTCAAATACTTATCTTTGTTTGTTTGTTGGGTTGAATCCCTCTCAGTCTTTGCTTCCTTTCTGCAACTCCATTCTAATGTGGATTGTGAGAAGTGGTTAACTCCCTCTGAATATCTGCATCCTTGCAGAAACTATTGGAGTGTGCTCCCTCTTGATCTTTGCTTCCTGGATTACCTGTCCTTGAACTTATATCCATCCTCGATCACTATGCATGCTTACAAGTATCATTATTGTGATATCTTCGAGATCTCATACATAATCACACATTCATTAGTATAATCTTAATACTATCAAAACACAATAATCTTAAACATGTATAGTCATGATCATTTCAAACACAAATAATAAACATTGGTATTCAAGGTTTCAGGGAAGACTTCTTTTACTCATGCATATTCTTATTTGATCATAGGACTCTTCTGGTTAGTCAAATCATCAATCAAGATAAGAGACATAATATGCATAAACCCTTGATTTCTTACATTTCTAACTTTATGAATAAACATAACCAATCATACCAAGTATACTTATATAAGGGATCCTAACACAAGCTAATATTCTAACTTGATATAGGAAAGACATACCTGGATTACTATGTTAGCTAGTTATGTCTAACATACCCGCATGATGTCTTCTGGTTCTCTTCAATGACTTGTGCTAGTAACCTACATGTCTCATAAGTTAACCATTGTAGAACCAAGTTATACATACCTCGTAAGTAGATCTTCTATGTGATCCATGACAATGGATGAATCTTTGTCTTCATGTCACCATGATCATATGTTCTTGAAGTAGAACATGATTTGGATTTCTTGGTGTACCTTTCATGTTAGCCAACAACATAAACCTCATACAACATCACAATGCATTAGTGCAATCGTAAGTGTCAAAACCTTAATCAATGAATATCTTCTATCATGTATTCATAATTTTATTAAGGTGATACGACAAGTCTAGTAATTAATCAAGATTGTACTAACCGTAATGATATGAAGACAAATATATCATAAACTTAACCATGAACAGAATTCGAAACATACCTGTAAGTCATACCTGTTGAGATTGCTTGTAATCTTCTTATGTAAGGCCTTAGCCTCATCTCCCTCTGAAACGGGAACTTCCTCACTTATGCAGGTGAGCAATCCATTCTCTTCTAGGATTAACCCAATCCACTTAATTTGCAGGAACTGGATCTGGAGCTGGATTAGGGTTTGTTAGAGAAACCCTAAAAATTCAAACTTTAAATTTCAAACTTCTGAAAAGATAGAAAGATGCGCCTTGATGAGCTGATCAAGCTGGTATACTCAGAATTTGAAAACTGCAAAGTTTCACCCCTCAAAATTGCCTTTGAAACTTCCAGATCTTCTAGACAGGATCCCAAAATAGGGTTTGAAAAATCCCACCCTTCTTCCCAACCAAAAGGTTCGATCCAAAGCTCTAGACTTCTATTTTTCTGAGGAGCTTCCAGCCGTGGTCACAAACTTCCAAAATTCCAAGTTTTGTAGAAGCCCTAATTTTCCATCTTTCCAATCAAAGTCCCGAACTTGGGTTTGATCAAGCCTGGCCTTCTTCCCAACCAAAAAATATGATCTTGGTCTCTAAATTTCGATTTTGATGAGTAGCATCCAGCCGTGGTCTTTGATTACAAAAATTCCAACTTTCTCCGAAACCCTAAATTCCCGAAGCCGTGAATGAAGGTGCTAAAAAATAATTCTGTTTTGAAAGAAATATGCACCTGATTGTTTCTGGTGTAACTCTGAACTTTCCGATCCACGGGGTTTGAAATTTTTTTTCTGTGGTATCCTGACCTATCATCTTTTCAACCCCATAAGTCTGACCTCAAATGGATTCTCTGAGAGAGAGTTATGCCAAGTGTCGCAACGTGACCTGTTTATGGGATAAAACATGAGAGAAAACTTGTATGGCGTGCCATGTGTCACTGGTTTAGTTTCGGCCTCTAAAAACGTTGCTTGAGAAAGTACAGTCCGTGCACTACCTGTCACTTTTTACGAAATTTCATTTGGAGCTTCCTAGCCCAAGTTATGACCTTTTTTCCTAGGTCACCTGTTTATGACTCAGATCTGGAAGAGGCAGAAACCCTAGATTGTACAGATCATAAAACACAAAGTACAATGAATTAGAAGTTTTCCTTTGGACAAAAGGTACATGGGGATTGGATATTCGACCTATAAAAGTTTCTGATCCGAAAACATCACCTAAATGGATTTATAGTGAAAGTTCTATGGTGACTGGTTTTTGCTATATCAAGCCCTAGCATTGCAAGTGCAACAAGTGTCATACATGCCATACCAAGCCTTCTTTCAGGCTAGCTCTGATACCATGTTAGTTTTTCATAATTTACTTCAATCTAATAGAGGATCTTAACTGATAGAACAACATGTACAGCATATCTACAGCATATAAACCATGGACACAATAATGCAAGCACACAAGAGACACATAGTTTACTTGGAGAAAACCATAAAGGTGAAAAACCCCAATAACTTCCTCAGAGATAGATAGATCAATGACACAACCCAATCATAAGATATAGACATTTCCTAGCAGTAGCTTCTCCTCCTCCACAAGTGCGCCACTCTCCAAAGAGTGTGTGTGAGAATAGAATGATCAAATAGAGTGCCTCCCACACTCTATTTATACTTGACTTGACTTGCCTAATAACATTTACTAGGTCGGCCTTAACTTAACCACATAACATAATGCTGACTGGGCCGACACCCAATGGGGTGGTCTAATAACCCTTTGACCCACATGGCCAACCCCCAATAGGGTGGTCTAATAACCCTTTGACCCACATGACTTATATAGGGCCGACCCCAACAAGGTGGTCTAATAACCCATCAAGTATAAGTTATGACACTTACAATATAAATGACGACACTTCCGTATAGAGGAATAATAACATCTCTATAGGAATACAAACACTTCCATATAGAGGAATAATACCATCTCTATAGGAGTACAATATACATATATGAAATACATTCCGAAGTTACATATACATCAACAGTATTATGCAATGGGTTTGATTAAAAACATTTTGGAGCTCTGTATTGTGCATTGGGTTGATAAAAACGATTTGTAGCTCTGTATTATGCATTGGGTTCGATTAAAAATGTTTTTGGAGCTCTATATTGTGCATTGGGTTTGATAAAAATGATTTGCATCTCTGTATTGTGCATTGGGTTTGTTAAAAATGTTTTGGAGCTCTGTATTATGCAATGGGTTTGATTAAAAACATTTTGGAGCTCTGTATTGTGCATTGGGTTTGATAAAAACGATTTGCAGCTCTGTATTATGCATTGGGTTTGATAAAAATGATTTGGATCTCTGCTTATTCCTTGTGTTGGACGGAAAACATTTTGGATCTCTGCTCTCTCAGCTGAATTGATCGTAATCTTTGTATTATTCAGGGTGTTGGATAAATACATTTTGGATCTATGCATTAGTCATTGGGTTTGGTTTACATATGTATTTTTGCTGCTATAGGAGTCGTGGTCATGTTTTAAATCTCATATGGTTATTATTTTGTTGCTTCCAGCGTTATATATTAGCGTTCTTACCTCTGTGTGAAAGCTAGAGAGAGAGCATTATGCTCTGCGTTCGTTCATTTGCTTCCAGTGTTATCTCTTAATATTGCCAACTGTGTGAATGCTAGAGATGGAAGGAGTGCTTTGTTTGTTATTATGTTTTTTTATCTTGCTGACTGAATTCAGAGGCATCTTTATTTTATTTATGTTAATGATGCCTAGAGATAGTGTGCATAGCATTAGTATGCATTTTGTTGTTACCGAGTCCCTGTTGGGATCTTGTTTGTATGTTGATGTTGCCTGGAAAAAATATGTGGATGCTAAAAGAGCACAGATGCTCTGCGTCTTTAATGTCTTATGTGTATTATTTTATGAGAACATGATAGATGTTATCAATGTGTATATATATATTGTAAAAAGATATATGTAAGAGATATCATGAGTATATAAATATACAAATAGTAATATCATATGATATATATATATATATATATATATCATATGACGAGTGCTTTGTATGCATTGGTTATGTATGCATTGGAAGCATTAGAAATGGGAGTATGTTGAATGGTCTTTGACAGTACTGGTTACATATTGAATAAGTTGTTACATATTCCATATAGTGTATGCATTGGATGCGTTGTATAGTGTATGCAATGGTTATGTATGCATTGGATGCATTATATATTGTATGCATTGGATGCATTAGAATTGTATTTTATTACGTTGGATGCATTAAAATTATACCTATAGATGCATTCTATATTGTACGCATTGGTTACGTATGTATTGGATGCATTAGAAAAGTATTATATTATGCGCATGGCATTGGTTGTATTAATGGCCCAGGGCTTAAACCTTGTAACCGAAAACCTTTAAACACTTGTATGTGGCATAGAGCATAGGAGGTCAAGTCTAGAGCACAGACTTGGGCCAGCAGAGAACAACACTACAGCCAGGTAAGTGGTTAGAACACGAGATGAGTTCAGGTAGGAGCACTACCTTATGAGTTGCAAGAACACTGCAGTAACCACTAGGGCTGTGTGTGGTTAGTTCTAGGGCGACGAGACTTAAAAACTCCCTATCCTATTTGTGGATCACCATGCCCAGCTCGGGGGTGGCCTTCGGATGGACTAAGTAGAAGTCATCAAAGAGCTCCTACGGTTGGGTGGAGTGTTGCATTGCCCAAAACAGTTCCCCTTAATAAATATTTATGAATTTTAATCGGTTAAATGTATCGCATGATTAATGGAAAATAATCTAGAGTTATAGAGTATATTTTGTAGTACTAATAAATGTCACAAGGGTGATGTAGACAGGTAGAAGAAGGCAGGGAGGAGACTCTCTTGCAATTGTGCCAAGCTGGTAAGTAAAGTATGCTCGGTGAAGCTAATGTAACCCGTGGGTAAGAGAAGAGTATTTCCTTATGCCTAATGTTTGAACATGTATTTATGAAGGTTGTTAACATTAATGTTTCATTATTATGGTTCAAATGACTAAGAGCATTGATTAGCATGAATACATGTATTTAACTAGCTTACTAGTGAAAAATGAACCATGATTGAAAGTGGTCATAATAAGAATATGGGATGTAATTGAAGGGTATCAAATGTAATATAAACTTATTACATGATCTTCGACATTATGATGCAATACAACATTTTCTACTTATGAAGTTAATACAACTAGTTTGTTGGAGCTAGAAGGAAGAAATTTTATTTCTAATGGTATTCTAGTAATGTAAGTAAGGATTATAATCGCTTATGTTTACTTCTCCATGTATCTTTGTACAGCTTATTGGTAGATGGTCAATGGAAAAAGATTCTTACAACTAGTTTGAAAACGAGAATTCAATATGCTACTAACCATATAGATGAATAATGTCATACATATGCTTGTGGTTTCAACATTATGTTATCTATATGATGAGTTTGTATTTAGGATGAATAGGACTTATGTCTAATGTATGAGCATGTTGTTATGGGTGCCTTAGATTAAGGATTTAACTTATGTTTGAGGTAAAATGGTGCACTTGAATGATCTTTGTGTTCAATGTTTTATGCGGTTAAAGAATAAGACATTATCCCGCATTGAAAGAGTCAATTAATGACAAGGTCTATTGCAATGGTTACATAGCAATGTCTCTTACATTAAGTTTACATCAAGGTTGAATTATGTAAAAGAATGGTGAAAAGGGGCACGTTGAAAAATATTGATTATATCCATTTTGATGTAAGGAGGACAGCTAAGATGAGATAGTTAAATCCTCTCGAGCTATAATCGTACCATTCGATATAATCTCTTGTTGATATAGAGTTTAATGGAGAAAAACTATGACATGTCATCATATTGATAAATAAGTGTATATCTTTGTCTACATTTCAATTGTGGTGAGAATAATGGTAAACTTGCATGCTTCTAATGTTTAGTTGATTTCTTGTTAAGAAGACATGACATCACGAGGCTGAGAATGACCTGGTTCACATGCTCCTTCGTTGAAAAGTCTTTTCTTTACTTGAAAGTAAAGATGTGTTACAAGTAGGAGAAATGATGTTGAATATGTATTTAACTTATTGACCAAGGGCCTTTGCATAAGGTGGTTATGTTTTATAATGAAGAATGGATTAACACATATGAATGTGTGTTCGCGTATTGTTGTATTAAGTGTCATACTTACCAAGTATGGTTGAGTATAATTCGACAAGAAATAATATAAATAAAAAAAATCACCCCATTTCCTCTAGAACGTGACAAGGACTTTGGGTTTATTACACTTTCTTTTTAGTCCATCCCACAATTTAGCAAGCAATTGTCGATTTTGTTCGTCTGGATCAGGAATATTGTTATGTGACATTTTCTCATAAAGAGCTTGACTGAATATTATCGATCTTAAAAAATCAATCTCCACACTTCATTATTTTTAATCAAAGTAACAATTGAAACAATTGTGTATTTTTATACGGAAAATAGTCCGTGCGAATAATATAATTTTTACAAACCGTCGTTTATATAGCCAACATGTCGGAATGTTTACAAAATTTATAGTTTTTAAAATTAAACGTTCGTTAGATATCCGAGGATATTATTATAGTTACCATTATACTTTATACATCGCATATCCTATGAAACTCATTGTATAACCGACGGGTGTCGGATATCCGACAATGACAGGTATCAATTTTAAAAAAATCAAGCAAAATTCGTAATTTTAAAGGTGAAATCCGACGACACGGTCAATTTCGTCGGATTTTCTCGTCGGATTTTGGGTTCAAATTTAGTTGTGAAGGGATCAACCTCGGGAAGCTCATTTGGTGATGGTGAGATTGTCATGTTCCCATTTTTTCAGCACCATGAAGCAACCAATGTCACTCCAAACCCCATGGATCCTAGTGATAGTTTACAATTAAGTAATTAATGAGGGGTTAAGTTTTAAGGCATTAATTAGTTAGGTGGTTTTAATTTTATTTTATTCTAAGTTTGAAATGCACTTGATGGAAGTATTTTTCATTTATAGATATTTATTTCAATGGAATAAAGTGGATAATTTTTCACAAGGGCACATTAGAGGATAAGCCTTTGACCAAGTGATAGAGTGCAAAGGAAGAAAAGATGAAAGCAGTTAAAGCTAGGAAAGCAGGAAAAAAAAAGAAAAACTGGCACAAGGCAGAAAAGCAACAAATCTTAGAAAAGCATATAAAAAGCAGAAAGCAGGAAAAGGCGGAAAAGCAGGAAAAAACAAGATAAAGCAAAAAAGCATGATAAGGAAAAAAAGAAGACAAAGCAAAAAAGTAGGATAAGGTAGAAAAGAAAGAAAAAGTAGGATAGAAAGCAAAATCAAAAGAAAAATAAAAAGCAAAAGCAAAAGCAAAAGAAGAAAGCAAGCCATCCTTATTCTCTCCTAAAAATTATTAATTATTATTTTATTATTTTCATGAGAGAAGTATAGAGCAATTTAACATTACATTGGTTCACAACAAGGTAGTGGGGAAATGGCACTGTTTGTCCATTAATGAGCAATTTAACATAGTTTTGCTTGGAATATCGACTTGTGGATCTTATGAGATGGTTATTACAGAGATATATATCATATGACATGTACATGAATTCGAAATGGCATTCCTTCACTACTATATGCAACCACAAGAGTGCTATGCAAGAGCTATGGGGAAAATGGCACCATTTCTTCATTAAAAATCACATTTATACATTTCCACTTCGAATTTCGACCTGAAAATTTCTGGAGATGAAGAACATAGTATTTAATTCATATTATAAAATAAATGGGGCATTAGAATCTCCCCCAAATATTACAATATCTCACCAAAATGCCCTCCCTCAAGGATCAAGAATATGCCATCAAAACTGGAAATGGTTGAGAGAATGTGTTGCACTAGAAGAAGCCATGAGCTTCCCTGTAGATTACACCTGCAAATAAAGACTCCATTAAAGCTCCAAATGAAAGGTCTGAATGGTCTTTCCAATTACCAACTTGGATGGGAATCTTTCACCCTCGAAATTGGCTAAGGCAAGAAACTAGTCATCCACTGGCTCTCCCTCTTCACAAATGCAATTGCAAATTCTACAAATGATCAAAAGCTGCTATTCTTCTTTGTTCATGACTTTTATAAACTTCTAATGTCCTCCATGGGTCGAATTCCTTCCAAGATACTCATGCCAACTCAATTTGGGAAGAGATTCCAAAGAATGCCACTTGTACAACAATTCCTAGTCTCCCACTTCCACCAAATCACATGTGGAAGCACCTTAGCTGCCCTAACTCCCTTGAATGCCCTCTTGGAGGCTATTTTTAGCCTTGACATGTCATATATGTCATACGTCATCCTTCAGGTCTGATTTGTGTCATAGGTGTCATAGCATCTTCATCATTGTTGTCATAGAGCTAGGGAATCTAGCCCATGTGTCCCACTAGCTCCAAATTGCCTCTTCCTCTTCCATGGGAATTACCCTTCCTCTATATTTCGAACTTGGACGAGTCATGCCATGAATAATACCTTTTGAACTCACCCAAGTATTTTACCATTCACCTTGAATTCGAATTGGTGAGAAAATGATGCCAAGTGTAGTAGGGAAATCTATCCATATGTGGGTCCTACTTCCTCCATGTGTCTTCATGATCAAATGCCACTTTGATTTTCACTTGTATATATTTATTTAGCTCCTTTATTAAATATTTATGCCATTCTAATGTTCAAACATCATTTATTATCCCCCTTATTCCAAATCCCAAAGCTTCCATCCCAAACCTAGGAAACTAATAATTTTCTTCCTTGACAATTATTTGACTTTAGCATCAATTTGATAAACTCTCATAAATATGGCCAATGGGACTAGGCCATTGTGACCCAATGAAAAATTTGGGACTTGACATATTACATCTAATGATGGCTTTTATTGATGTAAATTTGAACATCTGAAGTCCTTTTTATAGTTTGAATCAAGAAAAGTCTGCCTTTCATATCCATCTTTTGGACCTAGTATAGATTGCCATGCAAAATAGCTAGTTTTCAGTGTTTAGTTAATAAATGAACTTCCGCAACTCCAAATTGAATTATTTTAGTTGATTCTATTAATTAACATGCCAATATACTCATCCCATGTCTGAAACTGAAAATTTGTGACCTTCTCCCATTGTTTGGAAAATCCTGAATTTGAGCTAGTTCCCAAGAGACAATTTTGCTTGTTTGTTTTTGAAACCTCATCTGAACCTCTTCAAACTTGCTGAAGCATACCTAAACTAATTTTTGACTTAATAATATCTAATTTTATTAATCTCTCCTAATTCAAAGATCCTTCCATAGTTGTTTGAAATTTCCTTTCTTACATCCAGTCAAGTCACTATTCTTCATTGTTTTGCCTTAAGTCTTGTAGGAGAGTATGTTATTGTATCATCAGATCTGATTGGTAAATTACAAATATTGATCCTAGAACCTCTTATTCTACTGCAAAATCTTCATCTTCTCCAGGAACAGAGGAACTTGTACTTGCAGTAGGATCATCAAGTGGAACCTCTATGTCACCAACATAGAGAAATGGACATCCATCAGTAGATGTCTCCATGGAATCTTGGAACCCATCAATAGGTACCTCATCATGTCACCCATTAGTAGGTGTCTCATTAGATCCTGAGAAACTCTCAGTAGTTTTCCCAGAAATACTTGAGCATCCATCAGTAGATGCTCTCATATTCATGTCTATAGTAGAAAGTATCTCTAAATGATATTTATTGATTCTAGTCCTTCTTGTGCGAGCTAGCACAACATGCTTCCTCATGTGCATGCACCACTTTCTATGCATGTGTTCTTTTGTCTTCTTATTGGTATCTTTAGGATATTCTCTTGCTTTATCACATTTCTCTTCATGCATGGCTTCACTTTCTTCTTCAAGTGATTCCTCTTCCTCTTCTTCTTCTTTTTATTCTTTTCTTGGAGAAATGGAATAGATTGGTTCTTCTCTTAATGGTTTGTTGTTCTCATCATGCTCATGTTCTTTGGTTCCTTGCCATTCTTTTGTTCTTGAACTCCCTTCTCGGAAAGATAACATTCCCTGGAGTAATGCTTGATAATTTTGGAAGTACTCAGAAGAATTGACTTCCACTTATGATCAATCAATCTCAAAAAAATTCTCATCTACACCTTGGGGCCAAAATCCATGCATGAAATAAAAATATCGTTTGAAATAAATGGTTGCATGAAACTCCTTACCCCATGCTAGATATCTTCGGTGATAGTCAAGCAACATTCGCACATTTTGGCTTGTTGCATATATTCTTTCTATCTCTTCAACAATTGGTACAAGTCTAATGGATGCATTTTTTTTCTCTCCTTCGACAATGGAAATTTAGTGTTGCAACACACAGGTGTAGAGGAACATACTCTGATACCACTGTAATGTACATTTTCTGAAAAAATGAGGCACACTAACTCAAAAATCCAATGTTCCAAACCAAATATTTAGAACACTAGCTCCATGGGCTCAATACAGCAAGATGTGGATTGACTCTAGAAGTCTTGGGGCACACTTGGACACTCTTGGAATGGGTACTGGCCTTTGTTCTATAGGTTATGCAGTATTTTGCATGTTTTTGCAGACTTCAAAGGGTTCGGGAATGAATTGGGAGGATTTGGAGGGAGTTTGGGGAAGCGGGACAACATAGGGTCATGATTTCCAAACGGCCTAAAACAATACTTATAAGACTATTTTTTGCAAAGCCACTTGGGATGGATTCTTTAGAGTCTCAAGTTTCTGCAGCATCTTTCAGAATATTGGTTGGATCTTTGGAGAAGATGATATGGTTGAAACAGTGGGAGCTAGTCAAAATTGACTGGTGAAAGAGCAAGGGTAGGAAAGATGGCAAAAGAGGGGAAGGGTTTAAGCGAGTGGGGATGAATTTCTATAGTACATACTTATAGGTGGTCTGCAAAAATATACAGAGATGAAATGTTTTGCACTTTAACATGTATGGCTTTCAAAGAATGGGTGGATTTCCTAGCACATTGACCATTGGCACATTTGGGAGTGCATCACTCTTGGAGATGTTTACCGGCAAGCCAGAAAACCAATCAATTGCCTCCAGGATTTATGTGAAACCTTTGATACTACCTGGTAACCAATGGGGTTACACTAACAATCAGGGAACTCATGGAAGTGTATTTGGGATCACAAAATGGAAAAATGGTGCAATTTGTAGACTCGACTAAAGAAAATTACAACTCCTCGAAAACACAGTATGGCCTTGACCAAATAATGAAAGGAATTGATGAATGGGACCATTAATATGTTAGACATAAGAAACTGAACATGGGGAGTGCTACAGTATTTAATTTGAACTCAAGCATGTAATTACTTAGATTTGCACAGTGAGACACATAGCAGATAGAAGCAAGAGACAATATGCATGGAACTGGAGCTTTATTATTCTTCAGTGATCATAATGGACCATGTACATCATAATGGTTGTGCTAAGAGCATAAATGATAGCAGTAGCATAGAGAGTAGAGAGAAAAGAGAGAGAAGATAGAATAATGGACCATGTATTTCTTCTCCTCAATGGAACCAATCCTGACTAAAGATCCACCAAATACCTGCAACAAACAGTAGGGAGTGCATGACTGTGTGTCCCTGGAGAGTAGGGAGGCACAGTGGTGCAATCTCCAATAGTATATCAATATGAATCTCTATGGAGAAGACTAATTATCACCTTCCTTAATGATATAGAGGAGGCACATCACCCAACTGTTGACAAGGGGAGCACCACCCAAGTCTAGGAAGATAGAAACTTTCCTCACATAAACATTCAAATCCAAAAGCATGCCTTTTCCCTTAACCTTTTCCTCCTTTAATAAGCCAAAACTTGATTACTTTCCAATAGTAGTGAAAAATACCATGGGCATCCCAAAACCATCAACAATGTAGCAAGTGGTTTCCAACTTCCTTCCTTAATGCGCTAATCTCCTTGGGGAAATGTGAACAAGTTTATTTCCCACTTATCTTGGGTCATAAATGTCCTTCAAGTGGTCTTAAGCGATCCCCAACTCATTCTCTGATTTAAGAAACCTCACCAAGTCAAAAGTGAAATTTATTTACTTTCTTATCCTCTCCTAAGAATTATGATCCAAGTTTGTCCACTTTTTTCCACCATCATTATTTCATCATAACCAACTTCCTTATCCATTCCTTGAGTGGCCTTTGACCCAATTTAATCATTAATTGTGCAATTAACTTCATAATGACCATTTTGACTTAGTAAATGGATAAATACCTCCTCATTAATCCTCATAATATTATTTTTCCTCCATAATTTGAATTTAGGGATCCATGTGGCCAATTTATCCATTGATAATTATTCTTGAGCCTTAGGATAATTTTTTCTTAGGCAAATTTAATTATTTTAGCCACCATGTTAATTTTTATGAATTTTTCCGAGGTGACATTGGCCAATTTTCCATAGGCCAAAATTGGGGACATGACAACTACTATGTACGTATAGCTTACCAATATACTTGGCTAAGTGAAGTTGAAGCACCCCAGTGGTGGTGGATGCCCTTATGGAAGGTGCATGCACTGCTCAAAAGCCCCATATTCATGTGGCTTATACTTATAGGCAAAGTTATTACATGGGATTATTTATGGAAGAGAAGCTTCCAAGGCCCCAACTACTGTATTTTATGCAGAACACAAAAGAATCAATAGACTATCTATTCATCCATTGTGACTTCACAAGACAGATTTGGCAGGATCTTGATAGCAGGATGCAGTACAAGAACTTATGGATAGCAAATACAGTGGTGGACTACCTTCAGCTGTGGTTTGAAATAGGTTATCTGAAGCAAAACAAATGTGTGCATTTCCTAGCAATGTGGGGGACCTAGATTGCATGAAACTCAAATCTTTTTGATGACGCATAGGCACAAACATTCCAAACTTCTTCACAGATTTTGGTACTTATGGAATATTTTAGAGAAGAATCCAAAATTACAATTTTGTAGGTAGTTATAGAATTAATTATTGACAAAGGAGTTTGTTAGAGATTCTTTGATGGGGCTTGTCAAGGGCCTGAGTAGACTTGTCGACTAGGAGGAATTATGTTTAACTCTGAAAATCACCATATATCATTCAAAGCAAATAATGGTCAAGGGACAAATAACATGGTCGAGCTCTTGGTGCTTAGGACAATACTAAAACTGGTCTATGATGAAGGAGTTTGAGAGCTTCAAGCATATGGGGACTTGACCTTGGTTGTTAACTAGATGGCACACAAAAGCTAAAGAACATTTCACTGCAGAGTATTATTGGTTTTGATTCGAAGGAACTAGCTAGAGCCTTCAACTCATTCAGAATATTCCATATATTTAGAGAACAAAATCAGAGGGAAGACTCACTATCGAAAGAAGGTATCACCATTCCTAGCGGCTCTATTTTTTATTCAATTTGCAAAGATGTCGAGTTACAGGAAAAGAGGTCTTCTATGGACTACTTGTGATTACATAAAATCAATATATACTTTTTTGGTCTATATATCAATATAATGTAATGAAGAGCTAGAAGGTAGAGACTTTTTTGAATTTATATGAAATTTCAGAATTAGGTATGAACAAATAGAACATTTCAAGAACATGGAAAATATGGCAAGGACATGGAGAACCGCTAAAATTAGTGCTTAATGCAGCTAAGACATGTATTTTGTTTCCTTTCTCAATGAATAAAAATATAATTTTTTTTTTAAAGTTAATGTTTATCTTATTCATGTCCTAGAATTTAATGAAGAGAAAATAAAAAAATATTTAAATTTAATTATTTATCAAAACATTTTTTTTCTCATTATTTTGATATAAAGCACTTATTCTAGTGTCACATTTACTTGAATGTGCATGAAAAGAATTAATTATTTGTAAATATTTGAATATTTTTTAATCAATATTTTACTTTTATATCTTTTATTATTTTTAAAAATATATTCTCAAATATTACAATTTAATAAAATACTTATTTTAGTATCACGCTTACTTAAATATGGACGAAAATATTTAATTATTTGTAGATATTTTGAATTTTTTTTAATAAATATTTTATTTTTATATTTTTTATTATTTTTAAAAATATATTCTCAAATATTACAATTTAATAAAGTACTTATTTTAGTGTCACATTTACTTAAATGTGCATGAAAAGAATTAATAATTTGTAAACATTTGAATATCTTTTTAATAAATATTTTACTTTTATATTTTTTATTATTTTTAAAAATATATTCTCAAATATTACAATTTAATCTATGAGTGATGTGTTACTAATTGAGTGTGTAAGATTTTTAAAAAAGCAATATACTTTAAATAACTAGAATCATCGTAACCTCAAACTCAACAAATTTTGAAAAGAATAAAACATTTATAATAATTGCCTTTAGTTTGTTAATAAACATGTGAACAAAGCAAAGTATGAAGGACCTTATGTTTCATCAATTATTCTTCTGAGGTCCCTTGTGAAACACGCCGCACAAACAATGTATAAAATGAAGCCTCGGGTACTCTCTCTTCTGTGAATCGACGTTTCAGTTTTCTAGTATCGGCTATGCTTGACAGCGAGCACTTGGCTCAGGTTTTTATTTTCCCTCCTTTCTCACATTCAGTCATTTCATAAAACAATAGAAATGAAAGGATGGTATATAGTAAATTTAGTTCATGAAATTCAATAAATATTTTCTCACGTGTATTTTGGTATATGCATAACAGAGTTAACTTTAATAGTTTTCGATAATAATATTAATAACAAATTTTATTTTTAATAATTATAGTTATTTTACCAATTTTATTTTTATCAGGTGAGTTTCTGCCTGGTTATACATTTAGTTGACATAATTGAGTAGAATCGTTTCTGCCTGCTTATACCTTTAGTTGACGTAATTGAGTAGAATCGTTTCTGCCTGGTTGTATGTAATATAATAGAAGCATTTGTATTGGCTATTATTATATAAGAGTTCCTTTGATCAAACATTTATGAAGGGCATTTCTTTTATTGTTCTCTGCAGATTATCTTTACTTACAATACAATGGATACTTATGATTCGTACTCCTCAAGTGAGACAGAGGAAGAAGAAATGGTGACTGCGTCTGAATCCTTAAGTGAGATGGAGGAGGAAGAAACGTTCAGTGTATCTAAATTCTCTAATGAGATGGAGGAAGAAACACTCAGTGAGCTTGATGATGTTGACTCTGGCGTTTTAGTCTGCACAGATGAAACAGAGAAGAGCTCCGTTTCACAAAAAAATAGGGAAGAAATGCCCTCTGCGCCAGGGATTTTGGAGGAGTACTCGACATCCTTACCCTCAGTTGAAAACCCTCCAGAAGCCATTCCAGATGAGAACTCACCACCACAAGCTGTTATCATCAGTGACCAATCCCCAGACGCATCGATGAATTCTGAAGGGATTCAACTTGATTTACTGAACCAGACTGCTGCTGATCAAGTCTCGAGTAAGATTTTCGAGGGGCCTCTCTTTCAAGTTATGAAGATTGTATCTGACAAGCAGGAATTGAGCTTTGTAGAGAAGGTCCATCTTCCAGAAGAACAGATTCTGGGCTTGTGCAATAGAATTGTACCCAATGCTGCATATAACCATTATCCTGATGTCAGAATCGATTTTAACTCCTTGAATCAACTATCCTTGCCCACAATTGGCTTTTATGGGGACAAGCGAACGATGGGTAGATTATTGAAAGAGATGGGTGTGGTAGATGATTCGCTTCATAAGCAAATGGAGGAAGAAAAGTTTGAGCCAGGCTTGTACGTTGGTCGATTGGAGCAAGTCATTATTGTTTTCTATTGGCATCAAGGAACCCATCACAAAGATGCATCAAGGAAAAATGTTTCGTGCAATTTTATACGGTATGTAGTGGACCTTTGTGATGATATCTATGTTTGCGTTGAAGATCATAATCTTCTTGAAACTCTGCCTGCTTCTGTCGCCACCCCTTCTCAGCATGCTCCGAGACGAACGCAGAAACTGAAGATAGGCCATGTTCAACATTCTCAAAATGATGTCACAGTTTCGTCTGGTTTCCACGTAAACATAGGAAAGCTTATCAGTACACCACCTCCTGAAGGTCGGGCAATTATGCCCAAACAAACATTATTCTTTGCTGAAGGATATCACCGCTGTGCTTTTCTCACTGCTAATTATAAAGGGTCAAAAATGTGTATGAATACTCAAACCAAAAAAGTTCGTGTTAATGCACTTGCGTCAGAGTTACAGCAATTATCCAAAGGCCATGATCTTGATTTCACAAAGCTCAGCAATGACCACTTCGCTTCTCTTTTAGAGAATTCTGCATTGCCAGAGGCAGAATCACAGAGGTACAGAGACTTGAAGAAGTCTATTCAGGGTCGTCGTGAAGAAAATCGAAAGTTCAATATTCAATCCAAGCTGAATGAATTAGAGGAGCAAATCTTGCAGAATTTTTTCCACGTTCTACCTGAGTACTGCAGTTTTATTCGATATTTATCAGACTCGGAATCTGAAGAAAGGGGGCATGTTGCAACTCAGAAAGCTCATATTGGAATAAATCCGTTCCACCACCTAGAACAACAGTTGGCTCCTATTTGGGGTAGGCAGAAGCTGCTTTTTGTAGGCTCGAAGATGAAGTTTCATCGGACAGATGGGGTGAATTCTATATTCATCATTGAACGCTCTGGAAATTCAGCTCTCCCAATTATGTTTCAAGAAGAGATTATGTTGAAGGGGGCAGTTGAAGGTGGCAAGACAGTAAAGGCAAGCTTTTTGCCCATTGGTGGAGTTATAGAGAAACGCCCTGTACTGTCAGGTGAGCAGCTTATTCTTGACCTGAATATTAAAAGCAAAAGAAAGTTAGAAGGGTTTCTAGAAGTCATCCAGGCTTCGGAAGAAGCACTCCGTGAATGGGTAAAATCTTTTGTTCCTAAAAAATTGCTAACACTAGAACGGAACATTGTTTTCTTGGGTTTCCTTTTGAGCAATGGCATTTTAAAGCAAATGAAGAGCTTTGGTCAACCTGTTTTAAACAAACTACAAAAACGCCAGCAGGGAGATTTCAGAATTGAGAAACAGCTTCTCCTGGCCTTCCTAACCGCCAACGACGAGTTAGACCAACTAAATAAATTCAATATTTCTGACATGGAGAAGTTTCTGACTTATGGTAGCCTTGATATTATATTAGCTGAAATAGATAATGGGAAAGCGGACCTTTCAGCAGACTTGCAAAAATCTTGTTTGCAATGGAAAAAAAAGTTTTATGATTTTAAACTTGATGAGATTGTGATAAGTGCCGTTTTTTCCATTAACGAATGGAAAAATCTTTGTACATCTATACACAGAAATGGAAAAGAAGAATTCAGAGAAAACCTGTTGCCAATGATTAGGAAGGATATGCTACCCCTGCTTAAGAAAAAAATTGAAACTGAAAAAAGAGAAAATGAAAAACTTCAGGAGCAGCTCTTTAAAACTGAAGAAGAAAACTTTCTGACTAAAACAAAGGAAAAAATATCCCAAAGAAGAGCCATTGGAAAACGTATGTATATTAGAAGCTGCTCTATTGCAAGAGCATATTCGGTTGGATATTTAGAGGCAAATTTAGTCATTTCCGGTGAGGAAGAAGAGAAGCCCAGTATACAATGGATGATCGTAGAGTTGTCACCAAACAAAAAGGACTTAGAGGAGTTAAATTCAAACCCGATGCATTGCATTATACCCTCTTGCTCAAACCCTTTTGAATTTGAGCGCTGTGATCCTGAGAAAGAAAATTTGAAAAAGGTTGCATATCTGAAATCTGGCGAGTTGCTTGCTTTTGTCCATGACAAAGAACATAATAGTCTGAACTTGTACATGTCCCCCAAAATAGGACCATTTCTACATGGGAGCAATCCTATTCGCACATTTAGAAGGGGTTTTGATTTGGTAGCTTTTGATGAACGTACCAGATTCCTAGCTTTATATGATGCTCTGGGATCCAAGGTTCTAATATACAAGTTTGATGAATCATTTCGGAATATCGATTGGACAGGTGTGGAAATCATGCTCAACTTGTTTTCTGGAAGCACAAATATAAAATGGATGCAGTGTGTTCCCGGGAAAACTGAATTGCTTTTAGTTGATGACACAAACAGGCTCAGGGTGGTAGAAATCCATCACCAGCCATTGATGAAGCCTAGGCATATCACGCTCTCATCAGACTTTTTAAATGCTTTCATTTCAGGGGACGGTTCCTTTCTCTTTGTTTTTCAAACACCTGCAAAGTTTTCAAATCACAAAGAAGAATGTGTTTCATCTTCTGCTCAAGGAGCTGCACAAGAAAGCAAGACTGCATCAGAACTTGAGCTCAAAGTTTACATGTTAGGTGATGCCATGTCTTTCTTGAAGAACATTTTCTTGGATATAAATGTTGAAGATGTCCGTGATTTACAGGTGAAGCTTGTATATTATGGTTGTCAGATTCACCTTGTTGTTTACTCTGATGTTGTGCCTGGCTTCTCTTCTAAAATATTGAATCTAGTTTCGGCCACAGAAGTTTTGGAGTTTCAAGAATTAGGAAAACACCAATCGAATTCAGAAAGAGATCGAAAGAATGCCATGAACCAGGACTCTCAGAAGACTACTGCTACATTAGACTACATCTATCATATTTTTGATAAATTTGCAGTTGATCCTGCACTCTTTAAAGGAAGTACCAGGGATCTTAAATTCCATGTTTTGTTAAAGTCAAGAGGTACTATTCTAGAAGATCGCGTGCAACAAAAATATGAAGAATACTTGAAGATTCTTATTGGGCGGTTAGAGAAAGAAAAAGGAAAGGATTTTTCAAAACTCAGGATTCAGTTCCAAGTTCAAATGGATGAAAGCTCAAACAGTACAAAAGACTTGTTCTTTCTATATCCAAAAAAGCCTTTGGGAAACTGGCTCCGTCAACTCATTTGTCTTGTACCGATCCAAATAACTCGTGCCGAAAACAATGGACTACAGCCCTTGCTGGATGGCCTTCAGATACCTCCACACCTCATTTATGCAGATAGCATATCACTAACAACTTTGTTACGCTTTGGCTTGTATGATGCTGTCTTGAGTCAGTGGGATGGTAAAATCAAGGTTGTCTCATCGATGGGCAAACAAAGTAGTGGCAAGTCATACTTATTAAACCATCTATCAGGCTCCTTTTTTGATGTAGCCGGGGGAAGATGCACAGATGGCGTGTGGATGACAGTTCGAATGGATTCAGAGTGCCTTTATGTACTGATGGACTTTGAAGGATTAGGGAGTTTTGAGAGAACAGAGCAAGAAGATATGTTACTGTCAGTCCTAAATGCCGGCTTGAGTAATTTAACAATATTCAACAAGAAGGTTTGTAAATTTAGAACTGTCTTATTTGTTTGCTTTTATTTGTTTACCATTTGATTTTCTCATATTTCAGTGACCGTAGCTTTCATCTTTGTATCATTGTAGCCACTCAAAGATTAATTACCAATTGTGATACTTTGCTTTTTAATCAGGATTTTCATCTTGACAAGGAGACGGAAGCTATCTTTCAGCGTTTCCAGAGTGGGGTAAATTTGGTGAAGGATGATGAAAAGCTGTTCAAGGGACTGTTCTACATAGCTATCAAGGATGTTGACGTCTCTGACGTAGAGGAATTAAAAGATGAATTCCGTCAAAAACTTCTACAAATCTGTAACAGATCTCGGGAAAACTTTCTTACAAAGATGTATGGAGGACTGGTTGAGCTTGCTGCAATGGCTCCTTTTTCTCGAAAAGAATATCACCAAGAAAGCCTGTGTGATATTGCTTTGACTATAGAAGAGTTGGGACACAGTTATGAGAGTGGCCGTGCCTTTTTGAGAGATTTGAAGCTTGTTATTTCCCAGATAGCTGTGAAGGATTGGACCCCTGTAGATTTGAAACGTGTTGCTATGAAGGTGGATATCCTTCGCAGGAACTTCGATTCTGCTGTTAAGGCAGGATGCCTTTCTATGCCAGGAACCAAAAAGGTGCTTATGAATTTTGACTCTCAGGAAGAGGTAGGTGATGCTCCAATAGAACTTGGGGATCTCCTTATTGAATTGCAAGATACTGGCCTGGAGCTTGCAGCTCTAGACGAATCTACATCAAATGATCAGATTTTGTGTCATCTTAGATCAATACTAGAAAGCGTCTTGGATAGAAGAGAAAAACGTGGTGATTTATGGCACTCTAAATTTCAGGACTTCATAGAGGCATTGGCTGCTAGACGGTCTGATCGAGTTCAAAGGTGGATTTGCTGCAACACTGCAGAATTTTCTGGGAGTAATGATGTGCAAAAGTTGCAACTGGAGGCAGTTTTAGCCCTCGCAAAACTGAAACAGGGCCTCTCTGTATGTGGTTGCAAATGTTCTGTTTGCTTTTGGCGATGTGTTCTAGAGAAAGGCCACCCCTCTGATCACTCTTGTATGGGTAACCATGTTTGTTCTGAGAAGTGCACATATTGTTCTCTCGAATTAAACCAAGAACCAAAAAATGAAGTGGAGGAATGTAAGAATTTGGCAGGCCACGAAGGGAATCATGATTGCAAAAAGAAAAATCATACATGTGCGGAGATCTGTTCTTTATTTGACAAATCATCCAATTGCAGTAAATCTTGTTGCTTGACGGTTGGACATGAAGGTACTCATAAGTGCAATTCATCACAACATATGTGTAACATGATGTGTTCCCTTCCAAGCTGCAAAAATCCTTGTGTTATACAAATTGAGCTGGGGGATCATGAAAAACATGCCTGTCATGAAAGGTATTGTCCCAAAAATTGCATCATGGAGGGGTGCCCTCGAAGCTGTGGTTACAAAGATCACTTCCATGAATTGACAAGTGATGAACATCTCTGTGGTAATGAGCATGCTTGTCGCCAAAAATGTGAAGCTGATGGCATTTGTGAAATTTTAACCGAACTTGTTCGACAAACACGTTCGTTTCAGGGCAGAAGAGGTTCCTTTGAGTATGAACATGTCTCTGAACAAAATGGGCTGCGAAAGGATTGTTGCATTGTTATTCCACCTTTTAAAAGATCCCATGAAGAGGCGCATCTTCACACGCTAAATCCAATGGCTGTGCATTATTGTAATGTTAGATGTCAAGCCTGTGGGTATTTTTGTCAACAACCCATCAAGCATTCTGGTTTACATAATACTGTTCATGGGAATATGAGGAATGTGAATTTTGCATCAGACCAGGAAGAATTTGATATCCAGGGTAGAAAATATACTTGGGGAGAATCTGGTGTGGCAGAAATGTGTAACATGCATTGTAAAGCACAAGGTCGGGGTCACATTCATTTGATTCCTTGTCCTGTGAATGATGGTTTGCGTTGCACAAGTCATATATATGATGGTTCTCGGCACGAGACAAAAAAATATGGCCCAGATGTGGATGTGCAAAAAGATGAACTTACCCACGAGACTTACTGGAAGCAAATGCGGTTTGAAGATCCCTGTACCGAAGAAGATCAGAAAGAGTTCGCTCTATGTAATCATCTGTGCAGGTCAGAGGAGCATAATGAAAATGACGGTCGTTCATCGAGGTCTTACTGCACAGAGAAATTATGGCATGCTCCTGTAAAAAGAACTTCTTCAATGGCATCCTCTGCAGGCCACATAACTGCAGATGGTCATGTTTTTGCCTGTGACCATTCAAAGAATGTACCACATCACGTGGTTTTTGTTATTGACAAGTCTGGTTCAATGTCTGGTGCTGATATAAAACCAAACATGGCAAAATTTACGCCTCGACACAATTGTAGGCTGGGCTGTGTGTATGAGGCTATTGTTCGATTCATTAATACTCGGCTTCGAACCACTAGCGATGATTCTGTATCCGTGGTTCTATTTGATGATACAGCAATTATCGCTCTAGAAATGCATGAGATGAAAGAAGATATTGTGGATAGTCTTCTTCAATATGTTGCCTCGGGGTTAACTAGTTATTCTTCTGGTTTGACATTAGCAGAGGAAGTAATTTGTCGGGGATACAATGATCCTAATGTGGAGAAGAAGAAGCCAACAATTATTTTCTTGAGCGATGGTGGAAACAATGATGGGAAAGATCCTCTTCAATTTGTGGACAGACTGAAGAAGACAGATCCGAAGTTGATACTTCATACAATCATGTTTGGAACGGATCCTGCAGCCTATATCTTAGAGAAAATGGCAGAAATTGGGGATGGCTCATTCCAACTCAGTCTTGATGAAGTGCAGTTAGCAAAAAGCTTTGAGAATCTAGCGATTAGTCTCCAGCCTAATGTTGCAGCTTTAATCTGATGGAGTTTCTTCCCAGTTTCTAGAACAGATCTATAGAAAGGTTTAGTGTAATTTGCTCCCATTCTAGAATCTATTTTATTAAGTGTCGGTAGTCTGTAGAGGCCTTTGTGAGTTCAATTTTATCATTTTGAGCTTGTAGTTTGGTAAAGCAGCTAACATTTGTATTCCAGCTGTCATGGTTTCCACGCTTTTGTTAGATTTGTTAACCAAACTCTACTTTTCATTCGATGAAGCAGTGGCTAGTTCAGTATCCCAGGTGTGCAGTCCGATGAGTAGAAGACAGACCGAATGCTTTCTATTTTGAATAAGCATGGATGGTAATAATATCCTTTCCAGTTTTGCAGATAACAAGAGTACAAGAAGGATGGCCACTAAATTGCATCTCAACTCATAAAGGTAACAGTGATGTAAATTGATTTAGCAGGTCTATAACCTGCAGTCTGCTATTATCGCCTCATATCTCTGCACGTTACTAGTACTGCCTCGTGTATCAATATCTTTCACCTCATTTAGGAAAGTGTAGATCTATGGGATTCAAAAGAAGTGCCTCTACACATGTCTACTAAGAGGATGGTGCATTCATGAGATGCTAGTTGAAAGTAAATTTGTCTAGGAACTAGTACAAATTCCTTTCTATATCTTTTCTTTCCAACTTATTTTTCTACATTGTGCCGTGCTGAATACTTGCATATCAAAGGCTGATCATCCCAACACTAACCACTGATCACTGGTATCATCATCAGCTGGTACACCTGTATAACTGAATGAAGAAGACGTTACTCAAAGTTGATATAACGTTATTAGTTGTAAAGCTGCAGGGTATGATGCTTGCCAATATGCAGGTAAAGAGGTTCCCAGAAATTAATGCATTAAAAACACATACACATTACAATAGTGCCATCTTCTTTTGGAGGTTGCAGGGATTTGTGAGTATCTGAATGAATAGTCAAGAATGTAATGTGCCGATACGAGCATAACTGTGTAGCATGTGAGATAAACATTACAGGTTAGGTATATATTCCTTAAGTTACTAGTAAATGATCGTGGTGCCATGGTCTTAATACCTTTAGGATCCCACACTATGAAATTGAAAGCAATTATGGAGATAGTGACTCTTATTTGGCCCAACTTCTCTGACATTCAACTTTTGGCATGCCAAGAACAAGCAGCTTTTTATCTTGCTAGAAATCTGCTTTTGTAAAATCGAGAAGAAACAAACAGCTCTTATGTTAGAAAGGTGTAATCTTGATGTGCACTTTCTTTTGCAGGAAATGTTCAAAGATTTTAGAGAGCTTTGTTACAGCATTGGATGACTTTATGAGTTATGTTTTTATGTTTGTAGTACATCACAGTATATTGAACTGATGGATATTCCTGCTTATGTTCAGGCAGGTCCTCAAAGTTTCAGAAGCTTAAAGTAAATATTTGCCGAGAATACTGCTCGGAGACCATATTTAGTGTTGATTTGTATGGAAAACTTTCAAAGACAAGAGAAGAGGGCGACAAGACTGTCTAATCATTTCTGTCTCAGCTCATGAAGGAATCCTGAACTACTTCTGTACGTGGGATGGAATTCGTAGATAACTTGCTTTTGCCACTGATGATAAAAGAAATGTTGATATAGAAGAACTCAGGAGTTCTGCTTGAGCACAAATACAATTTATAGTGTTTAATGACTTGTCTCTGAAATGTTTTTCTTTACTACTAACATTTTCTTGATTTTAAAATTACATGTAGTATTATGTGAAACTGACAAATATAATCGTCAATTGTGACTATTTGGATAAATGGAACGGTTGAAAGATGAAGCACAAAATAAAAATTCAGGGTCAGCTTTGTTTAAAAACCAAAACTGAAATTTTTTAGGGGAGATATGATCTCAAGGACTGTCATGACGAATTTACTTTGAAATGCAAGCATAACAGACATTGATGATTAAATTGTTATTGGCGTGATGATTCTCTTCGGTCCATGAAATAGAATATATATGATTATTCAGTAAGAGAAGTGAATGTGTAATGTTTGTTCCTTCAAATATCTTATTTTGTTGGTACAAAGCTATGAAGCCAGATAACTAGCCAACAATCCAGCAATCCAAATCCAATCCAAAATGTGAAGAAATCAGATGAAATCTTCAAGCAGACAAATGGGATGGGCGTTACAATTGTATGAATATTAGGTTATAGAATACACCTTGATGCAATCGATAATTGAGGTGAAAATCTTTTGATGGTTCAGTCTATCAAAGTTCGTGAGTGGAAAGCTAAGTTAACTTTCACTAGTGTCACTCCACATATTTTAAATATTGTTGAAGCAAGCAACCATCCACATGCAACACTCAAACTCTTCATTATATGCCACATTTATAGACACAAGCTGCATTGAATCCATGTATGGATGGCAATAGACACATGATGCATTGAATGCAAGTACGGATAGCAATGAAACTGCCACTGAACTTAGTAATTTCTATCTATATGCATTCAAACCTCTAATTTATAGGCATGTAACTTTAATTGCATTCAAAATAAATGAGGTAATTTTATGTGTGTAAATATTTTAACCAAGGACCCCACAATACGTATATAAAAACAATACAAAAGTTCGGAGATGTATTTACAATCACCCTCTTCACTCCCAACAAAGACCTGAAATAACGAAATGTTTGCACCCTGGGCCATCATACAACAGTGTCTCAAATAAATTATATGAAGTGCATCTATAACATGTGCATAACATGTGTTTGGTGCGTAGATGATTGACAGGTTCACAAGCAATGTGATTAGTACTCTAATTGTCACACCATATGCCAGTGGGATGCCTCTGCTAATCCAAGCTCCTCTATTTGTCACACCATATGCCAGTGGGATGCCTCTGCTAATCCAAGCTCCAAAAGAAAAGCATGAATCCGTAGCCTCCCTGGTGGCATTGGATGCCTCTCGATAGTTTGCCTCGGTCAAAAAAGAGCAATGACAAACTACTTCTTATTCGACCAAGTAACAGAGACCGGGGCAAGATGATAAAGATAACTAGCAGTAGACTTACAGAGAGAAACACTTAGCTACCTTGGACAGCGGAATTTACCTCAGCAAAGGATTGAAGTATTGCTGCAGACTGAGAGTATCTGCAACATCTCATTTGCCTGAGTAACAAGAGCTTATATACCAGATTGTGAAGGAGGAAGAAACTTATAAAATTTGTTAGTCCCGATTCAACAACTTTAAATTGTCAGAATCTATAACTGGTGGGAAACCTACATCAGAACAAATGTTAAAAAACGCAAACAACCTTCAATTTTTTTACTCGATCTTAACTCTTGTATATTTCCTGGATCGTCCAGCAACTACAATATTTATTTCCCGTTGTTGGTCGCCAGAGATGCTTCTCCATGAGGTCTGGCCAGACCAGACCTGGACAATGGCTCGCCTTTCTCAAGGGATTCATTGGGTGTACATCTTTTCTCTTTTCGCTTCCTCACTGATCAATCGAACCCTTTTTGATCGTCCCCAAAGCGGGGATAGGAGCGAGGGATCTCCTCCGAGGGGGATGCTTGAGAAGATTTCCCTTTTATTTCAGCCTTCTCCTCCTTTATGGATTTTTCCAATTCTATGAGACTGTGGTTATCCTGGTCGCCTCTCTTTTTTTTTTTCATAAGAAAAAGAGCATACTATTATATTATAACAGTATTGAAAACTTTACAATAAGTTCAGCAGCGAGATCCCATGGATCGCATAGACAGGTAATACAAGAAATTAAGCCCTGGATGGGCCAAAACAAAGGACCCACGGAGCCAAGGAAGGCTGCCATCGCACCAGAAATAGATACAGGAAAAAAAACAAAGATACCATAACCCCGGACCGACAGAGGTCGACAAAAAGTCCAAAAAAGCGAGCAGTCCCAGGCAGGTCTCTCCATCAAGTAACAAAGATAGATCAGCAAAAACCTAACAGGTCGACATAGGTCGACTAAGAGTTCAAAAAAGCGAGCAGTCCCAGGCAGGACTCTCCAGCATGTAACATAGATAGATAAGCAAAAATCCAATAGGGCGTTGGCAACTCCGGCAAAAAATTAACCTCCAAAAGAGAGTAGTGGCCGCATAGTAATAATATGTATCATCAATAGAAAAAAGATCAAGTCTGCCATATGTCTATCGAACCCTGAGTCAAGACTGCCATATGTCTATCGAACCCTGAGTCAGTAACTGATCGGCTGACCATTCTTCTTAAAAAATGATTCCCTCGGAAGCCAAATGAGCCAGCTTAGAAAGCTCATCAGCCAAATGGTTGAATTCTCTGAAGGTATGGGAGAAAGTGATCTGTTCGAAGTCGTTGATAAGGCTCCTTGTGTCAAGCAGCCAAGAAGATAAAGATAGGATTCTGAGAGATGCAATGCCTTTGGCCTAGTTGATGATGATCTTTGAGTCCTGCAGAACTTGAAGCGCCGAAATGCCAAAGGATTTAGAAAAGTAAAAAAGCATCCATAGCAATAATAACTCACTTCTAGTATTAGTTCCTTGACCGCAATGCATCCAGATCTTGTAAAAATGATCATTCTATAAAAATAAAATAGCACCAGCCCCACTAATCAAAGAGCCATTGTGTGATGCCTCGTCAAAGAAACCACTTGTAATGTTATCAATTAATGTGGGGGCGAGGTCGCACTTTTTTCACAGAAAATTGAGCAAGATTGTCCTATGTAGGAAGATTGAAGTCCTTACAGGATGCCACCGTCTGGCTGCAAATCAATGATATGAATGGAACCTTTCCTTCAATTAGTTGCATGTTCTGGGCCTTCCACAGTTCCCCAGAGATAAAACAAGGCAAAGCTTCCCAATAATCCTCACTCTGAGTCCAATGTCCCAAACTGTCCTGAAAAGAAACCAAACGCCACATAGAGCCCAGGCATGTAGTAAGTCAAAATGGCTTGCCAAATCTGTATAGTGAAAAGGCACTGGGAAAAAAAGGCGATCCACCGTTTCTGCTGCATTACAATAGAGCACACAACGATTTGGACCACAGACCCCTCTATGTAGTTAATTGTCCCAAGTCAGGGTGTGGTTTCCCAATGCTAGTCAGTTAAAGAGAATTATCTTAAGAGGCAAATACATAGCCCATAGCTTCTTGAACCACCAGCGGTTGTGTCCCTCGCCATCAAAAAATAGAGATTCATAGGCCATTTTTTCCGTGACCAAACCTGCCACTTCATTCCATGACCATCTTAAAGAGTCTTCCCTATTAGTTAATTGAAGATTTATTCTTTTGAGGCCCAAGATGTAATTAGTCCATTCATTTCCCAATGAACCATATAGACCCAGCTGTTGCATGGAAAGCCACAAATGAAAGCCTGTTCTGGATATATGACTAGTGGTGATCTGGTTCAAAGTGTAATAATATTTTGCCCGAAAGAAACAGAATTAACTCTTTTGAAAGTCTAAAAGGATCAAGACCACCTAAAATTGGATCTTCACCGATTCTAATCTCTCTTCCATTGCCTGGTAGCCAAGCCATTTACTGTGCCACAGAATGGAAAGATCCTAAACGACCATTCCATTAATTTTAGACGCCTTTTGGTTTCTTTTTGCTGACTCAAAACCATTGCACCAATGAAACATTTTTTATGCCTTTCGGTTTCTTTTTGCTCACTCAAAACCATTGCACCAATGAAACATTTTTTATATATTTTTCCTTGATTATTTTGTTCCATAGAGAATCTGAGAATAAAGTCCTCCAAAGACTTTTAGTCGAGAGAGCTGAAGCAAATAGGTGGATATTTTTTAAGGCCCATCCTCCAAGATGTTTCGCCCTGGCAAGATCTTGCCAATAAACTATATGATATTTCCTTTTCTCAGATCTCCCAGACCAAATAAAATTAAAAATTCTTCTTCGGGGTTCATTCAAAATAGTTTTGGGGACTTTACATAAGGAAAACCAATAGACCAAAAGGTTCTGGAGGACTCATTTTACCAATGTGATCCTACCAGCCAATGATAGCCACTGCCAACACCAATGCTTAATCCTCTTATCATATTTCTTCAGTAACCAAAGCCAGTCATTTGCATGGTAATTGTTTGGCTTGATATGTAAGCCAAGATACTTGATACCATATGAAAGAGGACTAAAATTATAGGGGAGAAACTGTTTTATCTGAAGTTTTATATTTTCCTCCATTTCGTTTTCCGAGAAGGAGGATTTTTCCTTGATGATAAGCATTCTAGATACACTACAGAAAAGATCTAGAATAATACTATAACTTCTCCATTCATCCAAGCATCCTTTCCCATATAGCATGACATCGTCCACAAATAGAGAATGAGTCACCGAGGTAGAAGTTGTCACCTTTAAACCTTTGATCAATAATGTATCTTGCGCTTTGATGATGAGCCTGCTTAGGCCTTGAATAACAAGAAGAAACAATAGTGGAGATAAGGGACATCCTTGCCTCAGGCCCCTCGATCCCTTAAGAACAAACTTGTTGAAACACCATTTATCAAGACTGCACAATTTGTTGAAGACACATAGGTCATAACCCATCTGTTAACAACCCAGGGAAGGCCAATTTGAATGAGAATTGGTCCGAGGAACATCCAATCCACACGGTCATAAGCCTTGACCAGATCCAGTTTTAGGATGACGGATTTCAGGTGTTTTGATTTGGTACTATGAAATACTTCTTGCGCAACACCCACCGCATCTAGGATTTGGTGGTCTTCCAAAAAACCGAATTGCTCACACGAGATACATTTGGAAAGATCTGGCTTCAAACATATTACAATGATTTTTTATATGAATTTATAAATTAAGTTGCATAGTGAAATTGGTCGAAAGTATGAAAAATTGACAGGATGTGAGCATTTTGGGATCAAATCCAAGAAGGTTGAATTTATGGCACCCGACACGGATCCTTTAGCACGAGACTCTTCCACTGCAGCTAATATGTCTGGGCCCATAATATTAAAGAAGGAGAGAAATATTTCCACAGTCCAGCCATCCGGGCCAGGACTCTTATCTTTTGCAAACCCCTTCAGAACTGCTTCAATTTCCCGAAGTGTGACTGGAGCATAAATATTGTTCCCTTCCTCTTCTGAAAAGAACCTCGGGAATTCTTTGATCACTTTGAATTGTTCTATCAAAGAAGTGGATTTTGGATCCTAGAAGAGAGATTGGAAATGATTTGCAACCTCCTTTTGTAGCTCCTCCAGAGATGAGATTTGGTTTCCATCCTTATCAGAAAAAGACCAAATAGTATTATGTATCCTTCTGCTTTCGAAAAATTTGTGAAAAAAATTGGTGTTTGAGTCCCCTGCTTTGATCCAAATGGCCCGACTCTTTAATCTCTAGGTTTCCTCATTCACTTTTAAGATGTCCAATATTCTACCCACCAGATCAATCAGGTTGGCTTGATCTTTGCCAGATAAAGGGATGAATCTATTAGCCTGGGAAAGAGATTCAATCTCGGCAGTTATGTGCCAAGAATTTCTTTTTTTCTTTTTCCCAATTTGAGGTGAATATCTTGAGCAGTTTCAACTTTGTGACCAATTTATCCATCGTTGAAACTTCATTCGACATATCCATACTCGACCATTGATCAACTACTTGTTTTTTGAAGTCCAGATGCGATAACCAAACTGCATTAAATTTGAAAGGGACCTTATTGCTTTTACCATCCACTTCGAATTGAAATATGATAGGGGAGTGATCACCGATTCTAGTATGGTCCACCCACGATCGATAGATAAAGAAGCAAGCCAAGAGTTGTTCTAAAATTAGATAGTGATCAAGTCGCTTCAAGATATAGTCCCCATTCCTTCTTCTGTTTATCCATGTAGGAACAAGAGGAAATGGTTTTGAATCGATCAGGTTCTTTGCCTCGAAAAAATATGAGAAATAACAGCCCAAAGGATCTAGTTTGGAGCGTTGACCCCAAATCTCAAAGGCTGCCCAAGTGAAATTAAGGTCTCCATCCAAAATCAAAATTTCCAGGTCTAATAGATGGTCTGCATTTATCCTGTCCCATAAATTTTGTCTGTCCCAATAAGGGCCATAGCAGTTGATAATATTAAGATTCTTATCAAAACTTGCAAGTCTCCTTGATAGCAGAATTCTAGCTAAGGTCATAAATGGATGGAAGTTTAATTTCCGTGGATTCCAGGCGGATAACAAACCCCCTGAAAGGCCTTCCACACTAATATAACACATTTCCTAGTCAGGTTTGATCTTAGTAAAAAAATCTAGCATTTTCCTCACTAACCATAGTTTCCTGCAGCAACACAAGGTCTGATTGAATGTTTTGTATGAGTCTTTTTAGGGCTAGTTTCTTAAGGAGCCCCCCCACTCCCCAAATGTTCAATGAGAACAAGATCATTTATGAACCCTCGCAAGGGCTTTGACCTCTCTAAGAGCCTTGGATTCAGTAGATGGAAAGCTCGTGGAACTAACAAGGTTCAGTTTATCAAGAGGATTTGTTTGTTCACCACTAGCAATGACCTTCCTAACACTTCTAGTCTTTAAGGGCGAGAAGTCCTGTGCCAAACCTCCGATGCGAGCTCCCTTTGTAGATTTTTTGGCTGGTGGGGATTTTAAATCCACATCAGTATCCTCACCAATGGAGATGGGTGGATCATTTGTGTCAACCACCCTTTTTCTAATGTAAGACGGGATGGGGAGCTTCTTCACCACATTGCAATAAGAAGGCACATGAATGTGTAAACTTTGTGTACCCCCCTGGTTAGAGACTGTGGGATGGGGAGACATTGATAGAGGATCCCCAATGCAATCCCTTACCAAATCCTTTGACAAGTTTTCAATGGGAAAAGGATAATTTAGGCCCACCCAAGGCACATTATCATTGACTAGATCATGATCGGTCTGGCCGATAGCAGTCGATGCCGATATTGGGTCCGAAGAATAACAACAAGGATTTTTTTGGACTGAGTATTCTCATGGAATCATGTATTTTGGGAGAGATAATAACATCTTAAACAGATGGGAGGTCAACATCTCTCTACCAGGTGGGACACTTGCTTGTTCTCTGAAGCATTTCATTAATTTTTATTTTCGAAAGACGGTGTCACATTATCATACTCACATGGATTCCAAGAGAAATGGAGTATAGTAGTGTTACACGATAACATAATAAAGTAATAATGTAAGAAGTAGTTAAATTTTACCAGCATGGATCCATCTTAAACCCGGATCTATTAAACACGGAGAGGGATCCAATTTCATGATGTGTAATTTTTTTCTTAATGTGTAAAAATTTAAGATAAAAAAAAATCAAAGAATAGTCATGATGATTCGATTAACATAATATATATTTAATTTCATTAAATCATATGTAAAAAATTTCTAGCTAGCTTGTTTTTTTTTATTATTATTATTAAAATATGTCACATTACATCACATCACAGCAAAACATCTCCACCATACTAGGTTGCAATGACTAAAATGACCATATTTTTAAAATGGATTGATAGATGTCTATTAGACTCATTTTCCACCCTTAAATGTAGTTGTGCTACTTGATCACCAATGCACAAGAAGGAATTAATAAACTATTATCATTATATATATTGGTGACATAGTGCCCAAGATTTTGAAGAGCATCTACTAATGGATTCTCTCATCTCTATATTGGTGACATAGTGATCAGTATTGATGAGTTTTCTGAAAGTCCCAATTCCATGGAGAATGAAGAAGAAGACCTTGTAGCAACAAAATATGAACCAAGATCATCTTTTTAGTCACCACTTGAGCTTCCATTTGAAGTTGATCCCAAGAAAAAAGAAGAAGAGGAGGTTCTCTCTCATGAACCGTCCTTCATTGAAGGTTCTTTGAAGATGAGTGAAAGGAATATCTATGAGGCCCTTAGCATACTCCATGACACTCAAGCATTGGTGTCAAATTCTTGTTGGAGAGTTTCTTCATTGGAGGAGCCATACTTCCTTGAAGACATGGAGAGGATTCAAAGAGCAATGTGCAACATTGAAGGTAATTTCATGTCTTTGATTTTTTATAGAAACAATTTGGTTGAGATTAATGAATGGTTACATGGATGCATACTTGAAGAATAATGAAGATATTCATAAGCTCAAAACTCAAAATGAACAACTTCTTGATAGGTTGGAATATACTTGTTCTTCCTCCTATGTTTCAGATTGTCATATGGTAGATTGCTTGGAGGATTCTCATGACATTATGGATCATGAGAAACATGGAAATTTACATGTGCTTGATGTGTTTGAAGATGATCTTGATGAGAGCGAAGCACTTATTGGGGTGGAAGAAGAACTTGAGTTTCCTCTTGATGATGGTTATGCACTTTTTGAATAAGTGCATGATTCTACTACTTTGGAACCAACCTGTGAGGAAAGTTTCGCACTTTTGAGGGAGGTGCATGATCCTACCCCTATGGATCCTTCACATGATGAAATGCTTGCACTTTCTGATCATTTGGGTGAGTTGGTCCATTCTCCTACATCCTACACTTCCACATTTTGCAGCATTCATCCTAATGAAATATGGGTGAAAGGTTTCTTTCTGATGGTGCCACATGAGGAGTATGCAACTCATATCTCTCCTTTTGATGATGACATGACTAGAGAACCTTCTTCTTTACATTTTCAGCAGCATCCTTTGTTACCTTATGATGATACACATGTTTATGAATGCACATGTGGTACTCCTTTGAGCCCCTTGAAGGCTCATTGTTCTCTTTGCTCCTTACTTGATGGGAGAGTTCCTTCATCCATTGCTTGGGTGAAAGGCCACATGGAATAATTACTTGACACTTCCCACACCTCCTTGGAGCAACATCCATTGCTCTCATTTGATGACTCTCACATTCATGGATGTATAGATGAGAATTCTTTGAGCTACTTTAAGTCTCATTGTTTTCTCTACTCCTTACTTGGTTCATATTTTGGTGGAGGTTCTTCATTCACTTCTTGGATGAAAGAACACATGGCTGATTATTTTGACACATCTTACATTCTTTTGGAGGAGAATTATAGGACATGGGATCCTCACCTATGTCATTGGAGCAGATTTGATATGATACTTGATGCTTGTGTGTATGGGGCACATGATGATCTCTTTTCTTGGATGGACAAACACTTGGTGGATTTTTTGTTGCAAAATCTCTTTGGTATATCAATGTATGATTGTATTATGTTTCATGATGGCATACCTCTCTATGTATTTACATTGTATGGGACGATACAAATTAGATCATGGGATCCTGAAATCCTTCACATTGATATATTGTTCTATATTGAAGGAATGCACCAACTATGGGATCCTAGCCATCCTTGAAGTGACAGACTGCTATAGGTGACAGTGATGATGTTTGGAGGAGTGCAACAGAGACAGTGGGATCCTGGTATTGTTGGGTTCAGGTGTCTTAGACACTCTACATTTATCAGATTCATTTGGGACCATAGGATCATTTTGGGACTTAGTTGTTGTAGCTGGGTTGTTGTCAGGACAGTTGGGGACATGGAGCTATCTCTAGAGGGGATGATTATGATCAGATTTCGGCAACAGCAATAGGGTGGTTTCCTTTTGGAGATTAGTTGGAAATCTTAGAGTTGCAGTGCAAGGCATGTTTTTAGCAATAGACCCAGAGTTGATAGTCAATTTTGGATTTCATATGATGAGATTCTTAGTAGACTAGTTGTTGGGGATTTGATTGAGTGGTTGTAATATATATTCACTCTTCTTATTGGCATTGGTTGGATGTTTCTATATGTCAGTACCTTGCAAGACCATACATTGAGTAGAGTGCACTTCACCTCCTTTCAATTGGGATGGAACCATGACATCATTTTCAACCTTAGTACAATTCATATTGTAGGATGTAGAGTTGATGACTTGGTCCACTTGAAATTACAGCCTTATGAAAAGTCATCACTAAGGAAGGAGGTAGAAAAATCAATGAGCACAAGTTGGGGAAGAAGAAGAAGTATTACCATTCCCAGGTTTAAATTGCTTGAGGACAAGCAATCTTGGATGGGGAGGAATGTAATGTCCCCAATTTTTTTACTATGGACCACTCCGTTACTAGGGAATTCAATGGTCTAAAGTCACTTGTACAAATTAAAGAAGAATAGTAAAGTAGTGAATTGGGGTCATGAGGCACTATGGCAAACGAAGGTCCAAGGGAAAAATTTATAGAGCAAGGAATCCTTATTTTTTAAAATCAATTTTATTAATATTTTGAGATAATTTGGACAAGGAGGGAACATTAGTGGTGGAATGATTCGAAATGTGTGGTGTAACTCCCATCCAAAGTGGAAGGAATCTTGTCATGGAGGAATCTCATGGGCTGTAACTTCCCCAAGCTAAAAATAGAAAATCTATGACAACCTATGACATATATGAAAACTTATGACAAGAATTAGGTCCTATGACAACTTATGAAAACTTATGACAACCTATCACGTGTTGCAGGTCCTAAATTTAGCCAAGGAGGGCGCTAGAGGAGAAGGGTGGGCCCACATGCTAATGTAACTTACCCAAAATCAAGCTAAGCCTCTCAAATTCGAATTTCCAAGGTAGATGGAGTTATTATTTGGAAAAATAACATTATAGAGGAATTAAATGAGTCCCAATGTGTCATTCTCTCATAAAAATAACACTTATTAATATTTTTTTGAATATTTGTGAGAGAATTATAGAATGAGGGGGAAATGCTCCATGAAGATTTATAAAAGGGACGAAGACACAAGTGAAAGGGATTTTTTGGTCATTTGGATTTTGGTATTGGATATCCATTGAGATTCTCAATCTTGGGAGATATTCCCCTTTCATTTTTGAACTAGTTTCGGTGGTGAAAGATTCCACCCTAGCTAGTAGAGAGGAGGAGATCATCCAGATCTCTTCATTGTGCTTCATTGCAACTGATTATTAAGGAGATAAATAAATTTCATATTCATCTACAGAGTTTTATTGTATTTTATATGTTCATATACAGTGGTGGGTTTTAATTCCTATGATTTGGAGTTTCTTTCTATTGATATAGAGCTTGGAGTGGTGTTGGTTGCCAAAATGGTAGTTCTAGGTTCGATACTTATGAGAATTTATGGGATGTGAGACCTATTCCATTGCATTCATAGCATCATTTACAGTGTAAAAAAAAATTGGTTCACTAAAAAAGGTTTCCGTATTCCCAAGATATCATCATTTTACTAAATCTACTCTATTCGACATCTCTTCTGGTGGAGGGGCGCACCACTGCTTTTCTATCTTTGTATTTCTTGGATTTCGAGATTCTGTAAGAGCCATATATTGTTTTAATAAGTATATTTATTGTTTCCATACATTCATAATAAATATTTACAGATACTTTTATCATATGGTGTTCCATGTTCAAGTTTATGGGTGATTTATGTGCAAATCTGCTAGTATGGTTAAGCAATCTTAAGACAATGTGTATAATATTTTCATATCATCTCCCTGAAATTTGTTATTAAGTTATTTGTGTTGATTTGGGAGTTTAATGGTCGAATTGTATCTATTTTGGAATACTTGGGATGATTAGGAAGTGTTTGGGTCAAGTTGAAAAACTAGTATTCCAATGTGGGGGAAATCGAGCTAGTTTCTCACTAGTCTTGAGAGGGTGTCTTTCATACTTCTTTGGAAGTTATATGGATTTTATGATTGGGTCATATTGTTTTATTTGAGTCTATTTGAGTCCATTAAATTAATATTGGGATAATTTGAGTCACTTTGGTAGTGTTTGGGAAGACTTGGAGACCCTGTGTTCGGTGTGGCCAAAATTGAACTAGTGTTCCTAGTTTCTTTACCAGATTCAATTTTAGATCAGATCTGATTTGGGACACAAATCAGTGGAATATAAACACATTGATGATCTTCACACATTTAATGGACATCATAAATACACATACACTCCACTATTGTTGAACGAGAACATCTCATAAGCTTTCATAAGCCACTGTCTGGGAAAAAGTTGAAAATCAACATAATTAAAGTTGGAACCTTGGAAATAATATTCCTAATTTTTTATTGGGAACATTACATAAAATAATTTATCAATATTAAATAAAATTATATAAATATATAATCAATAATAATGATCTAGTAAATAATAAAAAATAAATAGATCAATTGGGTTTAGCTTGAGTTGTTATGGGATGGAGTGTTATATTTTCCACTTGGGTTCTATTCCCCTCATTGAAATGCTAAGTTCATAATGAGTATATTGTTGTAATAAATAAATAACTACTATTAAAAGTATATTTTAAAATTCCTTAGATGGAGTGATCGAGCATGGATGAAGGCAAAATGATGGCATCCTGCATGTGTCCCACGTGGTAGGGGACCGTTGTGACGTACCATCCACTTATGGTAATTAATGGTGAGTGTAGGGAGGGACGGTTGGCATGTCTAATCCCAAGTTCAAACATGGAGATATGTCATTAAGGGAACGATTACGCATATTCGGGGCTAAATATGCATCATATTTAGAGTAGAAGGTCAAGGTACTAAGGTTTAAGGTTGGTTTGTGACATGATGGGAGGTTTAAGTAATGATGGGGAAGCTCATCATTTCAAGAGCAGAGGCTTGCTTATTTATTCTCTGCTTTGGTTGCTTTCCATTCTCATTATCCTTTATTGTGGAGGAAGTATCCAACATCTCGATCCTACATTGGATTTTGATGGGCTTTCCAAGGAATTATGGGTGGATAATAAAGCTCTTGTGGGTGGATACTCAGTTATATTTATTTTCCAAGCCACACAACTAATATCTATGGCTCACCACAATCATGGGTGAAGGATGCGTTGAGGAAATGGGGGACATGGGATAACTTGGGCTTAGTAGGAGACTTCGGATGTTGTGATGAAGCATGATTGTCATTGATTTCAAAGTTGTTGAAGGTACTTGAAAATATGTCTATACGAACAAATCAACTGAGAAATAGTAATTAGAAAAAAGATAAAGTTTCAATCAACTGAAAGACAATAATTACCAGAACATAAGCTATTACTAGAACCACATACTTTTGGTAATATGATAGGCATTGTAGGAACCTAATTTACTATCGGAAATCATGTAGGATGGAATCCTACATTTCTACTCATTGGCATGACTATCTCCTGTTGTCCAAAAAAGGAAAGAAGAATCTGGTTTTTCTTAGCATTATGATTAGATGGTTATTCTTCCCAAACCTCAACATCGCACTTGGGAAATCAACTCAGCTCGTTTTACTACCGAAACATAGTTATTATCGGAACCTATAACATAAGTCATTACCAAATGTGCAGTAAGCATGGATTACCATAACTACTGAGGACACATTCAATTATCGGAATTGTAGAACATGAGTTACCGGAATTCTTGGACATGAATCATGCTTAGTGCCAGGTCGAGATGAATTCTTCTCTTGGTTAATGAGCCTATATATGAACAAGGCATGAAGATTATGAATTAACAATGTTGAACCAGTCAATTCAAAATCCCCACAAACAAATTGGTCTTCTTTTGGAATCTACAAAATAGCAAAGTCAACGTTGAACAAGTTGGATTAACTAAGACAATGTGCCACATTGTCCATGAATAAGTCGGTTCACTCAAAACCAAAAGCTCCAAGTTCTTTTTCTAGAAAATTTGGAGAAAGATGTGACACCATCAAATGTGTTTAGCATCATTCACCAAGTATTTTCAGTTTGAGAAAAGGTGTATGTTTCGCCAAGCCATAAATTTGAGTGGTCATTGATGTGAAGAATGAACTACGTGAAGGATCATTTGGAGGTTTAAATATAGGGACTATGGTTGGCCCTCCCAATTCAAAATCCCCATGCTTAGGCAAAGTAAATCCCAATGCCAAAACGACCCACTCAAAGAAAATCCTCATGTAATTCGTAAACAGGTTGGCTCAAGGTAAAGGCCCATGTTAAAATTGATAAGTCGGCCCCAAAAATGTGAAGATGAATTGTATAAGTATGGATTAGTTCAATGCATTTGATGGTGTATTATATGTGTGATGGATATGGAGCTCTGAGGTAGTGAATAAGAAGACCATTTTTTTGTTATCTAAGAAGTATAAATTTTGCAAAAGATGTGTATTTTATTTAAAGAATCTCTAGGATATTAATTTGATAATTATAGGCAGAATGGGCTACAGTCTGAGCTTGTAAGTGTATTACATGTTGCAGTGAACCTAGCATGCGATTTGGACATGGTTTAGAAACCCTGTGATCCAGATTTATGTGAGAATGAAATAAAATAGGATATATAGAACCACATACACAGATATATTGTAAGGAACACAATAATATAGTAAACTCAAATTCTATTAAATGAATGAAATAGAATAGACTGTAAAATAAAAGAAACTAGAATGGTGATAGCTATATCTCTGAGAAGAGATGTAGCGGCTACACTCATTCATGATAAGTTGATTACAAAAGGAGGATGAAGTGCCTTTTTATCATAATCATTTGGGAAAAAACCCTAAACATCCCAAAGCCTAACCCTAGGATATGAACCGTAAAAAGGTTTGCAATCCCCGAGGTGTTAGTTGAGTTGTCAAGTCTTAGGGGCTTAAATTTTGCACACAATATCCGTTTAGGGTGTTTGGTAACTCATTGGAAAGATATATCCAAAACGAACACATTTTGGATGTCTAGACCTATCTTTGATAACATTTGGAATTTTACATCACCAAAAAAAATCGTTTAAGGCCTCAAAATGACCCCAAATGTTTTGGGTCCAAAAAACCATAAAAAATGCCAAACTGGAAAAGTTGTTTTGAGCCAATGGAATAGGTGGATGGCTCCCAATATCCATTTGTACCATCCTGTTGACATGGAAACTCGTAAAAAACGCCAATATGGAAAATCTATTTTGAGCCAGTGGAAAAGTGAGTGGCCATTGATACCCATCTGGATCAGTCCTCCACTCTTAAGAAGCTATGGTCTCCACTGCATCGAGTCCCTTATCAGATGGAGAACTATGTGTTGAGTTGATTTCTTAGTGAGACATCTGTTGAGGTGAAAAGGTTTCCTTTCTTTGACAACCCGATAGGGATATAATTGATGTTGATTGATGCACTAGATCCGTTCAACAATTTTGGTTTCCTTATTATCCTTGGTCTGAATCTATGTGGCTGATTTCTTTCTAGAGGATCACCTTGAATGCGTGGCCTTTCACCGTAGAGGTACCTGGATAGGTGAAGAAATTATTCCTTTGCATTATTCTTATTTTTGTTGAGTAGAGGGACCCCGTGCATAGGTTGTGGAGGTCTTTATGATATGATGTTCACCTTCAAAGGCAATTGTAAAGAGACAAAACTTACCAGTGTGGGAGATTGTCTTTTTGCACGATTGAGTTCAAAGAGACTGGGGTAGGTGAAACTGTCTTTGGTATCTGATAGTGTTGTCCTCCCAAAGTGACAATCACACTGCGAGGCCGTGAATCATACACATCATTACACTTCCACATATATTGTTGTCCTAAAAGAAAATCACAAATTTTGAGTTGGGACACATCACATAATACCTCATATTTGAAAGGATTAATGATGTATGGTAGATGACAATGATGATGGACGCATATACCTTATCCTTGGATTAGCCAACCGATGGTGTACTGTTGTGGGTGTGGTATTGTCGTAGATCCAATCTATTGATGACTTCTATTGAGATCAAGTTCTTTTGGCTGTCGTTGTTGACAAAAAATGTAAGATGATTCCCTTCACCCACATTTGTGAGTGGATGAGGTGCTTGTCTACCTCTAGACCTTCTAGTTCATATGGATGAATCTGCGTGGTAGCAACAATGATACTGGGTTTTGCATTAATTATCCACTTCCCCTTGTGAACGAATGTGATGTTGGGTTCTAAATAGTAATTGGAGCTGGGATCTAATTCTGAAGCTTTGATCTCGACCACCAATCAATGCTTTGAGCAACATTCATCGGTGTTGTGTCAGGGGATTTTGTGGAGATCACACCACTTTCTAGTGTCTTTCTTAACCTTCCCATTACCCTTCTAGGATGGATTTCCTTGAGTTTGGTTATCCTTGTGCTATCCTTCGTTTTGTGACTCTAGGTTTCCTTTGCCATGCTCTTGATATGGCGAATTCACAAGCCCAAAATCCCACTTATTCTTTTGCTGAAATTTCTACTCTATTTTGACAGCATATTGATAAGCGACTCCCAATGAAGATATTTCCAGGAATTCCATCTATGTACGGATGTATCGATGTAGGTCACTGCGCTATTTAAAAACTATGTCCCGCTCGGAGTCTTTGATACCTAGATTTGTGCACAAAGTATGAAAGTTTCTAGTGTACTCCGACACCACTTGGTCCCTCTCTTGATGCAGAATGGTCTGTTTTGTGTACTAGTTTCCATGGTTTCCCATAGGGTAATATTTATCCTTAACATCATCTATAAAAGAATCCCAAGTGGGATCGAACTTAAACATTCCAGACTCCTCTGTTAAGTTTTTCTCACAATAATTTTCCCACCAGTTTTTTACATGGGGGACAACCTTAAGGAGCGTAAAGGTGATATTTTCCCTATTGAAAAAATTATGGACAGAGAAATACCCTTCTATTAGACTCAACCATTTTTCTAGGGAATCAGTATCGATCTGGCCTTCAAATAAAGGAATATCAAAGTTAACTTGTACCTTGAAAGGTGTGGTTCCTACGAAGTGACTGCATGATGATCCCCCCATTTCTATTGGAATCTGTCAGAGGAATTGAGTGAAAATGTCCATCATATCTTTCCTTTGTTGCACAAGGGATTCCTTGAGCAACAACTTGATAGGATCTCCTACTTTTTCTTCTCTCTTTTCCTCCTCCATGGGAGGAAACTTGGGTCATGCAGGACAATCTTTCTCAAGATCAACTAGTTCAAGACCTAACTATCTATATCCCGACCTCACAGGGTGTTGGGCTAGGTAAAGTTTTGGATAAATCTTTGCACAGTTTTGGGTGTGAATAAGGCCAACGTGAAGTGGTCCAATGAAGAAGAGTCAACTCCGACGTAGCGGCCGAGAATCTAGGAAGATGGGAATTTCGACTATGTCAAGGGCGGAGTTGGGAAAGTTAGTTAGGAGTTTTGTCCACATACATTTATGAGTGGAGTAGTTGAGTAGTAGAGTAGTGGGAGAGGGGCAGGTTGTGTGTACCCTATAAATATGTAATGGGTTGGGATTTTTGAGGCTGTTAGTTAATCAATTAGCCAATGGGTGAGTTCATTGGTTAGTCGATATTCAATATTTTGTGAGCCTTGTTTTGTATGATGAATACATTGAATGCTATGAGGAGAAGAGTAAAATGATCTGCAAGTTGGGTGCACATATCCAATGTAGAAGAAAGAGAAATCTATAAGTCATTGTAACAACATGAAGTGCTTATTTTTACTACGACTCATGAATAAAGAAAGTGCTTCTGTGGTTTTCTCCCATTTTGGTTTCCACGTTACATCTAGTGTCCAATATGCATGTATACTATGATGATGTCTTGTGTATGTTGTTATATGTTGAATTTTGCTGAATAAATATTGATCAATGTGTATGAATGATATGTTAATGGACATATGTCACAATTAGCTAAATGTTATATATGAAATTCTACGAACTATTAAGTAATGTGCTTTGTCGAGGTACATAATGTTATGGTTGTTAGTTTTCTGTTGCACCCCTTTGCTAATGCAGAAATATGGTTCTTGCAGCTCCCATAGATACCTCAGGTGAGACTTCACTTGCTTCACAGGTGATGTCGAAAGGTTCGGTTTCTTGGGTTTTGTTGTTTTTTAATTGGGTGAACCTTGGTCGAAGTAGATCTACGCCAAAAAATGGTTCTATTTCCCGGAATGGGATTTGTGTCGAAGGGGTATGTGGCATCCAACTAAGCCTATAATCTAGGATTGGATCGATAAGAAGCTGAGAGAGTTTTCTAAAAGACAGAATAGAGATCCGTGCATTGATGAAAAAAATGGTTAGATAAGTATATTTTTATAGATATCCATGAAGTGTTCTTTGGAGAGTTTCCTATTATATTAAATGAATGGTTGACAAGGTTAACATTTCAAAAGAGGTTCTTTCAAGGGGGTGAACCTATGGTTTGGACACCTGAGCTAATCTGAACCCTTAAAGGTGTTGATAATAAAATATCTCATGATGTTGATTTTTGGTTAGATAGCATATTAGAAGGGTATATTATGGAGTTTTCTATAGACACCATAAAATCCTATAGCCCTACTGAAAGGGATTTCTTTCAAGGACCGTGAGGTAAGTACCTAAAATCTTTGAAATTGTGAATTAAAATGTTGCTTTGTGAAAAAGGAGTTATAACTTATGAGAATGGAATCTGATGAGTAATCCATTTGTGCTTGGTGGTTCAGGATGTCAGTAGGGAATGGTATGAGAGTATGTTACGAGAAGTGACCTTATATGAAAAGGGAAGGATATAGAGAAATGGATGAAGAGTGTGGTCTACTACGGAGTGGAAGAATATTTTAATCACATAAGAGAAGGAAAACCATGATAAAAGGAAAGGGTTACAATGTGACTTAAGGAAATGACTACGAACCAATACCACAACTTGAAGAAGAATCTTATGATAAAGAAGAGGACGAAGAAGAATAATACCAACATGCTTCTTAGGATGATCTTGTTGAACTAGATCATGCCAGACACTGCAACATACTTATGACCCCGCATGCATCTCCAGAAACTGAGGTAATAAATACTAGTCTGTCACAGTTGGTTCAAGCAAGTAATAGTAGCAGTAATCAGAATGGTACTTCGACGAATAATCCATTTATAAGTGTCGGCCTCATAATACAAATAATTCAATACCCCCAAGAAGAAGAATGGGTTGGGGATGATATGAAATTGCCAATTTTTCATCAGAATGGGTTAGATGACCATAACAACATTGGTTTTTATGCGATGCAGTCTTGACTATTAATCAAGTGCAGGATGACAACGTAAAAAAGAGCACAACTGATTAAGACCTTTAGAGGTCGCGCTTTAGATTGGTTCATGAAGTTTTCAAAGGTACATATTGGACAACCGCCGAAGACTCTGGCAGAGATTAGAGATGCTTTAAAAGATGAATTTAAGAATCCAAAATTGGAATCATAGTGTATTACTGAACTCAAAGAGATCAAGCAATCGAAAAATGAATTCTTCTGGGACATTAACTAGAGATTCAATTCACCGATGTCTGGTGTAAGCTTCTAGATGACTTATGTTCAACATAAAGAGTGGTTTATAGCCGCTTTGCTACCACATATAAGATTTCCTTTGATGCAACAAAAGATTGTGTCACAAAATAAGGCCCTTAAGCTGGCTATGAAGCTAGATGCATCACCTGTTGGATATACCAAAGTAGGTATGGCTCAAATCTAGTCATAGATGGTGAACCTATAATTACAAATTCAATGCATCAAGAAAGGAAAGGAAAAAATAGAAGATGTTTGGTGTACCAAGTGTAAGGAGGAGGGTCATTCTAAAGATCAGTGCACAACATTCCCAAACTATATAGTTGTCAGAGCTCTTAATCCATTGAACCCTAGAGCTGGAGTTTGGTGTAGGATCTATCGAACTAGGGGGAATTGACAAGAAGAATGCTACTTATTACAAAAAATTGTAAGTACCTCCAAAAAATTGTTCTGTAAATTCTGTCGATCAGTTGGACATGATGAGAAGGAATTTCGAGCATATCAGTTGCTCACAGAGCGAACCGCAAATGCTTATAAAATGAATGGTGAGGAACAAGGTGAAGGGAGTAGTTCATAATTTAATCAACCAAGGGGTGGCTTCAGAGGATGAGGACGAGGGGGAATTAGTTGAGGTAGAGGCTAGATAATTTGTTATAACTGTGGACAACCAATACATTTTTCTAGGGGCTGTCCAAATCCATGTTTGAAGTGCACATACTGTTGAGCATTGTACCACACTATTGAGGATTACTCGTAGCTCATAGAAAAATGGCAAGCTAAGGAAAATCAGAACCAAAATCAGAACTAGAACGAGAATGTCCAAAATATATTAGCCGAACCACAACAAGAGCAACCAGCTGTCGGTATTGTTACAAGAAGAGGAGATGCGACAAGAGATGATAGAGAAATATGTACTGGCCCACGTTCTCCTAAAATCAAACCAGTCGCAAAGCGAACAGGTTCCATTTGATGTTCAAAAGGAAAATAAGACATTTGTGGACACAAGGAAGGAATTTACTACAACTCATACGGACCCTTCAACATATATAGACCCAGTCTTTGATGATGTTCCTATGTATGATATGCCAGTCTGCTTCGACTAATCAACTCCGAAGAGAAGCTTAGGAAATGTAAGTACAATGAAGGACTTTCTAAAAATTTGTCTAGAGTTAGTAAAAGATGAAACTGCTTTAAAGGAATTACAGAGTTTAATTGATGAGTTAGAAAAATAAATTCCTTAGGAAAAAGCTTTAAATAAATTGCAAAATATGATAAGAACGGGGAGGGAACTAAGACTTAGTGCACATATCTGGGACTTCGACATGGATTTTTATTCTTTTGGATCTTGGGTCAGATGTGAATTTTATTACTAAACAAACATGGGAAGCTATGGGAAAACCTAATTTGGTCTAGTCACATGTTCAGTTATGATTATATAATCAATAGAAAGTTATACCGTTTGGAAGAATGGTGGGTGTCCCTGTTGACATTGATGGTATGCAAAGCTATGCCAATTTCAAACTTAGAGAAATAGTGGATGACACCAACCCCTATCCAGTATTGCATAGTATTGATTGGGCCATTGAGAACTAGACTATTATAAATATGAAGAAAATGTTGATGACATTTGAAGGAGGGGATATTAGAGTTGTTGAACCTTTGGATCGTTTGGAGGGTTCAAAGTATGTTGAACCTGTCCGAGAGGAATACAATGCCGAATACTTAGAAAATATCTATAAAGTCACATCAAGAATGAATGATTATGTCAATCCAACCAAGGATGGTACCTTGAGTTGGATAAGTGTTAGTTCCTATTTCTCAAACTTGGGGGAAGCACCAAAAAAATAATAGAACAAACTACATGAAGTTTCTACAAGAAGGTGTGTTCGTGTTACCCGATCACTCTGCTGGGTTGGTAAAGAGGTGTGTAATATACCTACTTATGAGGGGATACCTAACTTAGATGTTTTCATTTCTGATTTTGAAGTAAAGGTACCTGAACAACAAAGGATATTAGATTTATATGTAGCATTGAAAGTTACTTTGGCAAGATGTGGGATACCCATAAGGAAAAGATACAAAGTTGGTCACAGTGCAAGAAAAGTATAATGGGTTAACTAGTGCTGTAGATCATTTGGCATTATGTACAAGAGAATGGGAACATATACCTAAACAAGAGTGGGTCCACATGTTCATTCATACCTTGGATACTATATCGCAAAGTTGGTATATAGCCTTGGAACTACGATAAGGTACAACAAATTGGGATAATATGGCTATAAATTTCAGGGAGACATTCAATTATGAAGATGAGAACATGTCAATAGATGCAGCTTTGCAGATAATTAAGACTCAAAATTTATGAAGAGATACCTGGGCATCTATCTAATTTTCCGCAGTGTACTGTGACACTTGAGCAAGCAATGGAATGTTACAATATTACCGGTGACCCAAATAATGATATGAGGGATGTGAATATCCAAGAAATAGAAGGAAACTGAGAGCTAGAGGACCCTGAAATCAAGTCTGATAAATTCTTGCATCCATTAAAGACACATAAGGTAAATATTGGTTCAAGTGACAATCGTAAATTTGTTAATATTAGGGATTAACGGGATGATGACACTGTAGGAACGCTTACTGACCTACTACATGAATATAAAGATCTATTTCCTACAAAATTTTTAGAGATGAAAGGTATTGTTAGTGATCTAGGAATAATGAAAATCCCATTAAAACTCGATCCAAATCCTATTAAGCAGCGACCATACAGATTGATCCAAAATATAAGGAAAAGGTAAGAGCGGAGATCTACAGAATGCTGGACGTAGGAATTATTGAAACTATTGAAGAGTCTGAGTGGATTAGTCTAATGGTGTTCCAAGATAAAAATACAGATGAAATGCGAATTTTTGTAGATCTCAGGAAGCTAAATGATGCTTGCCTACATGACCCATTCCCGACAATCTTTACATACGAAGTATTAGAAAATGAGGCCAGGAATCTTATTCATTGATGGATGAATTTTCAAGGTATCATCAAATTAATATTGCTAACGAGGATCGAAAAAAGACCACATTTGGGATTGATTAGGGGTGCTATCAGTATAAAGTGATGCCCTTTGGCCTCAAGAATGTGCCAACAGTTTTTTCCAGGGTTGTGGTCACAGCCTTTAAAGAGTTCATACATAAGTTTTTGGAGATATAATTCCATGATTGGACAGTCTACAGATTGCTGAAGAATCATATTGATAACTTGAGACTAATATTGGATCATTGTAGAAAGTATCAGATATCTTTAAATTTGAAGAATTGTATTTTGATGCTCCAATTGGTATATTGATGGGCCATGTAGTTTGCAAACAGTGTCTGATGGTAGATCCTGTGAAGATTACCATTATCATTGATCTGCCGCCACCAACATCAGTACGATAATTGAGAAAAAATTTGGGCCATACAGGTTACTATAGGAATTTTATTAAAGGATATGCACAGATCACAACGCCAATGGGGAAGTTGTTGAAGAAGGATACTAAATTTCAGTGAAATGAAGAGTGTATGCAGAGCTTTGACACATTGAAAGAAAATATGGTGACTGCACCTATTTTAGTGTTCCCTGATTGGAGGAAATAATTTCATGTTCATATTGATGCCTCATCCATTGCATTGGGTGCAATTTTGGCTCAACTAGGAGAAGGAGCCATTGATCATCCTATCATATTTTCCAGCAGGAAATTATCCACTGCAGAAAGAAATTACACTACGACAAAAAGAGAAGGGTTAGCTATGGTCTATGCACTGCAGAAGTTCAGGAACTACCACTTAGGGGGTCACTTTAAAATGTTTACTGATCATTCTGCCTTAGGATACTTAGTTAACAAACCAGTGTTGGGGTGGAGGATTTGCAGATGGCTCTTACTATTTCAAGAATATGACTTTGAAATCATAGTTAAACCTAGAAGGTTAAATGCAGGACTTGATCATATGTCGAGGTTGGAAACATGGGAAGAGCTGGTTAACTTGGATTATAACCTCCGGGATGCGCGACTGTTTATGGTCAACATGGTGGACAAATATTTTGAAGACATTGTTACCTTTTTAGCAACGTGAATGACAATCATAGTTTTTTCTGTTAATCAAAAGAAACACTTGGTTGTCAAAGCAACAAATTATCAATTGATAGCAGTTCATTTATATAAGTTGGGATTAGATGAAGTATTAAGTCATTGCGTTATGAAGCATGAGTGATCAATGATTTTGATTGAAGCTCATGAGGGAGTCGTGGGAGGCCACCATGCTGGAAAATCCACAGATCAAAAGATACTATGAGTAGGAATCTAGTGGCCTACTCTTCATAAATATGTTAAGGAATATTATCGATCTTGTGGTGTTTGTCAAAGGACTGGGAAAGCATCTAGAAGAGATGAAATGCTAAGCCCTAAATATTGGCACATTACCACCTATGTAGTGGCACATTACCCCCTTTATTATGGCGCATTACATATTATTGATGTCGGGTTGGGTCTTTTAGTGAGTCTATTAGTTTTTATTGTACCCCTTTGTCTCCTATATATAGGAAGGATACCTTTTCATTTTAGTCATCATTGTATCTTGTCTTGTCTTATGTACTTTGTACATTGTGTAAGCAAGTTCCTCCCTTGAAGAGGATTGTTATTCATCTCAGATATTCCTTATTAAGGCATGGATTACTTTCTTTTTGTCTATTCTGCTATTTTTATGCTATATCTGAGACTTGGTTGCATAACATTTGGTATCATGAAAGCTCTTTCCTTGGGACTGGTTTCTTCAAGACGAGTCATCTTGGAATTTTCACTATAAATTTTTTTATTCAAGGATTCAAAAAGAGGTATTAAAACCCATATCTAAAATAGACCTCGGTATCTATGATCCAACATTTAGATTCTGATACAGGTTCTGAAATATTTGCCTTGGAATATAGGGTTTTTGACTAGTCCAAAAACTAGTCTAAAACATGTGTTCTGGGGAAAACGAACATATCTGGGGAATGCGAGATCCAAATTGAATGAGACTTATTGCATCCGAAAGGAGATGGACCAAGGTAAATTTGGTAGAGTTTTCATACTCATATACAAATTATTGGACACGTGGATTATCATATAAGCTCGCTCTTTTGGATAGACCAAAAATACGAAGTGTTGGGATATTTGCAATAAATTCTTGCTAGAGAATTCAAATTCGGTCATACCTATGGAATTAAAAAGAGTATAGATTAGGATACAGTAGGCCAAAGTTTCAGACTTAGAGGATCCAAAATTTCAAATTTACCTCAATTCCAAGTCTGCCATAAAACAATCTTCCAATTAGGGTTAAAAAATGTATGCCATTTTAAATTTGAATAACTTTGAGAAGAAGGATTTGTTTGTGGGAACCCTAGGGTGTGATATATATTTATATTGTTCAAAATTCCACCAGAAGGAAGTGTGAAAAATCACAATCCAAGCAAACCATCTGAGGATTCATCCTAGACATATGAAGAAAATGAAGAATTAAGACGCAACTTGACCCAGTTAAGTGAAAAGTTTGGGGAATGGAGTAAAAGGGAAATGACATCTACTCAATTGTTAAGCAAAAAAAGTGATCTAGAGAAGAAATTGAAAAACATGGCTAGTAAATAGGATCTCAAGGGGATGTCCAGTAAAGAGGATATCAAGGGGATGGCTAGTAAATAAGATCTTCAAGAATTGAAAGAAATGATGAATGATATAAAACATAGATTTATTCCTCATTCATATACTCAAGAAGAGAATAAGGAGGAAAAAGGGGAATTATTCCAATCACGTATTATGGAAATTGAAAAACAGTTGGAGAAAAATAATTTTGAGACTCATAAATTTGATGATTCACTACATCATCATGGGTTCAACTCGGGTCCAAGGAACTACTTTATTCCCAAAATTGACATGAGAAAGTTTGATGGAAATGATCCAATAAATTGGATATTCCAGATGGATCAATTCTTTGATATACACCAGGTGCCAACTTTGCAAAGGGTAACTATTGCATTCTTATATTTAGAGCATGATCAATTTGTATGGTACCAATGGATTTGTGACCGTAAAAAGGACTCTATTATCTCCTGGTTTATATTCATAGAAGAATTTATTGAACATTATGGGGGTATAAATAGTAATACCTTATTTATCCAGTTGGTAAATCTCAAGCAAAAAGGCCCAGTTAGTGAGCACATCAAGCAGTTTCAGAAGCTAAGTCTCAGAGTGAAGAATATTTCAGAAGATAATTTTTTGGATATCTTTATTGAATCTTTGAACGATAACATCCAACATGAGGTTCTCCTTTGGGAACCTAGGTCCTTGGAGCATGCATTTAGGGTGGCAAGAAAAGTTGAAAACAAAATTATGGAAACAAGGAAGTCTACCACTTACAACTATAAAGAAGGAAGTGTGATCTCGAGTCATCCACAACCTACAAGGTTGACACCACAACAAATAGAGGGAAAAAGAGAAAAAGGGATTTGTTACAGTTGTGATAGAAAATACAGGAAGGGCCACAAGTGCACTAAGAAGAAACTATTTTACATAGATTGTGAAGCAAACGAAGAAAATGAACAAGAAGCACCAAAAGAATAGGAACCATCTCAAGATGAAGAAATAGAAGATACTACTTCCAAAGAGATTACTCCCACCATATCATGTCATGCATTGGCTGGAATTAACACTCCTCAAACTCTCAAGATCGAAGGATATATCAAAAAGAAAAAGGTAACAATGTTGATTGATTGTGGTAGTACTCATCATTTCATTCATTGTAAATTAGCCAAAGTTCTCAATTGCTTTGTGTTGGCTTCTTTTTGGGGCAGACCCGGGTTTTAATGAAGCGCAGCAACAAAACCCCTTGGCGCACTGGCCCTCTCGGAAACGAGCTGCGCAGCAGCTCGAGGTCTCACCCGAAGTGGCTATGGGGGGCTAAGGAATCAGATTTCCTTAACCTAGGCGATGCGAAGACTGTTCTTTCTTCCTCTGTGATTCCTCTTAGCAGACTGCCTGACTTTTCCGCAGACCTCTCTGCGTAACTGCGCTGAATTCTCGCTCAACGGCCTAGCTGCGCGGCATCTCCGCTCCGGCGCATGAGGCGACTATCCCCTGCGTCGACGCTCTATTTATTTTTCTTGCCCGTGTGCCCAGCGCAGTAATGCAGTCCTCTATCGCTGCAGCGACAACGTTCTACAGGTTTCTTTGACACTTGACAATTATAGCTATCAAGAAAGCTTCGAGAACGTACTCAACATATTCATAAAGATAACGCAACATTCATAGAAACTCAGATAACTACTCAGACATGCATTCACGCGATCATTACCATAACAACAAGACGTAAAGAATTCACCTCCACGGGAAACCACATCCATGGGAAGTGTTTCATATATTAACTCAAAGGGGAACTTATACAATAATGCTGCGCACACAGCTGCAGCCTTAGATCTTTCCAGGAAACTCCACGCACACAGCTGGGAGCCCTTCTCTCGATCTAGTCTCTTCCTCTACAGAGATTACAATAGTTCAGACGTCGACTCAGACTGTCTGCAACTTGGGGATTAACTTCACGGTTATCCCAGCTCTAACTCTTGTCTTCTAACAACACAGTAGAAAACAATCCTCATACAAATAACCAACCCACCAACTAGCTAGCTTATCTCAAACAGCTAACCTGCGTCTCAACATCTAAAGGCTAGCTAACTGGCTAACATCTAACCTTTACAATTACACATATATATAGGTGGCCATGGCGGTTGCACCTTTACAAAACTGTGGGCATTTCCCAACAGTATTCCCCAAAAACCCTAACCACGCACATGGCTAGGTGTACTGTAGGCGCCGCTTGCAGTCATGTCGCCATTTCCTGTAGGTTCCATGACTTCCGGCGCAGATTGCGGGTATGGGCACCTTGTCCTTCGCCTTCAATGCTTTGGTCCGTTGCTCCTCCTTGATCCGAGCAACCATAACTTCTGTACTTAGCCTTAAATGAGGGTAGTTGAGCCCTCTATTCCGTCGCTTCATTTATTATGGTAGCTGAGCTTTCTATTCAGCCACATTCATTCCTCTATGACGTGTGCGTGAGCTCCACGAGTTCCAGTCCGTAATCTGCGTTGAGCTCATCCATCTGGCACCGTACTGCGCACCATTTCCTTCTGCCCAAAATTTGGTGTTTATTCAAAATTAGCACTTTCCCTTCAACACTTGTGCTTTTTCCTCAAAATTCACAGCTTTACCATAGCTGCGGCCTAGGCTACAACACTTTGTATATCCAACACCAGTGTTTCAAGTAATGATTGAATATGGAGGAACTATCAATTGCTCAGGAAAATGCCATAATATCAATCTCACTATGGGGGAATATGTATTGAATATTCCAATGGAGGGTGTTGATGTTGTCTTAGGAGTTCAATGGCTACAATCATTAGGAACAATGGATTTTAATTTTCAGAATCTTTTCATAAAATTTTTATGGGAAGGAAATGAATATGAGTTAAATGGTGTCACAGGAAAACCAAGTAAGGTGATAAGCTCTAATGGTATAATAAAATTGATGAAAAAAGGGACATCAAGGTGTAATTGCACAATTATGCTCATTGGATGTTCAAAGATCCAAGTCTCCTATTTCCCCAGATCTCCAAAAGGTGATTGATAAGAATTCCAAGGTATTTGAAGATATTCCAAAAGGTCTTCCACCTGTTCAAGATTTTGATCATGAAATTCACTTGATTCTGGGAAGTGTTCCTCCTAACATCAGGCCTTACAGATACCCCTATGGAAAGAAGAGTGAAATTGAGCATTTGGTTGAAGAAATATTAACGGGAATACATAATTAGGCCTAGCCAAAGTTCTTACGCACTAGTGGTAACGGTACACAACCTGGATGGATCATGGCGTATGTGTCCATATTATAGAGAGTTCAACAAGATCACCATTAAAAATAAATTTTACCATTCCTATCATCAATGAATTGTTAGATGAATTACATGGAGCATTTTTCTTCACAAAGTTGGATCTTCATTCCGGATATCATCATATTATAATGAAGGAGGAAGACATTCCAAAAACAACATTCTGAACTCATGAAGGTCACTATGAATTTTTGGTCATGCCATTTGGTCTCATGAATGTGCCTTCTGCATTTCAAGGTTTGATGAATTCCATTTTCAAGCCTTTCCTTAGAAATTTTTTCTAGTATTCTTTGATGATATACTAATCTATAGAAAGTCTTGGGAAGAACATGTTCAACATGTTAACAAGGTACTACAACTACTAAAGGAGCAACAACTATATGCAAAACCTTCCAAATGTTTCTTTGGGGTAAAGGAGGTAGAATATTTGGGTCATATTGTATATCAGGAAGGTGTCAAGGTAGACCCCAACAAAATTAAATCCATGATGGACTGGCCAATTCCCAAAACCATGAAGAATATTTGAGGATTCTTAGGTATGATAGGGTACTACCGCGAGTTTGTTCGGAACTATGGAATAATAACAACACCTCTAACATAATTATTGAATAAAGATGCATTTTCTTGGACTCCAAAGGAAACATAAGCTTTTGAACATCTTAAGGAGGCAATGTGCAAAGCTATTATTTTGGCCACACCAAACTTCACAATTTTTTTTATTGTGGAATGCGATGCTGCAGGAAATGGCATTGGTGCTGTTCTAAAGCAAGAAGGCCACCCACTTGCTTTCACAAGTAATCCAATAAAGGGAAAGCACTTATAGAAGCCCATTTATGAGAAATAAATGTTGGCAATTCTACATGCTTTTAAGAAATGGCATCCTTACCTAATAGGTAGACACTTCACTTCAAAACAAATCATGATAGTCTTTTTTTTGTAAATAAAAGAGGTGGATGCTTTTATTCAACCAAGAAAATAATACATAGTGTTACAAAAAAACAACCATCATTTCCCAAAAAGGACAAAGCGATGGGCCTCCAACCCCCAAGAGGGAACAGGGGAAACATAGAAAACTTCCTTGTGCTCAAAGGGACCCACAAGGGATGCAAATGCAAACAACATAACAACAAAACTAAGACCTAGAGAGAGAGGAAATGGTACATTGAGTGGACCGAGTAGACCCCATTCTCCCCTTTTTCTTACGAACATCAATCCACCCTGTGGAACTGGTAGGTGCAGAAGATTTCTCAACCAAGGCCAACTAATTTGTGGGAATACCATCGTTGTGACCTGGATGGGCTGCAGGAGATTCCTTATCACTGTCGAAATGGTCCGATTCATGAGGACGTTTATGAGCCCCTAAAAGTGGAGCTATGGCCATGATAATATCATTAGGTTCAGCAAGTACTTGGAGGGGAAAACCGGACTAAGATGTGGGATATGAAGCCGGAATTTCAGTTGCATCCGAATAGTGAACAGAGACCGAGGGCTTGGAAAATAAATCCTCAGTAGGTTGTTTCTCAACTGGCGGTGGTTGAACAAGAGTTGTTGAAGATGGAGGGTCATAAGATTCTTTATGATGTTGCTTTCCTTCCATAGAGGGCGTCGCTCGACTTCTGCGGGGTTTGGGATCCTGCCATCCATTGGAATTATTCCGTGGCCCAAAGGACGGGGACGAGGAATGGGAAACGGGACAAGATTCCTGGAGATTCCCTGTCTGTTTGCATGAGCGGCACTTGAAGGCAGTATTCTCATAATCCAACAATTGTACATAAGGGTCCCCTTCAGTCCAGTTAGTAAAAATCCTATCCGAAAGACCTTGGTTGAGGTCGATTTCAACACAAATGCGGGCATAAGTGAAGAAGCCCTTCATGAGACGATCTTTATCCAGCTTGATAAATCTTCCCAGTGCATTGCCAATGGTGGATAAAAAATGTACAGTGTAAAAATGTAGAGGTAAGTTAGGGAGTCTTACCCAAATCAAAGTCCGCATGGAATTCATAGTCATAGGGTTAAAAGAGGAGAACCATGTGTTAACACCCAAAAAGTGCTCACTAGCTCATTCCCTTATTCACATGACCCATTTGTCCACTTTTCCACCATCTGAGCCTCTGAAGCCAACAAAAGGTCACCAAAAGACCTTAGTACACCCCTTTTTCCCACTCAAAAAGATAATTTTTCCTAAAAAAGCATAAAAAACCCTCAAAAAGGGTCCAAAATTCCCAAAAGTATTAAAAAGGGAATAAAAATATTAAAAAGGAAAAAGGAGGGAAAAGTACCTAAACCATGTTGGTCAATACCATTGGTTTCCACAAAATCACAAATGGTATTCCCCACCACCAAAACCTATAAAAAGGTGGTAGGGGCTCCTCATTTCATATCCATCCATCTTTCTATCATCATGCTGCCAAAATCTCCCTTGAGCATTTGGCCATTGTAGCAACCTTGGAGAAAGGACCCATTGGAGATTGGAGTTGCTCACCATTGGAGCTATTCAACAACCTTCATCACTTGGAGGTATTGTTATTGCAAGCACTTGCTTGCCCCCATTTTCAATACAAATTTATTTTCTATATTTTCTTGTTCTTGTTTTTTAATTCAAAAATGCACATGCTAGTTTAGTTTAGTTTAGATTTAGTTTACATTGTTATTTATTTCTATTGAAACTGCTGCTACTAGTTAGCAGGTGCCCATAGCACTAAGCTTGGTTGCAAAACCAAGCCAATAGTTTTTGGCGACTCCGCTGTTTTTTGAATCTTTAGATCTCACTTTTTCTTTAAATCTTACTTTTTGATAGTATTTGTTAGTTTAATTCATAGATCTGCCACCCTAGACAGCAGATCCATTGCTGTTCTAGATCTTGGCCCATTTTTTATCCATTAACAGCCCGCAATTCTCAATTTTCGGCGTCGTTTTTCGGCATCCACGTACGGCTTTCGCCTCACGGCTTTTTGCCCAACAGTCGCGCGGCTCATCGCAACTGCGCGTATTTTTTCCGCGTGGTTCACCGCGGCTTCGCGGCCATTTAGCGCGCTGCACATCGCGGCTTCGCGGACCTTTTCCGCGCTGCACATCGCGACTGTGTGACGAAATCCTGCGCTGCACATCGCGGATTCGCGGTCAAAATCCACGCTGCACATCGCGGCTTCGCGGTCAAAACCCGCGCTGCCCATCGCGACTGTGCGACAGAAACCCGCGCGGTCCATCGCGGCTTTTCTGTCAAAACCCGCGATGCTAATTTTTTCATTCGGCCGAATTGTTTAAAAAATTAATTTCTTACTGTATTTTCTGCCCACATAGCACATTTTCCAGTATTAGAAATCTTGCATATTTTACAGCCATAGAAAATTTTTACTATTTAGAATGCACATGTGAAGAAGTCTTTTTAAATATTTTCAGAAATTGAAAGAAGGATTTGATTGCATTTTATCTAGATTAAAATTTTTGCTGTTTGCTTCTTTAATATTTTTCCCATAGCAATTATTGAAAACGAAATCCATTTATTTCGTAAAGAAGTTATGTTATTTTCTTTCCTATTTGAAAGATCCTTTGTTTTTTGAATAGTCCTTGAAAAGCATTTAATTTCCATTTATTGAAAAAGTCATAATATTTGCTTTTTATTTCAAAAGATCCTTTGTTTTTTGAATACTTAGCATTTACTTTTTCAATTTCAGTTTAAAATATCACACGTGCACTCACTCAAACACTAATTTTAAACTGAGCCTTAAAACTTACCCTAATTTCAACCCACTTTTAACCCCACTTGGGGAACACTAAAAGAACTTTGTAGCTAGGTAGTATTGAGGGGATAGGTGTTCCAATAACACCCCTCAGTTATTACATCTGAGACATAGTTGTTGTCCTTTAGGGAGCTAAAATATCTTAGTATTTATTGGCACGGTCACAACCGGTTTATGGGAAGGCCTCTCCCCTAGGAGGGTTGAAGTCGCGAGGATGGTTCCGGAAGCCTGAGTGGAATACCGAAATCCATTCAGTAACCGAAGGGTTACCATTCGCAGTTCTCGGGATATCCCTGTATTGGGGTATTGCGATCAAGGACCAAACGACAGATTTACCTTTTCTCGACGTGTCATGAACGGAGTATCCTAGTAGCCATTCTTTAGGATTGATTACCCGGTGTCCCTCCCGGTAGGGGGATATCTAGCCGTGGACTCAACACTCAATATTGCCTGACTTGGATTTCATCACCTTGCAGAGAATATAGTTTGTTGATTCACAATACTTTTAGTTAGGTGTTTGCATGATTCAACCCACCTTTGGTATAGTTACACCTATTTTTTCTAGAAGCTGTTTGCATGTTGGTACTCTGACCATTTGTTGCATCCCTCCACTTATTGTAGCACAGCTGCTAGAATAAGTGCCTTTTTTGAGGTTGATTTTTTGGCCCGAGAGCCTTAATTTTCACTCCCCTTCTTGCACCCTTGGTTGCATTAGGGTTTTGAGTTTTTTATACATTACCATTTTAAACATACTGATTTTTACACAAAAACTTATTTTCTCACCATTGAGAATTTTAGACACTCCCGTCGTCTTCAGGGCAAACTCCCAGAGTTCAGTCTACTTGGCTCGCCACGTCACAGACGCCGAGCCTTATTCCTTGACTCGACACATCGTCGGTCAACCAGACAGTCATCCGATTCTGACACGCCTCACTTCACATCTGATTCTGAGGCAGAATCCGAAAACCCCACTGTGTTATTCCCAACCAACCTTATGGCTGGAACACCATTTGACCCACTCTTTACCAGCACCATAGGTGAGACATCCACAAACCCTTCTGCTGCGGTGCCATCCATGGCAACCACTACCCCCCTGGGTATGCCTAATTTGGGCAACACTCCACCCTTAGGAATTTCCAACACAGGGCCACCTCCTGTTATAGGAATCCCCAACACAGGGCCACCACCTGTTATAGGTATGCCCAACATAGGGGTCACACCCCCTCTGATTCCCACAACCCATATTCCAGGAATCGCCACTACTATTCCTAACCCAAGTGTAACCCATGTTGCACTTGGAAGCGCTGGCCCATACCAGACCACACCCATTGGAGGACACATACCTGCAATACCTAGCATACCTTTAGGTGCTACTGGACCCCTACATCATACCACCATGACTAGGCATGTCCCAGTCCCAGTAACTACATCTGCTAGCTTACCGTACATGGCGAGTGTGAACTTACCAAACTTAGCCAGGCTCACCAATGACCCTATCAGACACGATCCTGCGTGGCCTCACATGCCCACCAAACTCCCCTCCGACATCCCTAAGTTTGAGGGCAAGGCAGGTGAGGACCCCCAGAACCATATCATGTCCTTCCATCTATGGTGTTCCTCCAACTCCATAGTGGACGACTCTGTCCGCCTCCGTTTATTACAGCGCACCTTCACTGGCTCTGCAGCCAAGTGGTATATCGAGCAACCCCATGGGACGCATGCCACATTTACCTCCCTTGCCTCGACCTTCCTGCAGTTCTTTCAGTTACATGTCCTCTATGATGCGGGCGTCGAGATCCTACTGTCTTGCAGACAGAACACGGCCACCCACATCACTGACCACATTCATGAGTGGCGTCGACGCCGAAGCCTCTGCAAAATCAAGTTAGACGACCGTATCTTCCTAGATTGGTTTCTAAAATCCCTTCTCCCTCTCATTGTGAAGGATGTGGCATCCGAAAGACCCCAGTCTGAAGAAGAGGCCATCCTCAAAGCCCAACAATTTGATCTCATTTACGCCCAGTCGGGTTATCTGTATACCATTATTCCAGACGCCCCTCGGGGTGAGTCATCCCAACATGATGCGCCGGGGGCATCCCATGCCGTTGATGGCATCATTGGTCGTATGGCCTCGCATCCCCAACCCTTTTCCATTACACATCCTAACCATGGTCCCGACCTTTCGCGGGCTACATCTCATTCCAGAGCAACCAGTTCATATACTCCCATGGCACATCACCACCATACCCATGGACCTTCATGTCCACCTCAGTGTTTTGGTCATGCACCACCTGCATACGCCCCCCTAGCTGCATCTCAACCAGTATAATACCCACAGCAAGCTGTGGAAGCTAACCCACAACCTCCGATCGCTCAGACTTATCCTCCAAACAACAACAACGCTACCCCCGCCAACCAAAACCCTGATCGACCATCGAAACAGGGTAAGAACCCCAATTTACGAACAAACCACCCATGTTCCATATGCAGGATATACGACCACTATACACACACTTGCCCCCATTTGGGGCGAGCACGCCAACTGTGGTCTGATGACGCCCAACGCCAAGGGCACGCGGCACAACCAGCGCCACCTCCTCAACCACAACCCATGGTTCTGCAGAATCCTTTTCCCACACAAGGAATGGCAAACACTCGTCCGTTGGATCCTCCTCAAGGGACCACAACACCACAACAGAAAATCACATATGCTGCACACACAAACCAACCGATGGATTCATGTAGTCATCATCTCCTTATGATGTCATCATCCGACATGAATCTCCAAACGCGTCAAAACCAATCCGCCCCCACTGCACCTAAAAATATTCTCCCCATGGTTGAAAAACCTATTTGTGGTGCAACTACCTCGTTTGTTTCCTCTGTGGGACCCAGATTTTACTCAGATGCGCCGATGACCTCAACATTCCAATCCATTCCACCCCCGTCACCCGCGCCCAAAGTATGTGACCTATGTACCCTGTCCCACAATACACAAACACCCAACAATCAACCGTCCTTGTTACCTAAACCACCATTGGTCCCTAGTCACATTGGGGTTACACCCATCCACACAATACCCTTTCTATTCCCTCCTTCGGGTGTAGTAAGCGCCCCGGTTATGGCTACCCTTAGTCTACCCGGGTTAACATTGGGATTACCCGTGTGGTATATTTCGCCTCCTGTTCCCCCACTGACACCAAATGTCATCCTACAACTGGTGCAACCCATTGTCACTTCTACCCAACCACCTCCCGGTATCACTACCCCTTCGTCAGCTACAAATCCCCCTCCTCTCATCAGGCCCACTAGGGGCAGAGGCCCCAAACCATACACTGCGGTACCCCCACCCAAGGAAGTTAAACCTCCCCCCGTGTTTCGTGCTCCTCCTAAATGCTCGTTGTGTGATGAGTTAGGCCATCCAACCCATCAGTGTCCACAGTTACCTGCACTATAGGAACACATGAAAATGCTTGACGACGACCCCAACATACCGGTTGTCAAAATCGACTCAAACCCCAAACCTCGTGATAAATCATTACGCATAAACCATCCTTGTGCAATATGCAGAATCTACGGCCATTATTCACATCACTGCCCTGATCTCCCAGATTACAGAGTAGCACTATACGAGTTGAATAATGTCGACCTAGAGATATCCCCTCTTCTCGTTGAGGAAATTCATCCCCCACCATCTTCCTCCTCGGAAGAAATTAACACCATTTACACGATTTCCACTGGATACCCCTCTGTCCGGTCGTCCCCTTCCATTGATCCCTTTGACACACAGGTTCAACCCTTTCAAATCGACCAGGAAACCACATGTCCACAACATGGGGGCAGGCCCAAAACCTTTCCTACTCATCATCATCGTGATCCTTGTCGGAGATACTGGGGGCATCCACCCCACAAAGGGAATCCCCCATCATCATATCATCACTTCAGTAGGCTACCACAGCCCACAGCCTCATGGTATAACACCCCGCCAGTAGTTGCTCAATGCCCTATTGATCTCTCTCTGAGACAACATCTGCACCACATTGACACCTCTGAGTTAGGGGGCATACTAGATTACATCGACCCCAGGATAGGGGGCATGATCAATCATTTTGAACCTTCCCCATCATCTCTATCTCAACACCTCAATGAGCCCATCGTTCAAACCAACACATATGTGATGCACAATCACAAACCCCATGCACATAGCATGGGGGTAGGTCATTAACCCTGCTGACGTTTTCGCATGCGTGATCTCAACCATTTTTTGAGGTCACATACCACTTGTATATTTGATTTGATTTGATACACCTAGTATTCTCCCCCTGCGGGTCATCATTTCTTCCCACCACTACATCCTTGGCTTGGTGGGCTCACCTTTATTGGTAGCCATTTTTTAACCTAGTTATTTCCTTTGACCATTTCGGAGTCCTTATAACCTCCGTTTTTCGCACCATTTGCACCGTCGGATTCATATTTCCGCGCTCACGATGACGCTTGAGATCATTTCTCACTCTCACGCCCAGATTTTTAGGGCATTTTTTCCATGCCCCCCTCGTCGCCTCGGTTTGCATGCCACATCGGCCGTCGTCCGTTTTTTACGAACCTTATATCGCCGGATCCAGTTTTTCGCACTCGTGATGATGCTTGAGATCATTTCTTGCTCTCACCTCCATATTTTTTGGGCATTTTTTCCCATGACCCCTCGTCGCCTCAGTTTGCGTACCACATTGGCCATTGCCCCTTTTTGACAATCTTTATGTCACCGGATTCATTTTTCCGCACTCATGATGATGCTTGAGACCTTTTCTCGCTCTCATTAATCCCTTTTTGTTCGATATAATTTTACCCATTTTTTGGGCCGTGCAATCCCCTTTACGAAAAAGGCACTTAGGGAGTTTTTGTTAAGCTCTTTTCTGACTCCTAAAACAATGAAAAGATCGCCGAGCAACCTTGCTTCCTTTCATGCTCGCTAAACGTATCTGAAAGGGCATCTACCTGGTATAAGTTTACCCCTTTTCCGGACCTTGTAGACTAATTATGAAAAAGGAATACTCTAATCACACCGGCTAGAAGAGTTCTCCATCTGCATCATTTTATGCTTTTTCGGTCCTTGGAGACTAACTTACGAAAAAGAACACCAATGGAGTCCACTTACAACTTTTAGACTCTCTAAACATGAAAGCGACCACGAGCAATCACCATCCTGGGCTCGTAAAACCAACAGGACAGTATTCATAACCACTGCAGAGTCTTCTTATCGTTTTCAGACTCCTTAAAAACGAAAGCACCAATGAGCACGAACAGTCCTGGGCTCACAAAATCCACAGGACAGTACCATTTCAGAGCACACTTTTATCCCTTCTTGGAGCTCATTAAAACTACGAAGAAGGACCCAATGGTGCTTTTCGGTGCCACAATAGATCACGTCTACTCATATAGCAGCTTCCCCATTTTGGTCGCCTTTTATTCAGAGTATTCTGCAGTATGTCACCCTGAGAACCCCTCGACAGCTCCCATCATCTTGATTCCCCCCTAGAGTCAATACATACCCTTCAGTCCCTTAAAAGCTATGATCTCCACACCTATAAGTCAGTTCCCTACGCTGCCAGGTCAACCATGTCATCATGCTCTGAACAAAGGAAGTTTGAGTCTACCCACCATATGACCCCAGTTACTTCCCATCCCCACAAGTATGCCAGTCCTACCATCAGTACTACCACACTTCAGTTCTACACCTCGCGCTCCTATCAAGGAGACATCATTGCCTTGTTAGTTGCAGGTCTCCCTCTGTCGACGACAACCAAATTTATTCCAGAGGATAGACCTAGAGGTCCCTGTGTCTTGGACTCATCACCATTTAAAATGAGTGCCTACAAATCATTTCGAGAAGAGTCCTTAGTGCCTCTCCAAATGGTTGTTTCTCACATGCTCGACTTCAACACCTTGATCGCATCGTTGAGACTCACACGGGGCATCGGTCCTTTCAGTTATTAGTCGAAGACCCCGGATACCATCTGACTCCTCCACATTTGAGAGTCTACCTATGGATACAACCAGTTATACTTTTCCTATAGATATCCCGGTTGCGCATGGCGACAGTATTCAGATATACCCCAGTTTCATACTCCCTTGAGTATACAGTTACATTAATTCTCAGAGATGACTCACACTTTTTGAGTCCCTACAGATGTTGGACACCTTCAGTTTCAGCAGTTCAACAGTCATTCCAGTGTATCAGTTATTGAGATCAGTCATGTCATGATCATGAGTACATCCCAAAATAATGTCCCCTCTGGACCATTATGATGTACCAGTATATTTTTTATGTATTAGATCCCCCTTCTTGGGACTAATTGTTATGTATATGTCTTGATACGAGCATGGGTATGCCCGCCTCATCCATTATCAGAGATTATCCCTCATTCATATTGAGGCCATGTAATATTTGTTTATTTTTTGCAGCTTCCAAGGGCTGTGAATCCAGTCTCCAATCGGTCTCTTCTCCTCCCCAAAACCCCCAAAAAAAGACAAAAGAACTATGATGTCTATCGGCCATACGATGAGCTCCTGCCCTCACACATCAGGGGGCAATCTGTTAACACCCAAAAAGTGCTCACTAGCTCATTCCCTTATTCACATGACCCATTTGTCCACTTTTCCACCATCTGAGCCTCTAAAGCCAACAAAAGGTCACCATAAGACCTTAGTACACCCCTTTTTCCCACTCAAAAAGATTATTTTTCCTAAAAAAGCATAAAAAACCCTAAAAAAGGGTCCAAAATTCCCAAAAGTATTAAAAAGGGAATAAAAATATTAAAAAGGAAAAAGGAGGGAAAAGTACCTAAACCATGTTGGTCAATACCATTGGTTTCCACAAAACCACAAATGGTATTCCCCACCACCAAAACCTATAAAAAGGTGGTAGGGGCTCCTCATTTCATATCCATCCATCTTCCTATCATCATGCTGCCAAAATCTCCCTTGAGCATTTGGCCATTGTAGCAACCTTGGAGAAAGGACCCATTGGAGATTGGAGCTGCTCACCATTGGATCTATTCAACAACCTTCATCACTTGGAGGTATTGTTATTGCAAGCACTTGCTTGCCCCCATTTTCAATACAAATTTATTTTCTATATTTTCTTGTTCTTGTTTTTTAATTCAAAAATGCACATGCTAGTTTAGTTTAGTTTATATTTAGTTTACATTGTTATTTATTTCTATTGAAACTGCTGCTACTAGTTAGCAGGTGCCCATAGCACTAAGCTTGGTTGCAAAACCAAGCCAACACCATGGCTGCATGGAAAGACCAGACGTGCCCCAGAACCACGGTCCTTGGTCTAACACTCATTGGCAATCCTCTTCTTTGGCTAAGTTGACAATGAAGAAGCCTTTGGAGTAGAGGAACACCTCTAGATCTGGTGCCCATGTCTTGTTGATCCATTCTCTTAGCGCCGAAGAGGACGGCCACAATCCATTGAAGTGGCAGATGAGGGCCCTTTGCTCATAGGTGGTAGCATATGCATAGACATGGGGGTCTTCTACCTTAGCCGTTGGAGGTTTTTTGGATTGCTCCACTATGAAAGCAAATCCTGAGAGTGCCTTTGCTCCAGGACCAGCTACCTTGGATCCCAATGGATCCTCAAGCCCTGTTTTCACTACATGTTTGTAAGGGTTGGGGGGTTGGAGAAGGAGCCCCACCCCTCATCCTAGCGACAAGTGACAGGGTTGCATTTATCATATTCCCTAAGTTTTGAATCCAAACTCCATCCTCAAGCTGGCGACCCTCATAGATCAACATTTGGAAGCAGGGTGGAATCCCTGTTACATTATGGATCTTGATTTTGAGCATGTTTTCACTGTCGAAGGGATGAGCGAGCATGCATATTGATGAGCCGTCAAGGACACTCATGAAGAGAGGAAATCCTACAGTGGTCTCTTACTCTGTCGTGGCCAGGGGAAGGTCTCTCTGCCATTTGCCGGGAAGAAGAATGGACGCGGGCGCATTTGGCTTGGCGATAGGTCGAGCGTTCTCCTGCAAGTCGAAGCCGCATTCACTGTGCAACACGATTCGATGGGTATCCGAGGTCGGGAGTTTCTCCTCAAGCAGAAACAAGGGATTCCCTGTTGCGTTTAGGCGTCCATGAAACCCTGCGGCGGCAAGGATGCGCGTTAGGGTTTTGGTGGAGCTCCGCATTCTTCCCAACGTTTTCAGGATCAATGTTTTTCGCAAAAAAAAAATGGACTCAAATCATGATAGTCTTAAATACTTCTTGGAAAAGAGATTATATTCAGAAGAACAACAAAATTGGGTAACCAAGATGTTGGGATATGACTTTGAAATCATCTATCGAAAAGGGAAACATAATGTGGTGGCATATGCTCTTTCCATAAAAGATTTAGAAGTCGGGGCATTACTTTGTGCAATTTCCATTCTACAACCTGATTGGGTAGTGGCAACAAGGGAAGAATGGAAAAATTGCCTATCTGTGTGGATGCTCATTCAAAAGCTACATGACGATCCCAGTGTATCAGATGCTTTTGTGTGGAAAAATGATTCACTATGGTATAAGGATCGCTTATATTTATGCAAAGAATCCCAACTCAAACAAAAGGTCCTCTCGGAATTACACACCTCTCCTATAGGTGGGCACTCTGGATTCCTGAAAACTTATCACAGGGTCAAGAAGAAATTTTTTGGGAAGGTCTTAAATATGATGTTCAAAGGTTCATGGCTGAATGCTTAGTTTGCAAACTGAATAAGATGGAAACAGTTAAGACCCCAGGACTTCTACAACCATTAAACATATTTTCCAACGCTGAGAAGAAGTCTCAATGGATTTTATCACAAGTCTACCCAAGTCAGAAAGAAAGAATGTTATTATGGTGGTTGTTGATAGAATCATGAAGTATGCACATTTTTGCGCACTTTCTCACCCTTTTAATGTAAGTACATTAGCCACAAATTTTCTAAACACAGTTCAGAAGTTACATGGAAATCCGAATATTTTGTAAGTGATAGAGATCCAATTTTCACTGGGAAATTTTGGACTGAATTATTTTCTTGTTTGGGTACCCAATTGGCTCATAGTTCATCTTATCATCAGTCAATATGATGGGAAAATTGAGATAGTGAACAACTGTTTGGAAGGTTATCTTTGTTGCTTTGCATTTGATAAACAAACATAGTGGGTGAAATGGTTATCTTTGGAAGAATGGTGGTACAACACTTCCTTCCATACATAATAAAAAATGTCTCCATTTATGGCACTTTATGGGTACCAGCCTCCATCTATTACATCTCCCTTAAAGGGAAAATCTAAAGTTCAAGTCGTGGAAGATCACATAGAGCACCAACAAGAATTTATCCAGATACTTAAGGACATCCTAGCTATGTCACAAAACATGATGAAACAACAAGCTGATCAACATTGGAGTGAAAGGAATTTCGAAGAAGGGGATTGGATATTTATGAGGCTACAACCTTACAAGCAGACGTTCCTTAAGCAACTAAATAAGGACAATAAATTATCACCCAAGTATTCTGGTCCTTATAAAATGTTGCAGAAGATTGGTAGTATGGCTTACAAATTGGAGCTCCCTTCATCTTCAAGAGTGCATCCAGTTTTCCATGTTTCTTTATTAAAGAAGATAATATGAGACAATATCCCAATTCAAACAATCTTTCCCGAGATTGATGAAGAAGGAAGAGTCATATTGGAACCTGAATAAATCATTGAAACAAAGAACAAACAACTATGCATTAGAGGAAATTTGGATGAAAAATGGTCCACCCAACCCTAATTAAAATTCCATGCCATCATGTATTAACCAATAAAAATGCTTAAAGATTCAAAAGAGGTGCATATAAAAACATTGGAGGGAAAAAACAAAAACTACTTTTTTGGATCGTATTTTCAACTTATCTCTTTGTAGATTTACTCAAATTTCAAGTAGGAGAACTCGTTGGATGTGGAATTAAATTATGCATCCAATGAGTACCCAACTTGCATACTTTTAACATCATTTACATCACAAAAAATTGAAAATACATGAAAAACACGTTTTTTCTCTCACCAGAAACACGTTTTTTTTTTAATGTATTTTCAATTTTTCATGATGTGGATGTTGTCAAAAGTATGCAAGTTGGGTACTCGTTGGATGCATAATTTAATTTCGCATCCAATGAGTGCTCCTGCTTGAAATTTGAGCAAACCTACAAAAAGATAAGTTGAAAATATGATCCAAAAAGTAGTTTTTTTACTCTCTCTCTACTATTATTTTATCATTTTCCTTATGATTTCCTTATGAGGACCATTTTTCATCCAAATTTCCTCTAATTAAATCGGGCTATTACTGAGTACCTCATCAAATAGAAGAACCTTCTAGTGGAAAATTCGACATGGGAAAATGATTCCTTCATACATAAGCATCCACAACTAATAAAGCTTTGAGGACAACACTTGTGCAAAGGGAAGGGACATGCTAATACCTAAATATTGTCACATTACCCCCTTTATTATGGCGCATTACATATTATTGATGTCGGCTTGGTTCTATTAGTGGGTCTATTAGTTGTTATTATACCCCTTTGTCTCTTATATATAAGAAGGAGACATTTTCATTTTAGTCATCATTGTATCTTGTCTTGTCTTATGTACTTAGTACATTGGGTAAGGAGGTTCCTCCCTTGAAGAGGATTGTTATTCATCTTAGTTATTCCTTATTAAGTCGTGGATTACTTTCTTCTGCTCTATTTCTGCTATATCTAGGACTTGTTTGCATAACATGAAATGTCACTAGTACCACAAATTACTTTGAAGGCATTTGAGAAGTGGGTTGTTGACTTTGTGGGATCAATTAATCCCCCTGTAAGAAATTCAGGAGCACGTTAAATTATTATTGTGATATACTACTTGACCAGGTGGGATGAAGCTAAACTGGTGAAGGACTGCAGTGCTATAATCACTGCGAAGTTCTTGTTTCAAAATGTAGTTACCATATTTGGTTGTCCATGAGTTTTGTTGAGTGATTAGGGATATCACTTTGTCAATAAGACTATTGAGGATCTTACCCAGGAGTTTCAAATTCATCATCAGAAAATCATTGCATATCATCCACAAGCTAATGGGACTGTCGAAGCCTTTAATAAAATACTGGAACATGCTTTGACAAAAGTCTGCAATGTGAACCGCGACGATTGGGACTTAAGGATCCCTGCAGTATTATGGGCTTATCGAAAAATGTGCAATAATTTAATGGGCCATACACCTTTCAAGTTAGTGTATGGTGTAATGTCCCTTTTTTTATTTTTATTAAAACAGTGAAATTTTCAACATTTTTCCCTAGTTCGACCTTTGACTAGTTCTGAGGTCTAGGTCTCCAAATGATCCCAAATATTCAGAGAAGCTGTATGAATGATATTAGGACTTAATTATGATGTTCAGGGATGATTTATGACCATCAAAATACTTCTACAAACCCCTTTTAGATTCTGGCCAATGTATGGAATTTTACTAGCAATTTGAGGTTCAAATCCCCCCAGGGTAAATGCTGAATATGGCTCTCCAAATGCTTCCAAAACCACTCGAATTTATGAACAGAGGAAGAGGATTTCTAAGGGACAATATTAAGTTCTCATGTGCATCATTATTCAGTTTCTGAATTCTTTTATAACCCTCTCCCAACATCTACAAAATTACTAGTTTCGACCTTGGGGGAAATGGCATTAAATCTTCTTCAAATGGTATAAAACTGAGCAAGATGACTCCAAATTATTAAGTACTGAAAATGAAACTTGTGCATATCATAAATGATAGTCCATTAATAATAAATACATCAGAGAAATGATCTTCCATTCAAATACATCAATATATCATTGCCATACATCAAGATAGTGGGGAAATGACACCATTTGTTCATTAAAAATCAGATTTACATCATTCCACTTGGATTTTCAACCTGGTACATTTCCGAGTGTGAATAAAATAGTATATGAATCTTATTACAAAATAAATGGGGCACTAGAAGCTCCCCCAAAGAGTACAATAGCTCACCAAAAGCACCTCTCCTCAAGGATCAAGAATATGCAATGAAAACGAGAAATGGTTGAAGGAGTGAGATGCACTAGAATAAAACACGAGATGCCCTTTAGCTTACACCTACAAATAAAGACTCCATTAAATATACCATGAAAGGTATTAGTGTCATTTCCAAACACCAACTAGGATGGGAATATTTCACCCTTGAAATTGGCTAAGGCAAGTAGACTAGTTTTCCACGAGCTCTCTTCACAAATGCAAATTCTCAAAATGATCAAAAGCCCTTATATTAATTGATCCCTGTATTTTATAAACATCCTTAGCCTTCTAAGGTTCCCATTCCATCCATAGATTCCAAGCTAATTCGAATTTGGGTGAGGTTCAATATTTGGCATGTGTCCTCTCTTTCCAAGCTTTCCACCTTCCACCAATTCGAATGGGAATCCATTGAGCTTCCCTAAATCCCATGAGAGCATTATTGGATTATATATTTAGTCCCGACATGTCATAATGGTCAGATATCAGCAATCAGGTTTACAATTTGTTATAGGTGTCATAGCATCTTCATCATTGTTGTCATATAGGTTAGGGAATCTAGTCCAAGTGTCCAATAACTCCTCATTTGACTCTTCCTTCTCCATAGGAGTTACACTTCCATCCAAATTCGACCTATGATGCATATGGCCAAGTGTATGAGCCTTATAAATCATCCCAAGAACATTAGGATTCCCATGGATTCGAATTCACAAGAGGAGGATGCCATGTGGCATAGAATTTCTAGCTTGTGTGGGCCCCACAACCTCCATGTGTCTTCATGAACCATTTCCATTTTGATTTTCTCTTGTAAATATTTATTTATCTCTTTTATTAAATATTTATTCCATTCTAATGTCCAAACACCACGTATTAGCTCCCTTATTGAAATCCTCATGTTTCCATCCAACCTAGGGAACTAGTAGGATTGACGGAATTTCCTTGTTATGAATTTATTTGAATGGGGACATTACAGTCCTCCCCACCCAAGATTGCTTGTCCTCAAGCAATTTCATATTTGGATGCTGCAAAATTTGTTCCTCCTCCCATGTTGCATCTTCACTTGGAAGATCCTTCCATTGCACCAAGTATTATTGGATGGTTCTGCTCCTTAGCCTTCTCTCCCTAGTCTTCAATTTTTTTTTTGGAACGAGTGTGAGCTGACCTTCATCATCCAAAGGAGGAAGTTTTTTCTGAAATGGAAATTTGCTAACCAATGGATTTTTTGAGACATGAAACATGAAATACATTATGGATTTTACTTCCTTCTGGAAGTTCCAACTCATATGCCACCTCTCCAACCTTCCAAACTACCTTGTATGGGCCATAGTATCTTGGTTTGAGATTTTCTGCTCCCTTATTTTTCAAGGATGTTTGTTTATATGGATGCAACCTCAAATATACCAAATCATTGACCTGAAAGGTCCTTTATTCCCTATGTTGATCTGCATATTGTTTTTGTTGATTTTGGGATACCTGCAAGTTGTCTTTCAAAAGCTTCAAAATTTCTTAGCTCTCTTTTGCCCAATCTTTAGCTCTTGGGGCTCTTCTATCATCAAATATAATCTCAACAAAAGTAAGTGCATCATAACCATATAATGCTTTGAAATGATACATTCCTATTGAAATATGAAAGGTGGTGTTGTAACAAAACTCACCCAAGTGTAGCCATTTTGCACATGCTTTTTGCTACTCTCCCACATTGTTCCTTAGGTACCCTTCCAACCATTGATTCACCCTCTTTGTTTGGCCATCAGTTTGTGGATGATAGCTTGTTTTTGGAGTCAATTGAGTGTCCACCAATCTGAAAAGTTCTTGCCAAAAAGCACCCATGAATCTACTATCTCTATCACTTACAATGCTCTTGGGGAGCCCATGCAATCTGAAGATTTCTTTAAAGAAAATGTCACCCACTTGTGCAGCACTAAAAGTTGATGTAACAAAAAATAAATGAGCAAATTTGTTTAGCCTATCCACTACCACATATATGCAATCCTTCCCCAAATATTTGGGCAAACCCATGATGAAGTCCATTGAAATACTCTCCCATTTTTGTTCTGGAATGGGCAATGGTTGCAATAAACCAGCTGGGCATGTAAGTTCTGATTTGTTTTGCTGACATACCTTACATTCATTCACATATTTTAGAACATCTTCCTTCAACCCCTTCCAAAAAAACCTTTGCCTTAAGTACCTATAAGTTTTGAAGATCCCCGGATGGCCAGCTAGTGGGGAATCATGTGCTTCTTGCAAAATCTTGTACTTGAGTTTTGAATTTTGAATCAAATAAATTCTACCCTTATAATATATCATCCCATTCAAAATATTGTAGTTATCATCCCCTTTGACCCCATCTAATACATCACAAACAAATCTATCTTTTGCATATTCAACCATTAGCATGTTTTTCCAATCTTTTGCAATGTCCATGAGAGAAAAAGAAGGTCTTCTAGATAATGCATCAGCTACAATGTTATTCTTCCCGTTCACATATTCAATATCAAAATCAAAAGCTTGGATCTTGCTTACCCACTTTTTTTGCCTCTCATTAAGATCTTTTTGGGTGAGGAAGTGCCTTAGACTGTTGTGATCAGTTTTCACCACCAACTTGTTTCCCACCAAGTATTGTCTAAACTTGGCCAATGCATGCATGATGGCCAAGATTTCTTTGTCATAGATGGAGTAAAGCTTTTCATGTGGCTACAATTGTCTACTCTCAAAGGCTATAGGGTGTTGGCCTTGCTTTAGGACAACCCCTATCCATTCACCTGAAGCATCACATTCCAAAACAAAAGGTCTAGTGAGATCAAGTAATGCAAGTATTGGACAACTACTCATTACCTCTTTCATTTTTTGGAAGACATTTTCAGCCTCCTCATCCCACTTGAAAGCATATTTCTTTGTCAAATCAGTAAGTGGAGAAGTCAATTTGGAGAACCCTTTCACAAACTTCCTATAATAGGTGCATATTCCAATGAATCCTCTTAATTATGTGATGTTTTTTGGTGATGGCCATTCAAGGATGGCCCTTATCTTTTCCATGTGCACTTTTAATCCTTCTTGTCTAATAATGTACCCAAGATACAAGAGTTCCTTCATCCCAAATTCACAAGGATTGTTCATGCACAATTTTCAACACAACCTCTAAATGATGCAAATGCTCTTCCCAAGTTTTGTTGTAAATGAGAATGTCATCAAAGAAGACCAAAACAAATTTTATTAGTTGCTTGCAAAAAATCTTATTCATGCATGCTTTAAATGTAGCTCGAACATTGGTTAGTCCAAAAGGCATAACAAGAAACTCAAAGTGGCCATAGTGGCATCTAAAAGTAGTCTTTTGCACATCTTCTTCCTTCATTCGAATTTGATGATAACCTGATCTAAGATCAATTTTAGAGAAATATTTTGCCCCAAATAGCTCATCTATGAGCTCATCAATTCTAGGAATGGGATACCTATTCTTGATTGTCTTCTTGTTCAAAGCTCTAAAATCTATTCACATGCTCAACGTTCCATGTTTTTTCTTTACCAACACTACTGAAGAAGCATAAGGGCTAGAGCTTGGTCTTATGATTCTCAACTCTAAGAGTTCTTAGATGGCCTTTTCAATTTCATCTCTGAATTTCTTTGGATGTCTATAGGGTGGTATTTGGATGGGTGAAGTACCCTCCTCCAAAACAATTGTTAGGAACCCGTGTCAACCCCTCTCTTTACTTTGTTAGTATATTGTTGTTGGACGCATATGCTTTATAAGTTGTCTCGTAGTATTTGCTGATCCATAGTTTGTATTAGCCCATGGTATTGACCCATAGTATTGGACGCATATGCTTTGTAATTTGTCCCGTAGTATTATATTTCCCATGGTATTGGGCGTAGACTTAGTATATAAGTGTGTGTTGAGGCCAATGAAGGCACCATGAAGTTATTTGTATTGAGCTTTCTCAAAGGAGGTTTCCCCCTCGAAGTGGCCTGCGATCAATAAAGCGATTCCGAGTTCTGTTATTTCTGCTATCTCGTGTATTTTCATTAATTAATTGTTGTAGGTTCTTCACATCTGGTATCAGAGCACTTTCTTGGGTTCGTTGGATGAAATTTCTGCCAATTTTTTTTTTTTGCAGCTGTTGCAGGTTCGGATATGGGAATAATCCCTATCCGCTTAACTGTGGGAAGTACTTGGTAATAAGCCCTAAAAATCATTGTGAGGAGTACCACAGGAACCCCAAAGTAGCTGGCCCATTGAGATGACCTGCCAGCGAAAAGGGAAACGGCCCCTACCTGATTGACTAGTTCCCACCCGTGAGGTAAACCAAGAGATGTCGTTTGTGGCAAAGCGGTTATCAGTTTTACCTGAGCCGTGGAGTGAGGGGTACTTCCCCAATACGCAAGCCATCAGATAGCATTGGTGGACGAGTGAATCCCCTAAACCATTAGGAAGCCGAGCATACGGGGTCCATATCTATTTTCAGCTAATAAATTGTAGATTCCGTCTGTCTAGAACTGTTTTCGATCACTTCCGCGCCATTTCAGATCTATCTGTTTCTGATCCCTTCCGCACCGTTTCAGATCCATCTGTGGCCGATCCCTTCCACGTTGTTGTAGATCCATCTGTTTCCGATCCCTTCTGCGCCGTAGCAGATCCATTATGGAAAAAAGAAGTATAAAATTCTATTTTTTCGCCATATCTCCCTTGTTTTCACTCTGTTTCCCTTGAAACTTCCCTAACACCCCTGTAATCCCATTCTGCATCTTTAATTCCTGAGGACCCTATCCCAAATTCCACTTCCCAAAGCCAGAAATCCTACATTTGTCTATTTTTAGGGTTTTCCATAACTTCTTTAATTTTCACCCAATCGCCTTCAAATTTTGCCATCGTGTTCATTCCCTATTTCTACTTCTTGGTCCCTCTCTGACAAATTTTCCCATTCTTTCACCCCGCTTCTGAAATCCTGATTTTTTGCTTCCCTGTCCATTCGAAAGTGTCCAAAACCTAGTCAAACCCCAATTACCCATCCGAGTTTTTTCCAAATCCAAATTTCCCTTTACTAAATAAGCTTCTGTTTGTGTTTTCTACCCATTCACAAAAAACAAAAACTCCTGGTTATGGTTGTCACCCGCGCAGGAGAAAAAACCATGGAGGAAGCACTTGCAGCCATCCAAGCCAAACTCCAGGATTTGGATGAAAAATTTCTCGGCCTCCATCTTGAGCATTCATCCATGAACAACAAACGACACTCCAATTCTTCATCAGACAATGGCTTCTCTTCTTCTAGCAATTTCTGTGGTCCGAAGCTTGATTTTCCTTGCTTCAATGGTACTGATCCGACTTGCTGGATCTATCATGCAGAATAGTATTTCAGTCTGCATAATACTTTTGATGTCAACAAAGTTCCACTTGCATCCTTTCATTTGGAACATGAATCTCTTCAATGGTACCGTTGGTACATCAAGGCTCTTGAAGAGCCAAAATGGCCAGATTTTTGCCAGCTCCTTTTGCAACGATTTGGTCCCAGTTCTTTTGATGACTTCACAGGAGCCCTCACTAAATTTCGCCAAATTGGCACTGTGAGAGAGTATCAGACAGAATTTGAGAAACTCGCCAATCACATAGAAGGATTGTCTGATGAATTCTACAGGAATTGTTTTATCAGTGGTCTTAAGGATGAAATCCGCTCAGAGGTTAAAATGTTCCGTCCCAACACAATTATGGAAGGCCTGGGGTTGGCTAAGCTGGAAGAAGACAAGATTGCAGCCCAACAACGCTCCAAACCCACTTTTGTTCCCTTCCAAAATATGGGTTCTCAACGACCTCCCATCCCGCCAGCTCCTCGCCCAAATCCTATCAAGCATTTGTCTGAAACAAAGATGCGGGCACGCAGAGAAAAAGGGATTTGTTATATTTGTGATGAGAAATTCACTCGGGGACATTGATGTGTTCAGCAAAAGCTCTATCTCTTGGATGTGGATTCTTCGCCTATCTCTAAAATTGGTGAAGAAGCTCTAGATATAATGGATGATCAGGTTGATATTCAGGAGCCTCCTATTGACCCTCTGTCTCAGGAAGACCACCTAGAGATATCTCTCCATGATTTAGTCGGAATCACCACCCCCCAAATAATGCGGGTCAGTGGTTACTTCAAGAAGCTCCCTCTTACAATACTCATTGATTCTTGTAGCACTCATAACTTCATTGACCCTCGGATCGCCAAACGGGCTGATTGTTTTGTCCATCCTTGCTCCAACTTTGAAGTCATGGTTGCCAATGGGGGCACCTTACCTTGCAAGGGAAAGTGTCACAATGTGCATATCTCTATGGAATATTATAACCTAAGCTCTGACATGTTTTACTTGTCCTTAGGCAGATGTGATGTGGTTTTGTGCATTCAATGGTTATGCACACTTGGCCCCACCTTATGGGATTTTGCTGAACTGTGGATGCAATTTTTAGTCAGTGGGACCCAACACAAATTCACGGGCTTACAACCGGGGTCTCTCTGCATCATTAGTTCACATCGCCTAGAAAAGATCCTTAAGAAGAATTAATATGGTGTCATCGCTCAGCTCCATTCCATTCAGATGCACCCATCAATGGTCTCCACTACTTACTTAGATAGATATGCAGGTGTCTTTGCTGAACCAGTGGGCTTGCCACCTTCAAGAGACCTTTCCGGTAAGCATTTAGCCACATCTACATCTCGTAGGAAATGATGGCTATTTTGCATGCAGTACAGAAGTGGCAGCCATACCTATTAGGGAATTATTTCTGCATCAAGACTGATCTCCAGAGTCTAGAAAATTTCCTGGAACAACCGGTCTCCTCCCCAGAACACTTGAAATGGGTTATCCAACTCATGGGTTATGCCTATGCGATCACTTACAAGCCGGGTAAGGACAATATGGTGGTAGATGCTCCTTCTTACACATTTGATGACCCTGTTTCTCTTACATCTATTTCTCTGCTTGTTCCAAATTGGTCACAATCTGTTCAACAAGGCTATCTCTTCTATGAAATCCATGCTTCTTCATCGGCATGACACTCTGGGTTCCTCAAAACATATGACCGGGAACAATGTAACTTCTTTTGGCATGGACTGAAAATGACAAGTCAATAGATGGTGGTTGACTGTGATACTTGCCAGGTCAACAATGGTGAAACGACCCTCCTTTCAGGGATGCTCGGACACTTGCCCATCCCTACATAGATTTGGAAAACTATTTCTATGGATTTCCTAGAAGCGCTCTGGTGGTACAATACCACATCTAAAAGGAAACCATATGAAGCAGTCTATGGACAAGCACTGCCAGTTCCTTTTCCATACACTCTCAACAGCTCCCCCGTTCAAGCAATTGACTCGGTTCTTCGAAACCACGATCAGATTCTTCTCATTCTGCAAGACAATCTTCACATGGAAAGAATTCAACTGCAACAACAAGCTGAGCAACACCATTTTGAGTGCACTTTTCATGTAGTTGATATGGTTCTTCTTTGTCTACGGCCTTCCAAGCAATCCTCCCTGAAACTCAAAAGGCATCAGTGGCCCGAAATGCAACTTGAGGATGCTACAGGGGAACCACTCCTTCAGATTTTGCATCAATTTCCACATCTAAAGCTTTGAGGAAAAAGCTTTTTCTAATTGAGAGGGGATGTTAGTAACCCGTGTCAACCCTTCTCTTTACTTTGTTAATATATTGTTGTTGGACGCATATACTTTGTAAGTCGTGTCATAGTATTTGTTGATCCATAGTTTGTATTTGTTGATCCATAGTTTGTATTAGCCCATGGTATTGACCCATAGTATTGGACACATATGCTTTGTAAGTCATTCCATCATATTATATGTCCCATGGTATTGACCCATAGTATTGGGAATAGACTTAGTATATAAGTGTGTGTTGACGCATAATTTTTGAAATTCTAACATATAATCAGTAAGAGTTCCCACTTGCTTCAATTGGGCTAGTTCTTTGAAAGGTAATTCTGGGTCTCTTTGCTCAAATCTCTCTAACACCCTGTCAACAAATTCTCCATAGGTAGTAACCTAATCATCTCCCAAAGTTTTCATACCATGGCACCACCATTCATTGGAATCTCCTTCTAGATGCAAGATAACCATTTTTAAGGAATCCTCCTCCACCATTGGATTCAGCTGAAAATACACATTTAGTTTCTGCACCCAAGTGTTAGTAGAACTTTGAGAGGAACCATCAAAAGTGGGAAGTGGCATTTTGCCAATAGCACAATTTAATTCTTTGTTCTAAAATAGAGACCTATTATCTTCCTTCTTTTTTATTTTGTTTGAAATAGTAAATTATTGTTCAAATGGTAGAGTCCTTCTACAATCTTCACTCAATTTTTCCCATTCTTTCACCAATATATCCATAACCATTAGAGTGTTAGGTTCTTCTTTGGGTACAAGAAATTTAGGTGTAGTAGACCTTGGTGTGCTATGAAATTCATTAGGTCTATTATGGGTTCCTGTGCTTGAGAAAATATGCTCACCCATTGTCTTATTTATTCTGAATGTGAGTTACTGCTGCCTCCTATTACCCCTTTGCTTCCAAGTTGGCTAGCCATGAATTCAAATCCTTTCATCATCTGTTTGTTCATGTCTTTGATACCACTTGAAATGTTTTCAAATTTTTTTTTTATGACTGTAATAAATTCCTCCTCCTATTCTGAGGTTTCCCTTCCATCCTTAGTCATGGTTTCAACAATATACTCTTCTTCTCCTACTACTTCCTTTTCAACAAAAACCTTTTCAACTTCAGGTTCTAAGGGTGACGGATTATTTCTTTGGCTCCTTTTCAATACCATTAGGTTCCAAGACCATGCTATGATACCACTTGTAATGTTCCTTTTTTTATTTTTATTAAAAAAGTGAAATTCAACCTTTTTTCCCTAGTTCGACCTTTGACTAGTTTTGAGGTCCAAGTCTCCAAATTGCTCCAAATGCTCCCAAATCTTCAGAGAAGGTGTATTAATGATATTAGGAATTGATTATGATTTTCAGGGATGATTTAGGACCATCAAAATACTTCTGCAAACCCCTTTTAGATTCTGGCCATGTATGGAATTTTACTAGCAATTTGAGGTTCAAATCCCCCCAGGGTAAATGTTGAATATGGCTCTCCAAATGCTTCCAAACCCACTCGAATTTATGAAAAGAGGAAGAGGATGTCTAAGGGAAAATATTAAGGTCTCATTTGCATCATTATTCAGTTTTTAAAGTCTGTTATAACCCTCTCCCAACAACTACAAAATCACTAGTTTCGAACTTGGGGGAAATGACATTAAATCTTCTTCAAATGGTATAAAACTGAGCAAGATGACTCCAAATGCTTAAGTACTGAAAATGAAACTTGTGCAGCTCATAAATGACAGTACATTAATCATAAATACATCAGATAAATTCTCTTCCATTCGAATACATCAATATATCATTGCTATACATCAAGATAGTGGGGAAATGGCACCATTTGTTCATTAAAAATCAGATTTACATCATTCCACTTGGATTTTCGACCTGGTAAATTTCTAAGTATGAATAAAATATTATATTCATCTTATTACAAAATAAACGGGGCACTAGAATCTCTCCCAAAGAGTACAATAGCTCACCAAAAGCGCCTCTCCTCGAGGATCAAGAATATGCAATGAAAACTGGAAATGGTTGAAGGAGTGAGCTGCACTAGAAGAATCCATGAGCTTCCCTGTAGCTTACACCTACAAATAAAGACTCCATTAAATCTCCCATGAAAGGTCTAAGTGACCTTTCCAAACACCAACTAGGATGGGAATCTTTCACCCTCGAAATTGGCTAAGGCAAGTAGACTAGTTTTCCACTAGCTCTCTTCACAAATGCAAATTCTCAAAATGATCAAAAGCCCTTCTCTTACTTGATCCCTATATTTTATAAACATACTTATCCTTCTAAGGTTCCCATTCCATCCATAGAGTCTAAGCTAATTCGAATTTGAGTGAGGTTCAAGATTTTCCATATGTCCTCCCTTTCCAAGCCTTCCACCTTCCACCAATTCGAATGGGAATCCCTTCAGCTTCCCTAATTACCATGAGCACCTTCTTGGATGTGATATTTAGGACTGACATGTCATAATGGTCAGATGTCAGTAATTAGGTATGCAATTTGTCATAGGTGTCATAGCATCTTCATCATTGTTGTCATATAGGTTAGGGAATCTAGTCCAAGTGTCCAATAACTCCTCATTTGACTCTTCCTTCTCCATAGGAGTTACACTTCCACCAAATTTGACCTATGATGCATATGGCCAAGTGTATGAGCCTTATAACTCATCCCAAGAACATTAGGCTTCCCATGGATTCGAATTCACAAGAGGAGGATGCCATGTGACACAAAATTTCTAGCTTGTGTGGGCCCCACAACCTCCATGTGTCTTCATGAACCATTGACATTTTGATTTTCTCTTGTAAATATTTATTTATATCTTTTATTAAATATTTATTCCATTCTAATGTCCAAACACCATGTATGAAATCCCTTATTGCAAATCTTCATGTTTCCATCCAACCTAGGGAACTAGTAGGATTGAAGGAATTTCCTTGTTATGAATTTATTTGAATGGGAACATTACATATGGTCAGGAAGCTGTCATGCCAATGGAGTACATCGTGTCGAGTTTGAGGGTTTATACATTTACAGGTATATCGGACACTGGTGTTGTCGAAGAGAGGTTCTCGAAGCTATTAAAGTTGGAGGAGCATAGGTTCATAGTAGGATTTCAATAACAAGTCCAAAAGGATTGATAAAAGGCATGGCATGATCGTAACATCACAAGTAAGCAGTTTCAGAGAGGAGATCTATTACTCCTTTATGACAGTAATTTTTTTAAACATCCAGGTCAGTTAAGAATGCACTGGTTGTGGCCATATGTGATTAACTATGTTACAAAAGGAGGTGTTGTGCAATTGTAGAATTTGCATGGAGATATCCTCAAGCGTTTGGTAAATGGAAGCTAAATGAAACCTTAAAGGGCCAACTATGCCTTCTTGAGTTGAATATGTTTGTATAAAATAAAAATAAAATTAGGAAACCCAAAGTTATTTTTATGTCAAAGCCAAGTTAGTGTCGAAGTCAATCTAAGTCGGAGTCTAGTATTTTGTTGAAGTTTATTCAATCGTAGTAGGCATTTGTAGATAAGCCATATTTCAGTCGAAGTCGAGGTTGTGTCAGAGTTTCCCGAATGTTCATTAAATGCTATATTTATGGCACGAAAAGCAGCAGCGTTAGTGGATTATCTCACACTAAATTTCAAAAAGACATGCTTATGTGAACCAAATTGCCGCTGGAAAGGATAATTATTTCCAAGGATTTGGTATGATTCACCCAACCTTGGAAAAAGCACTAACAAGACATATGAAATGATGTATTTAAAAATCAATCAGAACGACAAGTCGGTCTATTATTTCATGAGCGATTAAGAGCATTGTGAAGAGTCGAGAGCCCAAAGTGTTAGAGTCTTGAAGAAATCCAAGTTCGGTTCTGTAACAATGTAATCTGTGATGTCCTACGTGATTGTGGAACAGATTTCTGCTGTTGAGGTTGTTGTCGGGGAATCATATTCCAGTCGAGCAAGAGCAGCCGGAAATTATGTTGGCGTTGTTCTGAAGGAACCATCAAAGAAGAAGCGGTCGTCTGCATGGCTACAGGAAGCTGCTAAAAATATTTCAAAGAGGAGGAATGATCAAGAAGCATCCGGGTCTAGAATTGGCTTGGCGTCATTGTCTCCACCATATGTGCCACCAAGGAATCCAAGTCCGAAATATGTGAAGATTGGAAGGAATGCTAAGTACTCCGTGGTACTTCCCAAGATATTGAAGGGGGTTATATCCAAAGGATATATGGTGGGAAAGATTTCCAAGTTGTCATATGAGGATCATGACCTTAGGAAATTTACAGAATTTGCCCCTACAAAATATATGGAACCGATTTTGGAGCCCGTGACTCAGACTTCATTTTTGGAGATTTTTCCATGGGCCCTTGGGTTGCAGTAGTCAAGTGTTATGCCACTGATTGACCTACCGCACTTTGGGAAATCAACAGAAGTATATGAATGTGTTAAACAATTGTTGTTGTGTGTGCATGGAGGGTTCTTGTGGCTTGACAAGCAGATATCCATCGACTTGGAGTTAATTAAGGAGATCAAAGGGTTTTCGAATGCAGGTCTTGACCCTGCTACATTTTTTGTAGGAAAAGAAAAAGATAGGGATTTGGAAAACCGTATGAATATAATTTGACGAAATATAAATAGGGCTACGAAATATCCTCAATTAAGGATTAAGTAGTGCACTTAAAAACAAAGGCATTATCGAGTAAGGTGATCAGGAAGTGTCGGTTGAACCAGGTACCTGTGATAGTGATTGTGGTTGCACAACAATGTGCACAAGGGGTGCAGATGAACTGGGACACCTTCTTGCTGAATGCATTTCTCACTGATTGTCAGGATACACTGGATAAAGGTAACCCATTCCACTACTCTTGGCTCATTCTCTTAATTTCATTTATTTCTTAGGAAAAACTAGAAGAATACCAAGCGATGGATTATCGGTTTGGTTAGTGTTTAGCCGTGCGGTATGCTAACCTATGGTTCGACGACGAGCACAAGAGACAAATTGACAACAATGTGCAATTTTAAATGCACTTAGAAGCACTCCAACATCATGTACCCATGATTCTACAGATAGAAGCATCGATTATTGCAAAGTTCATGGGAATTCTAAATTTTATGGTCGGACCTCACCACATGTATGTCCAAGAGAGACACAATCCAAATAAACAATGGTTGATCACTGGTTATAAGCTATCATAGTAGTATATCATTTGCATTACTAATGAATGGACAATAGAATGGAAGGTCCCCATCGAAGCTGAGGATATCTCCACAAACTTGTCACAGTAGGATCGAGAACAAGGTGGGACCTCTGCACAGAATGAAGCACGTGGAAATTATAGAGACTCCCATCTTGTCAGAAGCGCTGGGGGACATAGTCACACTCAGGAAGAAGGTTAGGATTCGAGTGCAAAAAACACGAATCCAGAGCCAAGTGATAAGAGAAAAGTGACAACTATGACGTGAGGATAAGGGAAGAAATCAAAGGCAGAGAAGCAAAAGGTTGTCATGGCATTAACTGAGGATGAGATTAGAATCCTATACGATCGTATGACGGAGGTCATACAAGAAACATCCAAGTTGGCTGAGGAGAAAACCATGCACTTATTTGGGGGAGTAACAGATCAGATCGAAGGTCTCCGATGAGCTATCTAGGGACTTAATATAGCTCAAGTTCAAAAGGGAGATTCATAGCAGATAGAGGGAAGAGCATATGAGGAAGTGATGTCCCAGGAATCCACTTCTACGATAGGAAAGGAAATACAACTAATTCCACGAGCGTTCAGTTTTGGTGATCTAGGGTTACAGGAACAAGATCATAAATTGAGCTATATTGATCTAAAGCTGTCATTACTACCCATGTTTATGCTACAAAACCTTTAGCAACATCTTATAGAGGATACCAAGGTATAAGAAGAGAAGACTTATGGAGAAATGATCAAGTATCAGATGTATCATAGTACACTACAGGAGGAACATGAGAAGTTAAGGAAGGAGCGGGAATACATTTCCAAAGAGAAGGAGCAGCTAAAACATTGTGTCATGGTAGGTTGTCGTGCAGTACTTAAGGCTGAGGTAGCCGAAGACATGGCTACTTAAGAGAATATGATGAGATTGACCGAAGTCCTTTCAAGGTTCCACGATAAGATTGGTGAGTTGGAGGCAAAGTTAGTACCAAGTAATTCGATAGAGGTAATAGCGCAATGAAGCGAGGATGTCAGTGAAGCAATCAAAGCCATTACGGGCTATGAAAGTGAATGTGGAAAACTATTTGATTATGCTACACAAGAATGGGAAACATTGATAGATGACGCAGAGTTACAACAAATTAATGCTAGATTGGAGGAAACACAGAAAAAAATGACAAATCTGAAGAGTCAATTAAATACCTTGTCACTTACAAGGAAAATGGTTAAATTCGCTTAGAACAAATAGCTACAGCAAGAGGTTAATCAACTAAGGATATAGCAGCAACAAAAAACTGAGATGGTGAAAGAGCTATAGGGTGAGGCAAATTAGGTTCTACATATCATCAATGGTGCAAGCAAAAAGGTCCAGTAACCAGCTGAATGGAGTGAGCAACAACTACATGTTCACCTCACCGGGGTGCTGGTGCAAAAAGTGTGCTAGCATCGAGATGAAGTTCAACAAACTGTTGAGGAGCTAAAGCAGAAGTTAGTAGAGTTTTTGGCGAAGTCCAAGACTCCACCAAAACAACCTTGAAGTGGCTCAGGACGAGCCACATGTGAGTGTTGGGGGGCTGTTGGGCCAGGTAAAGTTTTGGGTAAAGCTTTGCGTATTTTTGGGTGTGAATAAGGCCAAAGCGAAGTGATCCAATGAAGAAGAGTCAACTCCAATGTAGCGGCCGAGAATCCAAGAAGATGGGCATTTCGACTATGTCAAGGGCGGAGTTGGGTAAGTTAGTTAAGATTTTTGTCCACATACATTTATGAGTGGAGTATTTGAGTAGTAGAGTAGTGGTGGTGGGGAAGGCTGCGTGCGACCTATAAATATGTAATGGGCTGGGATTTTTTAGGCTGTTAGTTAATCATTTAGCCAGTGGGTGAGTTCATTGGTTAGTCGATATTTAATCTTTTGTGAGCCCTATTTTGTATGATGAAGACATTGAATGCTATGAGGAGAAGAGTCACATGATATGAAGGATGGGTGCATAGATCTAATGTAAAAGAAAGAGAAATCTATAAGTCATTATAACAACATGAAGTGCTTATTATAACTACGAGTCATGAGTAAATAAATCGCTTCTGTGGTTTTCTCCCGTTTGGGTTTCCACATTATATCCAGTGTCCAATATGCACGTATATTGTGATGATGCGTTGTGTATGTTGTTATATGTTGAATTTTGTTGAATAACTATTGATGTGTATGAATGATATGTTAATCATGAACATGTCATTGTTATCTAAATGTTATATATACAATTCAACGAACTATAAAGTAATGGGCTCTGTCGAGGTCCTAAATTTTATGGTTGTTAGTTTTATGTCGTACCCCTTCGCTACTACAAAAATTTGGTTCATGCAGCTCCCATAGATACCTCAGGTGATTCTTTTCCTACTTCGCAGGTGATGCCAAAAGGGACGGTGTCTTGGATTCTATTGGTGTTTAATTGAGTGAACCCTGGTCGAAATAGATCTGTGCCAACATTGGGGACATGCATGGATAAATAATGAAAGATCAGGTTTCTCTAATATCATTTATCTAGATTTATTTGAGATCAAAATGAAAGAGCATGTATAGGACCACATACACAAAAATATTGCAAGTAAAATAGTGATACAATAAACTTAGATTCTATTAAATGAATTAAATAGAACAGATTGTAAATTAAAAGTAGCTAGAATGGTGGTATCTATATCTATGATAAAATATGTTGCGGATACACTCACTCATGACAAGCTCATTACAAAAAGAGGTTGAAGGGCCTTTAATCATAAGCATAAGGGAAAAAAACCTTAACATCCAAAAAATTAACACTAGGAGATGAATCGTAAAAAGGTTTGTGGGCCCTGAGGTAGTTAGTTGAGGTTTCAACTTATCGGGGGCATACATTTTGCATACGATCTCTGTTTCGGGCATTTGGAAGTTCACTAGAAAGTATAGACAAGAAGAACACATTTTGGATGTCCATACCTACCTTTGATAATTTTTGAACTACTATGTCACCAAGAAACTTTATTTAATGCCTCAAAATGGCCCTGGAAGTTTCAGATATGAAAAACCATAAAAAATTCCAAACTAGAAAAACTGTTCTGAGCTTATGGAATAGGTGGTTGACTCCCAATATCCATCTAGACCATTTTGTTGAACCAAAACCCATAAAAACTACCAAGCTAAAAAAATTGTTTTGAGCCAATGGAATAGGTTGGTGGCCACCGATACCCATTTGGATCAATCCTCCCCCATTAAGAAGCAGTGGTTTCCATTGCATCGAGTCCCTTCTCGTATGATGAACTATGTGTTGAGTTGAGATCTTGGTGAGGTATTTGCTAAGGTGAAAATGATGTTTTTCTTTGACAACACGAGAGGGTTGTAATTTCCGTTGATGGATGCGCTAGACCCATTCAACAATTTTGGTTTCCTTATTATCTGTGGCCTAAATTGGTGTGGATGAATTCTTTCTGTAGGAGCACCTTGAATGTGTTGCCTTGCATCGTAGAGGTACCTAGATAGGTGAGGCAATAATTTCTTTACATTCTTCTTGTTTTTTATGAGTAGAGGGACCCTATGCAGAGGTTGTAGATGTCTCTGTGATTTGATGTTCACCTTCAGAGGAAACCATGAAGGAAAATTTCCTAGTGTGGGATATTATATTCCTACACCTCTTGGTTGAGGTCAAAGAGACCACGGTAGGTTCAACTATATCCAGTATCTGATAGAGTTGTCCTCCCAAAGTGACAATGACACTATGAGGCCACAAATCATACACAACATGATGTTTCCACATATATTGTTGTCCTAAAATAACATCACAAACTTCGAGTGGTGCAATATCACACAATACCTAGTCAATGAAAGGCTTGATACTGTATGCTAGATGACACTTCTGACTGACACATATACCATGTCCTTGACTTAGCTAATAGATGGTGTATGGTTGTAGGTGTGGTGTCGTTAGTAGATCCGATCTCTTGATGAATTCTACCGATATTAGGCTCTTTGGTTTTCGTTGTTGACAACAAAATGTGCGGGGGTTCCCTTCACCCACATTTGTGAGTGGAAGAGGCACTCGTTTTCCTCTGACCCTTCTAGTTCATCTGGTTGAATTTGTGTGGTAGCGACGGTTACACTGAGTTCCGCACCAATGATATGCTTTCCCTTTATGCAACTGTGACGTTGGGTTCTAAATTGGAATCAAAATCAGGATATGATTATGATGCTTTGATCTTAGCCACCAATGACTGCTTTGAGTGACATTCATCAATGTTGTGCTAGGGGATTTTGTGGAACTCACACTAATTTCTAGTGTCCTTAAACTTCCCATTACCCTTCTTGGATGGATTTCATTGAGGTTTTTTATCCTTGTGTTGTCCTTTGTTTTGTGACTATGGTTTTCCCTTTCCATGCTTCTGCTACGATGAATTTGCAGGCCCAAAATCCCACTTGTTCTTTTTCTTAAATTTATGCTCTATTTTTTACAACATACCGATTAGCGGATCCCAGTGAAGAGATGTTAAGGAATTCCATCTATGTTCGGATGTACTGATGTAGGCCACTACGATATTTCAAAACTAGGTGTTGCTCAAAGTCTCTGATACCCAGCTTTATGCGCAAGATATGAAATTTGTTGGTGTACTTCGACACCATGTGGTCCCTCTCTTGATGTAGAATGGTCCATTTTGTTTATTGGTCATCATAGTTTCCCATAGGGTAATATTGTTCCTTAACAAAATTTATAAAATAGGCCCAAGTTGGAATGGCCTCAAACATTTCAGAATCCTCTATTAATTTTTACTCATAATAAATTTCCCACCAATTTTTGACATTGGGGACATCCTTAAGGAGCACAAAGATGATATTTTCTTTTTCAAAAAAATTGTGGACAAAGAAATACCCTTCTAGCATACTCAAGTGATTTCTCCTCTGAAGTAATTTCTTGATGATCGATTCGTTTTTGTCGACATTCGTTGAAGGATTTGGGCGAAATTGTCCATCATGTCATTCCTATGCCACACAAGGTCTTCCTCAAGAAGCAACTTGATAGGATCTCTTGCTCCATATTCTCTCTTTTCCTCATCCATGGGAGGTGGTTTGGACCACCAAAGGAAGTCTTTATCAAGCTCAACTAGTTCAAGACCCAACCGTCTATATCTTGACCTCGTCGCGGGCATGCACTGAGAAATAATGAAAGTGTAGGCTCTCTGATATCACTGATCCAGATTTATGTGAGAATGAAATGAAAGAGCATATAGAGAAACACATACACAGATACATTGAAAGGAACATAGTGATACAATAAACTCAGATTCTATTAAATGAATGCAACATAATAGGTTGTAAAATAAAAGTAGCTAGAATGGTGGTAGCTATATCTCTGAGTAGAGATGTCGAAACTACACTCATTCGTGACAAGACAATTATGAAAGGAGGCCAAAGGGTATTTTTATCATTAAACTGAGGGATAAAATCCTAAACATACAAAAACCTAACTGTAGGATATTAATCGTAAAAAGGTTTGTGGGCCTCGAGGTGGTTAGTTGAGGTGTCATTTTATCGAGGACGTAACTCTTGCATACGATCTTCATTTAGGGATTTCAATAGCTCATTGGAAAGGTAGATATGAGAATAACACATTTTAGATGTCCATACATTCCTTTGACTACATTGAGATTGTTGCATTTCCAAAAAACATCATTTAAGGCCTTAAAACAGCTACAAAAGTTTCAAGTCTGAAAAACCATAAAAATTGCCAAATTGGAAAAATTGTTTAGAGCTAGTGGAATAGGTGGTTGAATCCCCATATTCATATGGACCATTCTACTGACCTAAAAACCCATAAAAAATTCCAAGTGGTAAATCTATTTTGATCTAGCGGAATAGGTGCGCGTCCATTGATACCCATTTGGATCACCCTGTGGCAAAAGATCTTGTGATTATAGGAATCAAACTCAATACTTTAGAGGCATAAATGTGAAGTAAATTGTGGTGATTAGAACAAATCTATGCACAAATAAAATTTGGTGAATTATAGGAGGGTGTCCGAACTACGGATTACAAAATATGGAGAGAGATCTCAGATTGAATATTATGATTACTAAATTTGAAGGAAACTTTGTTTCGACAATGGTGTTTGCACAATGTTGTGAGATTTCTATGGATCAAATTTATGATGATGTGCCTGAAAGCATTCCCTCATTCAAAGGAGAGAAGTAGAGCTTATCGACATTTATAGCATGAACACTGCAAGACATGTTGCTACCTAAAGTACAGAGGACAAGTTGTTACAAAAACTACAAGAAACTAACTACCAAATTTCCTATAGTTGAAGGTTTATGAAGCGAGAGCTACATAAACAAGGATTTTCATGTTATATGACCTAACATGGGCTATAGGAACAAGTTTTTTTGTATTAAAAGAAGTGAAGTGAGCTATAGGAACAAATTGTTATAAGAACTCAAGGGAATTACTGAAATAGAAGAAGATATGCATAAAAGTTACCAGAACTGAAGAATGTGATCACTAGATTTCCTGTAGGTGTGTACCTAGTAGATTGATTTATGAAAACTATAAGTTGGTGTTTACATAAAGGATTTGTGTCCTCAACATATCAATGGGTGGGTTCCTGAAGAGTGTAAGTGGGTGCTTACATAGAGGATTGGTGTCTTCAACAACTTCACAGGTAGGTACCTAAAGAATACAAGTTGGTGCTTATAAATCAGGGGATTGGTGTCTCCTTTGGGTTGGTGCCCATAAATATTGTAAAAATATTGGTGTATGTAAGAAATATTTTATCTTATGGTTTTATCAATTTGAATTTCCGTATCGAGTTTAAGTGTACTATGCTTTGATGTTGATGATGTTGACAATGTTGTTGTTCAACTACACAGGATAATTCCAAAAGACCGAACACCTAGAGAAACTGCTCACACAAATAGATCACATATCAACACACTGATGTTTTTGCGTGGTTTAAACTTTCAAAAGGGAAACACTCCATGGCCCTAGCCAAATAACTACTTGAGGTAGTTTATTATGCAAAATAAATAAAGTTACAAATGAGCTTCTCATAATCGATTAACTAGCAAGTGACCCTCCATGCTCTTTAAATAGATATCATGGACCAATCAGGTGTTAAGACACATATCAAAGGTATTTATGATCTAAGATAAGTTGAACCGTCAGATCACTCTATGTCTAGAACATATCATGACCATCGGATTAGATATTTACAAATGCATACTAATGCATAATAAATAAACACACTTTTCCTAACAGATATATTATAACAAGTTGATCTTAACTAACTCCTAAGTGTCTAAATATCCCAACATCCCTCCTTAAGAACAACTTGGGATAGGATTGAAGGATTTACAAAGTGACACTATTAGGAGAAGGAAGGAGGCATTAGAGCCTATCCTCCCTTAATGACAAGTTCTTGAATTCCTAACATAGATCGAAGTTTAGAAAAATTCGCTTGTGTAAGGGATTTGGTGAAGATGTCTGCAACTTGATCATCCATAGGGAAAAAGAGCACTTCAAGAACATGATCATGAATAAGATTTCTTATGAAGTGTATGTGTAGCTCAATATTTTTTTTGTGTTGATGTTGAACTGGATATTTGGCGAGCTTGATGGCACTTTGATTGTTGCACCAAAGTGGATTCGGATGCTGCTGCTGGAATCCAAACTATGAAAAGATCTATCGAAGCCATAAATCTTCTTGAATGGCATTAAATGTTGCACGATACTCTACTTTTGCTGAAGAGAGACCAAGACATTGTTGTTTCTAACAATACCAAGTGATAGGTCCAGAACCAAGATTGAAGACATAACCTGCAGTACACTTCTAATCATCAGGATCACCATCCCAATCTGAATCAATGAAACCAACCAACAAAGGAGTCCCCCCTGAACTGTAATGAATCCCAAACTGAATTGTACCCTGAATATATCAAAGTATTATTTTTGTTTCTTTCTAATGAATTTCATGGGGCATTTTCTTATAGAGGGAAACATAGACACCTGCAAAGGAAACATCAGGACGGGTATGAGTCAAGTATAAGAGACTACCAACAAGCTGACGATACAAGGTGGCATCGACTTCGGGTGAAGTGCAAGTGGTATAAATTTTGACTCCAGACTGGAAGGGAGAGGGGTTGGTTTACAATATTCCATGTGAAAGCGATGAAGAAGGTGACAATCATACTTACACTTAGAATGAAAGATTCCTTCTTTGGTTTGCAAGACTTGGAGGCCAAGAAAATAATGCAAATGTCCTAAGTCTGTCATTTCAAATTTTCGCTTAAGACTGAATTTCACATGGGCTAAAAGCTCAGGGTATCTGCCAGTAAGAATAAGATCATCAACATAAAGAGAAAGGATGATGAGATTGGTTCCTACTTTCTTGGTATAGATATTAGGGTCAGAATGACATCTAGAAAAACCTATGTCAAGGAGAAAGCTATCCATTTTGGCATACTAGGCTCGAGGGTCTTACTTAAGGCCATATAAGGATTTTTTAAGGCGACAAACAAGGCTAGAATCATTCTGAGCATATCTAGGAGGTTGTTCCATGTAAATTTCCTCCTACAAATCACCATGTAAAAATGTAGAATTGACATCCATTTGATGGACCTCCCATTTATGTAATGATGCAAGGGAAAGAACAAGGCGGATGGACTTCATTTTGGTGATAGGGGCAAAGGTTTCATTGTAGTCAATTCCTTCAACTTGGGAAAAAACTTTGGAAACTAACCTTTCCATAATCCTTTCAACACTTCCATATGAGGCATACTTAGTTCTGTAGACCCATTTACATATGACAAGTTTTCTTCCTTTTGGAGGAGGGACAAGATCCCAAGTATCGTTCATCATTAAGGAATGATATTCTTCATCCGTAGCTGCATCACAATCTGGATTCCCTGAATCTTCTACAAAAATTTCTAGATCATGATTCTCAAAAAATTTACCCAAAAGAGAAGAGGCTCTATGGAACTGAGAATGTGTTCATCGTTTATCTCTAGGATCACCGGAAAGATCATCGACTACTTCACATGTTGAACAGATCCATTGAGGAAGCGATTGTGTTGGTGCAACTAGAGGAAAATGAGGAGGGGGAGGTGGATTTTCATCCTCACTGTCATCATCATAAACTGGAATTGGAATGTTTTCAAGGAAGTTGGGAGTAGAATAAGGCACAAGTGCCGGGTTCATGTGCCAAATATGGAACAAATGTTGAGTTAGGATCGCATGCAAAGATATTTTCATGAAATTTAACATCTATTATAATAATTATATCATGAGAATGTGGCTGAAGAAGTCTATAACGTTTTTACATTTTCATAATATCCAACAAATATGCATTTTTCACTTTTAGGCTGCAATGCTTTCCGTTTTTCATCCGAAATATGAGCCCATGCTTCACTACTAATGATCCAGGAGCATCGTCTCAGTCGAATAATGAAGAAGGACTTCATTTTCTTTGCAGTTGGTCATTCATTGAAGAGCTCACGGGAAGCTTTCAAATGAAACTTGAACGAGTTTAAATGGACTTTGTATGCAAAAGAAAATCGAGGTTGAAGCTACGACATAAAAGAGGATTTCTTCGACAAATTGTTCATAAAGTATTTCATTTAAAATTTCTTGAAAAAACTATGTACTAGAGAATTTGATGTATATGTGCACAATTAATTCTCATTTTATTTGTAAAAAATGAAATTAAAAGTGAGAGAATCCACCTCATGAGTTTGTTTCCTAAACCTAAGGGGTGTTGAGATCCTCATGGAGGAAGAAGAGGCATTTTCCTCCACATACCCCCTTAAGGTGTCTCTTGAACCTACTTTGGGGGATCATGGGAGAGATTTTATCCTTACCATGGGTGATGACTAATCATCCATGAGAAAGCTATAAAATCCTCTCATATAGAGGAGGTAAGCTTTTGTTCGAGAGTACATTCTTTGAAGTTGTTCCTCTACATTGAGAAGTTAAGTGAGGAGGTATTGATTAATAAAGTTCATGTGAGATCCTTGGGATAAGGCTAGCCAATATGGGAGAGTGCCACATGATTATGATGTAAATTGCATGAAGGAAGATTAATAAGAATGGTTCGGTACTTGTCAAACTTGGAGACGTAGTCAGGAGGCCTGGCGAACTCTGTTACCATCTGGTTTGTCATATTTGCATATGTGAATCGTTGTTTTTTCTCTGATTAAGATAAGTTCATACACATGCAAATGCTCATATACACATGCAGATGGTTGTTAGCAAAGATCATTATTACAAACTTTTATGTGAGTAAGTACTCCAAAGTTTTCATATCAACCAAACACACGAAAGTGACTTACATCTGGTTTAATTTTACTCCATGCTTCTTCCAGTGTGATATCTTGTAAGTCTTTAGTGGGGGTGCAATTAAATATGTAATTTGCACAATTTATGGCTTCACCCCAAAATTGAAGACTTAGTCCCTTAGCTTGAAGCATACAATTATCCATTTCTTTTAAAGTGCGGTTCTTCTGTCCAGATACACCATTTTGTTATGTTGTATATGGAACAATGTGTTGTTTTTGGATTCCTTGTTCAGTGCAGAAAGTAGTGAACTTGTTTTTAACATATTCTCCCCCATTATCAAATCTTAACTTAAGAATTTGATGACCAGATTTTTTTTCAACAAGGGCCTTGTAGGCCAAGAACATGTTAAATACTTTGCTCTTAAGTTTTAGGAAATAAACTCAAGTGCGTCTAGAGTAATCATCAATGAAAGTTAAGAAATATTTGAAACCAGAAAAGGAAGCAGATGTAAGAGGAGCACATAAGTCACTATGCACAAGCTACAAGGAGGCCGAGGTGTGCCAAGAGGCACGTTTGTCAAAACTGTCCCGATGATGTTTTTCGAGTACACAACTGGAACAAACACCATCCATGCAAGATATTGTTGGAGTCATTTTCCAACAACACATCATTTATTTGGACTTAACAACCTAATTTACCACTTATACTAAGTATTTTGACTCATATATGTGCTTACGTCATCAACATATCATTAATTTCAGTCAATTGGGCCTCCTCCTTCATTCAGGGAGCCAACTGGGCCATCAATATCAGTTAACTGGGCCTCTTCCATCATTTAGGGATACAAATGGGGTTATTTGCATGATTAAAGAGCCCTACTCATTCCAACTAACAACATTTAATATTTTATTAGCTAACTGGAGTCAGAAAGGCGCCCTCCTACTCAGTTTGACCTAATTTGGTGTAATTTCACCTAAAAATCAGTTAATTGAAGTCAGAAAGGTGCCCTCCCCTAATTTTTGGCAATCAGTTGAGTTCTAGACTCAGTTTGACAGTTTCAAAGTCTATTAGAGTCAATTACATGGAATTTAAGTGGTTAAATGATGTGTCGAGTGGTGTTAATTGACCAGTAAGCCACTCTCATGCATTCAATTCGAATGACCTCTCTAGGATTTGAATTGTTGGGCTATTATTGCCATTGTTACACATTGTAAACAATATTCTGACTTAATGATAATGCATGAACTACTGCAAACCTTTTGCATCAGTGTTTTGACACGCAATTTGTTGCATGCATCTCTAGTAACTATTTTTCTTGCTTTCTAGATCTGTTGTGATTGAATTTTACATGGTATCAGATCCATAGCAGGACAAGGCAACTCTTCTACAGATTGTTTTAGATGAAGATTGGGCAAGTTTTCTCAAAATTATTCCACCACTGCACCAGAAGCATAAATTTTTCCACATAAATCCTGTATAATTGTGCATCTGGTTGATCAAGCTTGATTGATATGCTATGATGGGTGTGATGCAACTTGAAAAGTGTAGGTTGTTGACTTAAAAATTGTTTGTTTTTTTTTACTGCAAGTTTCTCAAAGCATCCAATTGCATTCGCTATAGCTAAGATGGAATCTTCTTCAAACCATATTCTTACTCCTTTCAACTATCATTAGTGGAAGGATGATATAGAGATAGTATTGCGCTCCAAGGGACTCTACAGAGTTACTATGGGCACAAAACCATAGCCTAATGTAGCTATAGAGAAGTCCAATTTTTTGAATAATCTTGTTGAAGCTTATGGTTTCTTATGTCTCAATATTTCGAAAGACCTTCTTTTCTATCTCAACGGATTGAACACAAAAAAAAAGTATGGGAACAACTTGCCAAAATCTTCAGCAAGTAGGATGAGATGAGGGCTTATCAGTTAGAAAACAAATTGATTTCCTCAATCCTGGATATTTTGAGACCATTAATGATTTTTTCACCAAGTTCAAGCATTTGGTGCTTCAATTGAAGCAATGTGGTGAAGATAATAAATATGATTAGTTGAACCTCTCAATCCTTTAAAAAATGGGAGCATATTATTTAGTGTTTGTCTCTACCTTTCATTAGGGAAAACTCACCATTCTGAATTGGAAGATGCCATCCTTGCATTCATTGAGTCCTTAACAAGAGAGCATGACAAGATTGTTCATATGGGGTCCATGAGATCCTTCAAATATAAAGCCCTATTTGCTGGAGGACTCAAGGCTACAAATGATAAAGGAAAGAAAAATTTGAAGGACAAGACCAAGTTTGATCATCCCAAGCAGAAGGAGAATACCAAGCAGTCAGATGATCCCTCAGGCTCAAGAAAAGACAAGCAAAAGGGAAAGGAGAAGACAAAGTGTTCTTACTGTGGCAGGGGATTTCATCCTGAATATCATGCATGAAGAATACTATTGATCATATGGCCCTTCTCTTGCAGAAGGACAATATCACTCTTCTAGATGGCGCACGGAAGAAGGAAAATGGAGACCGGAATGATCATCCAGAAAGAGGTCATGCACTCATGGAATCCAAAATATCTTCTCATAGATTAAGGAGATTCAAATCACATGGTTGCAATAAAAGACTCTTTCTCATCATTGGACTCCGACAACTGCATCTCCATCCACATGGGAGATGATTCACAGATTTCATCGAAGGAAAAGGTACAATTCACTTAGAACATGGTAGTTTTCAAAATTTTCTCTATGTCCCTTCTCTAGCTTTGAACCTGCTTTTTGTGTATCCAATGCCACATAATGGTTTTCCCAAGAAGGTTGTATTCATCCCTAATTATGTTGAAATTTCTGAGATTAGCACTGGAAAACGCATTGCAGCAGGAAAGGCAAATCATGCTGCAAAAACATATGAGTGTTCCCACTTTCTGTCGTATTCAAAGCCAAGTGCCCTTCTAAGTCATGGAAATGAGGTTATCCGGATATGGAATGAGAGGTTTGGACAACTTAATTACAATTATTTGCAGCTGATACAAAATAATTACATGGTTGAAGGCCTTCTGAACATCAAATCCTTAAAAGGGATATGCAAAGGTTGCATCATTGGCAAGCATCCTGAGCACAAGTTCGACCGAGGAAAAGCTAGAAGGGATTCTTGTATTTTGGGGCCAATTCACAGTGATATCAATGGTCCATTACCAAATCCCTCCATGAATGGCTCAAGGTATGATCTCACATTCATTGATGACTTTTCCATATTCACATGGGTCTACATTCTCAAGAAGAAATCAGAAGTGTTTGAAAGGTTCAAGAATTTCAAAGATTCTATTGAGACTGCAACTGGGAGAAAGATAAAATCTATTAGATATTATAATGGTGGAGAATATATCAAAACTGAGTTGCTTCAACTTTTTGCATAAAATTGAATCCAAATCTAGCACACAGTCCCCTACACACCTCAACGGAATGGTGTAGTGGAGAGGAAAAATCGAGCATTGAAAGAGATGGTTACTTGTATGCTTGAGTCGAAAGGTTTGGATTCAAATATTTGGGATGAGGACATGAATGTTGTTGCATAAATTCAGAACATAGTTACAGACTCATACGTCAAAGTTCAAACTCCTTTCGAATCCTACACTGGGCACAAGCCTGATGTGTCACATATCATGGTTTTTGGGTCCAGTGCATGGGCTACAATTCCGATTGAGAAGAGGATATATTTGGAACCACAAAGTACTGAGTGCATCCTCATTGGATATGATAAAGAATACAAAGGATAAAAATTCATGGATATCATATCCAAAAGAATATTCATCGAGAGAAGTGTCCAATTTGAAGAACCGCTTCATGATCTACAACTAGTGGAGGAAGAAATTGCCAAATTGCTTCCTCTTCCGGAAGAAGATTCAGGAGATGATACTGAAAGCTTATGTTCTGATATTTATGATATTATGTATGATATTAATGAACATGAAGAATAGGTTTCAGATTCAAATCCTAATGAACCCCCTCAATTTCCAAAGTGGGAAGAAAAGACTCTCACATCTACTGGTTCCAACATTGGAAATCCTATCGATCCAAGGAGAACCCGAGCAGACTCTCAGAGAGAAGGTATGGATATTTCATATGTTGATCCATTGCTGTCCGAAAAGCATGTTTTGATGGTTGGGTCATATCCCAAATCATATTAGAATTCCCACCGTGATCCGAGATGGAAAACCTCCATGGATGAAGAGTACAATTCTCTTCATAAAAATGCAACATGGGAGCTAGTTTCACTTACACCTGAGAGAAAATTTGTTCAATTAAAATGGGTCTACCGAACCAAGGTTGATACTAATGGTTGAAAATTCAAATACAAATCTAGGTTGGTGGAAAAAGGTTTCTCACAAGTCCAAGGTGTGGACTACACATAAACATTTGCACCAGTTGCAAAAATGGACTCAATCCGGCTAGTTTTGACAATTTCCGCATCCAAGCACTAGGAGGTGAACCACATGGACGTGAAGAGTGATTTTATTCATGGGTATATTAGGGAATAGATATACATGAAGCATCCCAAATTTTACATATCATATCCATCACTTGTTTGTATATTGAGGAAATATTTGTATGGTTTAAAAAAGGCCCCAAGAGCATGGTATGCAAAGATGGATTCCTTTCTTCTGTCACAAAACTTTGTGAGATGAAAATTAGATCCAAATGTATATCTATAGTAGCATGAAGGTAATTTGCTGATAATTTTACTTTATGTTAATGACCTATTGATTAAAAGAATCAATCTTGCTTCGATCGGCAAAATAAAAGCCACTTTACACCAAGCATTTGATATGAGTGACTTAGGCCTACTGAAGCAGTTTCTTGGTCTCGAGATCACTCAGAATTTTGATGGGATCATGATTTCCCAATAAAAATATGCTTTGGACCTGCTAAATAATTTCAATATGGAAGAATGTAAAGCTACACCATTCCCATTCCTCTCAAGAATCAGCCTTTAGGATGGTGATTTCACACTTTTGGTGGATTCTACACTTTACTGACAATTGATTGGTAGTATTTTGTATCTGACATGCTCTAGGAATGATATTACTTATGTCGTGAGTGTTGTGTCAAGGTACATACAACATCCCCATGAGATTCACTAGAAGGTAGCCAAAACAATCTTGCATTATGTGCAGTGTACGATACATTTTGGCATTCACTATGCTGTGAATTCTAATCTTGATTTGGTTGGATTCACTGATTCATATTGGGTGGGTGATAGCATTGATTGGAATTCCACTTCCAGATATGTTTTCATGATTGGAATAGGGCCTATTTTACAGTCAATAAAAAAGAAGTCTTCCATTTCCTTATCTTCAGTAGAGGTAGAGTATCGAGGAGCAGTCAATGCTTACATTCAGGTAGTTTGGTTGTAGGGTATGATAGCATAGTTTGCTATTGGAAGCACCACTTCTACTGTCATTGTTTGTGACAATCAGAGTGCTATAAATATCTCGATATATTTGTTTCAGAGAAAGAGGACCTAGCATATCAAGATCCACATGCACTACATCCGAGAGCTTGTGTATGACATAACCATTGTACTGCAATATTTCCCTACAAAAGAGTAAATTGCAAACATCTTCACCAAGAGCTTCACTAAGAAGAAGTTATTTTACCTCCGTTCACTGTTGGGGGTGACTTCTACTATTTTGAGGATAGATTAGATCCTTCAGTATTCACTTTGAGGGGGGGTTTTCTTTTCCACTGGGTTTTTCCCTCTTTCCTCACTTAGGTTTTTTGAGCATTTTTTGGATTATTTCTATACTAGGTGACCTATGGCCTTTGTTTCTGGGGCCCTTTTATTATTTATTTTACTCATCCACATGATATTAGCTTAAGGGGAGGTATTGGAGTCATTTTCCAACAACACATCATTTATTTTTTCTTAATAGTCTAATTTACCACTTATCCTAAGTATTTTGACTCATATATGTGCTTACATCATCAGCATATCATCAGTTTCAGTCAACTAGGCCTTCTCCTCCATTCAGGGAGCCAACCTGGTCATTAATATCAGTTAACTAGGACTCCTACATTATTCAGGCAGCCAACTGGGGTGATTTTCATGATTAAAGCGCCCTACTCAGTCCAACTAGCAACATTTAATATTATATTCAACTAACTGGAGTCAGAAAGGTGCCCTCCTATTCAGTTTGACCTAATTTGGTGTAATTTCACCTAAAAATCAGTTCACTGGAGTCAGAAAGGCAACCTCCCCTAATTTTTGGCAATCAGTTGATTTCTAGACTCAATTAGACTCAGTTTGACAGTTTTAGAGTCTGTTAGAGTCAATTACTTGGTAGTTAAGTGGTTAACTGATGTGTTGAGTGGTGTTAACTGATTAGTAAGCCACTCTCATGCATTCAATTTGAATGACCTCTCTAGGATTCGAATTGTTGGGCTATTATTGCCATTGTTACACATTGTAAACAATCTTCCAAGTTAATGATAATGCATGAACTATTGCAAACCTTTTGCATCAGTGTTTTGACACACAATTTGATGCATGCATCTCTAGTAACTGTTGTTCTTGTTTTCTAGATCTGTTGCACTTGAATTTTACAGATACCATCGGAAGACCTATCTCCATATTTGTTTTACATAGTTTTTACAATAAGCGATAATTTAAGTGACCAAATCGCTCATGCCAAATTTTTCTCAAGTCATCATTATGAGCAACAAAAACAGAGGGAAAATGTGATGACCCAAAGTTGTTAGACTTGTACAACTTGGGAATATCATCAACAATTCCAGTGGCTAGGACATGCTTAGGATCTTTAAAATAATTGATTACAACTTGTTGAGGTGTAAACATTACAGTTTTACCTTCACTAGAATGAGTGATTTGATAGACTGACAACAAATTGCATGAAATTCTTGGAACACATAGTACATAATTAAACTATCCATTATCTACCGAACTGTTCCAGATCCTACAACACTAAGAGATCTATCATCATCAAAAAATATTTGCTTGGTGTTACATTCATGCATAGTAAAAAATATGGCTTTATCCTTAGCCATATGATAAGATGCTATAGAATCAATGAGCCACTCATTCGAAGTAGAAGAAGAAAATGCATTATAGGAAAAACCAGAAGCACAAAGTGCATGTCCATGAGACGAATATTCTGAAGAAGAATCAAGGCTGATGTGGTGCTTCTTCATTGTTGCTTCCAAGGCTACCATCTTCTTGAAACATTTAGATTCATCATGATTATCTTTCCCTCAAAATTTGCAATGACGCTCAGTCTTCTTACCTTTTGGTTTGTTTCCTTTGCCATTTGTTGAAGAATAAGCTAGCTAAGAGGGTTTGGGACCCTTGTTTGGATTATTATTGTGAATATTTTGCTTCCTGGGATGCTTGGACTTCTCTTTATATTGTGCCAACAAGTCTTTGCCAAATGTATCCGCATCGCTAATTATTCCAAGATGTATGAGCTTATCCTGATCTCTAATAACAAAATCACAAAAGGATTCAAGAGTAGGCTCTTTATAGCTAGTTGGATCCAAGGATTCTTTTATGGAGTAAAATTTAGATACAAAAACATAATATGCAGGTCCAAGTTTGTAAAGAATATGATAAATACATTGTTTGTCTTCTCTTTTAATTTTGCATTCTGCACATAAGAGTCGAAGAGTTTTGTACTTACATAGATAATCTTGAATGCACGGAAAATAAGTTAGATTTAAGGAAATTAACTCATTTTCTAGCTGGTGACCTCGAATATCATTGTGTTTACCAAAAATAGATTCCAATTTTTCCCAAGCTTGATCTGGTTCATCAATTCCATATATGTGGAATTGTAAATCAATAGAGATTGACATTCCAATAAATCCACGGGCTTCATCACATTTATTGGTCCATTTTATTTTCTTATCAGCATCAATGGGCTCTGTTTCTTTCCCTAAGGTAATTCGGTAAAATCCCCTATTTCGTAGGACATCCTCCATATGAGATTTCCATGAGAAATAATTGGAACTAGTAAGTATAAAATCACATGGGGTGGCCATACTGTAAAATGAAGATTGTAAAAATAGAAACAAATGGTATGGATACAAAGATCTCGAAAAAATAGGCTGTTTAGAAAAAAACAGCATTGAAAACTGACTCTAGATGAGGAAGTTATGCTTGATTGAAAAATGGTTGCAGGTGACCCCAACAGATACGAGGCAGGAAAATGATTGACCCAATTGAAAAAAGAGACCCCCCTCTTCCAAAGCTTAACCTTTTAAACACACTTTACAATAATGTTGCTTTATGTAAACCACTTTTGTAAAATAAGTGGAGTTTCACTTTTACAATAATGTTACTTTAAATATTGCATGCAAAAAACTAAAAGACTTTAAGTGACTCACTTTTATAATTTAAGGGAGATGCACTTTTCAATAAAGTAACTTAAAAGTAGAAATTACATGCAATTTTATAAAAGTAAATAACAATAATACTTGAACTTAAGTCCTCTTATTAAATAAAACAACTTTTAACCAAGTATTAAAAGGTACGCAAAAGATAGAAATGAGGAAGGGTTTTTTTTTCCCTCTTTTGTCTCGAGCTTCATGCTTGCCAAAAAAAAAAGATGAACCAAAAAAATAAAAAAATATAATGTGCCTCGAATTTGGGGCTAGACCTCGTTAGCTTTTGTGGACTGTATATGTTTTCTCACTATTTCTTATTTGCTGCGGTCTCACAAAGTGCACGACAAAGAGCATACGTAGTAAATAAAACCATTTTTTCTTATGTTTTTGATTTTCCGAGATCGCACAAGGTGTAGGGAAAAGAATATATGCAGAAAAATAAGGTAACAACCCGAAACTAAAAAATACTAGATCTAAAAAAAATGAGAAAATTATTTTAAATAAAAATGTCATTGTAACAATATACCTCTAGATTTGATGAAATGCAAGTATCTTGGGCAAACGGAATCCTTTTTCGATGAAATGAAAATTGTTCCCCACTGGAAATGGCACTTCGGACGTAATGAAACACCTCTCGTAGCCCAAAAATGCACAGAAATTTTAGAACCATAAACCATTTCACAGCTTCGGCAACACCAGTTCAAGATCTAGATCACCAACGGAAGTGACTCTTGAAAAAGGCTCTGATACCATGTTCGACTACACGGGATAATTCCAAAAGACCGAACACCTATAGAAACCACTCACACAAATAGATCACAGATCAACAGACTGATGTTTTCATGTGGTTTAAACCCTCGAAAGGGAAACACTCCACGTCCCCATCCAAATAGCTACGTGAGGCAGTTTATTATGCAAAAGAAAGAAAGTTACAAATGAGATTCTCATAATTGATCAACTAGAAAGTGACCCACCATGATCTTTAAATAGATATCATTGACCAATCGGGTATTAAGCCACGGGTCAAAGGTAGTTACGATCTAATATAAGTTGAACCATTGGATCGCTCTATGTCTAGAACATATCGTAATCGTCAGATTAGATATTTACAAATGCATACTAATGCATAATAAAGAAACACACTTTTCCTAACATATATATTATAACAAGTTGATCTTAACTAACTCCTAAGTGTCTAAATATCCTAAAAGTTGCATGATTAGTGAAGTGAAAATTGTTAAATGTGCATGATATTGATTCACCCCTCCTCTCAGTATCATTGTGTATTCTAACATGCTGAGAATGTGTTTTACTAGGAAATCTCACCTGATATCAGGGAGAAAATTTCAAGGTCCAAGGTTGGGTGAAGGAAGAACATAGGGTAACAAACCTAAAGGTGATTATAGAGGAGATGCCATCATGGGTGGTGGACACTAATGCACCAGATATGTACAAAGTATTATAAGAATCTTGCGTTGCATTGGAAGATTGAATCCTTGCTTAGAAAGGTGTTGTTGGACACTAAAGAGGATATTATTGAGATACTATTTCAAATGGATTAAATGGAAAATAAGTTGAATTTCTTGATTAAGGAAACCATGAGCAAAGACTTTGTAGTAGAGGACAAGAATCCAACCTGAGAGGTGTTAATCTTATGCAACATTCAATGGCGCAAGTATATATAGATATTATAAAAGAACTTAAGGAAGGTAATGTGCAAAGGAAAAATTTTAAGGTCAAGAAAAAAAATTCCAGGTCACCCTGGTATAAGGACATTATTTTTTATTTGCAAAAGATTCAGTGTCTTATGGATTCTGATAAAGCTAAGAAAATATCTTTAAAAGTGAAAGTAGTCAAATATTGCATTGTTGGTGAATAATTGCATTGGAAGGATCCTTTGGGTATTTTGTTGAATTGTGTTATTGAAGAGGAAACTGAAGGTATAATCATTAAATTTAATAAAGAAGTGTGTGGATGTAATCATGCTTGGAGAGAAACTTCCTATAAAATATTTAGGGATGGTTATTATTGGCATACATTGTTAATAGAAGTTAATTTGAGAGTCAAATCATGTATGGAATGTCAATTGTTTGTTGGGAAACATAAGCTACCTCCTTTTAAAGCTAAAGATCCTTTTCAATAGTGGGTCTTAGATTTTATTGGTGAAATTCATCCTTCATCCCGTGGCCAACAAATATAGATTCTCATAGTAACATATTATTGTACTAAATGGGTGGAATATATTCCAGTTAGAACAACTACTAATAGGGTTGTCATCAAGTTTTTGGAGGAAAATATTTTGATAATATTTGGATGTCTAAGAATAATTATTACAGATAATGCTCATCCTTTTCCTTCAATACTAATGATTGATTTTTGTTAGAATGTCCTGGGACACTTAACAACATATTATCCTAAGGGAAATGAATTAGAATAATCATCAAATAATAATCTTACGAGTGTTTGAACACACAATGATAATGCGAGGGGGGGGGTTGAACTAATATCATACACTTTTATCACATTTTACTTCAACAATTTTGTAATATTATAAACCTCATCAACATTCATCAATATACATTATCATCAAACCATATTACACTTGGTATTTATATGGAAAATCATATAGATAAAACCATAAGATAAAGATTTCAATATTTTACAATGTTTTTGGGCACCAACCCAAAGGAGACACCAATCCCATGATTTAAAAGCACTAGCTTGAAGGAGGCACCAACCCCCTAGATTTACTAGCTCCAACTAGAAGGAGACACCAATCCCCTTGATTCACAGGCACCAACTTGTAAGGAACCAAACTGTTGATATATTCCTATAGATTTCTTTACAAAACCATGTTCCTATAGCTTACTTTGTTCACCAAAAACCTTGTTCCAGTAGATTACTTGATATGTTCACCAAAACCGTATTCCAGTAGCTTACCTCTATTCACCAAAACCTTGTTCCAATAGCTTTCTTCTATTCACCAAAACCATCTTCCAATAACTTACTTTTTGTTGGCACGGGATAGATCCGCAGGAAGTCCGAAATCCGACAGGTGCGAAAGGGTCATTCCGCGGAAAAATGACCTTTCACGGTTTTTGTGGAAGCATAAGATTTGTTAGATTAGTCAAGTCGGTCATGTGGACCATTTTGTAATAGAATAGAAGCATATAAATAGAGTAAGATTGTAATCCTAAGGGCATCGGATTTTTGGAGATTGATCCTATCTTTTGGGTTTTGCTTTGTATCCACAACATGATGTATTGACGGTTTCTGCAAGGTTAATTCCGCGGGCTTGATGAATGAATGGAGATGTTAGGTTATGATATGAATTCTGTCTTTGTGGAATGATGCGATGATGAATAGTGGGTTATGTGAATGTTTTCTGTTGATTAATACGAATATGTCGTTGAGTATGTTGTTCTGAATGTATGTGTTAGAAACTGTGAATAACTTAAGATGCGAATGATAAGTTAATAGTATATTGTGAATATTATAATCTCTGGTTAGTGCGAAGGTAAAGTGTGCATATCCTCTACACAACTGCGGAAACTTGGTTCCAACAACCCTCTTATCCACCTCGGGTGAGACTGCACTTGCTCCGCAAGTGTTGCTGGGAAGGGTTACACCTTTCCGGGCCAGTGTATAAGGGAGTTTGGGTTGATAGTTTGTTGGCGACAGTGCGGAGTGAACCCCTGTCGATAGATGCTGCGTCAAAAAATGGTTCCGTTGTTGGGACCCTAAGGAAGAAGAAAAGAGGATATGCTGTGGCATCTGACTAAACTAGAGATCCAAGAGTGGTTCAATAAGAAGGCAGAGGAATTCGTAGAAAGTGAGAAGCGAGATCCTAAACAGACAACAACAAGTTGGTTAGAAAGATACGTCTATTCAGATATTCATGAAATATTTTTCTACGAATTTTCGGTGTTATTGCATGAGTGGCTAGCACAGTTGACGTTCCGCAAGAACCACTACTAGAAGACTAAACTTGATTGTTGGACCCTGGAGTTGGTGCCACAACTGAAGCAAGTCGATAACAAGGTATTGCGAGCCATTGATTTTTGGGTAGACAGTATCCTCGAAGGGTATGTAATTGAGTTCACGGTGGATACTATCAAGTCATACAATGACGTCGAAAGAAATTTTTTTCAGGGGGCCGAGAGGAAGATTCTTGTCATCATTAAAACTATGGATTAAAATGCTTGTCTGCGAAAAAGGAATATTGAGGATGTCTTCTGACGAGTAGAAGAATCGATGTGCGAGGGTGAAGGTATCGCGTAAATGCGAGTCTGACGAAAAAATGTGGTAGATGGACATGAGCAACGATGTGTTTGAAAGGTAAGCTGACGAAGAGTGTGGTCTCTTGAGGAGTGGAGCAACATTCCGACGTCCTCAGAAGAAGAGGAGGACTGAGAGAGAGTCTTCTGAGAGGACCGGAATAGAGAACTGCGGAACAAGATCACAAGGGAGGAAGCGAAGATCACAAGGGAGGAAGCGACCTTATTGCGAAGGAGACATCAACCAGGATACCCCAGAGGTAGAAGAAGGTCAGATCGTAAGTTACCATGTACCTTTGACCCCGTACACTACTCCAAATTTTATAGGAAGAAATCCAAACTATTCACGGAGTTTCCCTACGTGCAGCGGAAAAAGTAGCGCTTAAGTGAACAACAATACTAGCAACGTTAGGATGGAAGCCAAGGCAAAGATGCCCACATTTCAGGGGAACGGGACCGAGGATCCCAAACAATATTGGTTTATATGCGAAGCAGTCTGGACTGTAAAGCAGGTTCAGGACGATGCTATAAAGATGGGACAGTTAGCGACGACCCTTAGGGGTCGGGCGTTAGATTGGTACATGAAGTTTGTGAAGGTTCCGGTGGGAACAATGGCCAAGACATTGGCACAAGTTAGAACGGTGATGATTGACAAATTCAAAAAACTGAAATCTGAGTCACAGTATGTCACTGAGCTTAAGGAGATTAAGCAATTCCCGAATGAATTAGTGTGGGAATTCAATCAATGGTGCAAGACGCTGATAGCAAAAGTAAGTTTCCCAATAAATGAGCTACAACACAAAGAATGGTTCATCGCATGCCTGGTACCACATATCTGGGGACCACTAATGCAACAAAAGGTTGCGACACAAGCAGAAGTGTTAGAAATAGCGATGAAGCTGAAGGCTTCACCAATCGACGAAATAGGGATGGGAATGGACAGAGTTTAGGCACAGTTGGCCAACTTAACACTTCAATTGGAGGATATCAAGAAGGGCAAGGATACCTGCGGAGACATATGGTGTACCAGATGCAGAAGTGAGGGGCACCATAAGGACAATTGCCCAGAATTTCGTGAGTATTTGCAGTTGGGGGCGCCAAATCCCCTTTGTTAAGGAGGCATGCCATGGTGTACTGTCTGTCAGACTAGAGGGCATCGAACGAAGGAGTAGGTATATCTGCAAAATATGGTATCGAATCCAACAAACTTATACTGCAATTTTTGCCGATCGGTTGGCCATGATGAGAAGGATTGCAGGGCCTATGATCTGCTGCAAGATCAGATAACTGACACGTATTTCATGAAGGGAGAATAACCATCGGTGGTACAAAAACAATCGGAGTATAGTCAAGCGCAGTTTAACCAACCTCAAAAATATGACCAAGGGAAATATAGGCAACCGCAGTATCCACCACCGCCGTATGGCCAACCGCAGTATGGGAATCAATAGTGTCAGTAGCCGCAGTACGGACAACCACAGTATCAACAATATGGACCACCATGTGGAGGTTTTGGGGGAGGATTTCGTGGAGGCCGAGGTGCCGGTATGGGACGTGGAGGCGCTGCTGGACGCGAAAGAGGTCCAATCATCTGTTACAATTGCAGACAACAAGGGAACTACCAAAGAGACTGTCCAAATCCAGTGCCTCAGTGTACATACTACAGTGCTGTAGATCATAGCGTAGTGGACTTCCCCTAGCTCATTGCGAAATGGAAAACCAAGCATCCACCCCAGAACCAGAACAAAAATAATTAGAATGCGCCATCAGCTGTGCAGAGGATATCAACGGAAGCTAGGATTAACCATGCGACGGTTGGAATAGTGACAAGAGGAGGGGCGGCGACAGGTGGTGATAGGTCACACCCCAATGTTAGACCAACACAAACATAGCGGAAGGTCACCTTCGATGTCGAAGATGAAAAGGATGTCTTCTTAAAAGAACAGGAGGCAATGAGGAATAGGAGGCAGCTACCTCTCAAAGAAGAAATCTATGACATGCCACTGACTTTTGACTCGACGAAGTCGCGAAGGAAGGCAAACACCTTGGGAGCCTTCTTGGAAAGCTGCCTGGATTTGGCCAAAGACCCAGACGCACTAGAATAAATAGCTAGTATACTACGACAAGGAGGAGGTGCACGACTGGAACAGAGTGTTAATCACATACATAAAAGAAAGATAGGTAGGGAGATGCGGATGTCGGCATAGATCGAAGAATTTGACGTCAACTCCATCATTTTGGATTTGGGTTCGGATGTGAATATCCTGACTAAACAGACAACAATGGGAAAAGCACGGATGACTTGGTCATCAATACAGCTGCGACTAGCGAACCAGAGCAAGGTCACCCCGCTCGGTCGGGTATGTCAACTCCTGGTTGAAATTGAAGGGCTCGGAACGTATGCGGATTTTGACGTCATTGAAACTATGGATAATACCAGTCCCTATACGATGCTACTGGGGATAGACTGGGCTATGGATAATCAAGCAATAATCAACTTTAAGAAAAGGATAATGTCATTCGAGAATTAGGAAATAAGGGTCATCGCACCACTGGACCTTGCGGAAGGGCTACGTTGTACGGAGCTAGCAAGAGACGAGTTTATGGAAGGGTGGGACAATTTGTATAACATCTCTGAAGATTATGTTGATCCCACCACAAATGGAGAATTAGAATGGCAAAGTGACAACTCATCATCCTCCGACTCAGACGAATCCCTTGAGAATTGGCAGAACCGGTTGCATGAAGTGTCCTTTCGAAGATGTGCACAGATAACACAGTCCCCGCGAATGGTAGCCACGGAGGAGTATACGTTGCCTACCTATGAGGGATCATCCAACTTGAACACATTTCTCACCAAATTGGAGGAAAAAGTGGCAAAGCCACAACGTCTACTGGCCTTGGAGGAAGCCCTAAAGGCTACTCCTACACAATGGTGGGAATTGCATAAATCAAACATCACATCTTGGCCACTATGTCGACGCCTCATGGAGGTTTGGTTTGGAAAAGTTGCAGAAGATGATCATATGCGATATGATGGATGAGGGGACCTGAAAAAGCATCTGAATGCCTACCAACATCAATGGGGATCGAGAGCATGACAAGAGTGTTGGTTGTGGATCCTGATCTCCAGATCCAGAGATATTATTATTCATCCGTGTCCATACCCCGGGATTGGTTATGATTCCGACACGACGCTCAGGGGGTCTGGGCGTTTGGGCCCATGGTTTTGGGTAACCCGTGGTATTTTTCCTGTTGTATTTCCCTTATAAAAGAAAGACATTGTAACACAGCTAGGGTTGATGTATTAGGTTTTATGCATTGTAAAGATCTTTGAGATCGGGAGAGAGACTGTGGGACAGTGAAGAGGAAGTGAAGCGATTGTGCCGCAGGTTGTATCCATTCACTTTGCTGGATGAAATAATAATAAGGACTGGAAACCTCAGTGTGGATGTAGCCCAAGTTGGGTGAACCACGATATATATGTGTCTCTCTTGTAATGTGTATGTGTGATTATATTTGCATTTTTGTTTATTGTTATTGCTTTGCGATCCTGTTTTTCTAACAATTGGTATCAGAGCCAAAGGTCTATTTGGCAAATAAACCTGTAGGAAGCTAGGGTTTCTGGTTCGAGTGGGAGCAATGGCGGAAGAAGGAAATTTTAAGGTCGAGAAGTTTAACGGCCAAAAATTCCAGTTATGGAAGATGCAAATGGAGGACTATCTGTACCAGAAGGATCTATTCCTACCATTGGAAGGAAGAGCAAAGTAGTCGACGGCTATGAAGGACGAAGAATGTGAGGTTCTTGATAGAAAGGCACATGGAACAATATGACTGTCTCTGGCTTCGTCGATGGCTTTCAATATCTCAAAAGAAACGACAATGGAGGGGTTGATGAGCACATTGGGTAAGCTGTATGAAAAACCCTCGGCCTCCAACAAGGTATTTTTAATGAAGCGTTTATTTAATATGAAGATGTTTGAAGGTGGATCTGTTACTGATCATTTAAATGATTTTAATACGGTTACAAATCAACTAAGTTCTGTAAGTGTGAACTTCGATGATGAGGTTAGGGCTCTTCTAATCTTGTGTTCATTGCCAAAAAGTTGGAATAGCTTGGTCATGGTTGTAACTCCGTCTCTGGTTCAAACACCTTGAAATTTGATGATGTTATTGGTGTTATTCTTAGTAAGGAAATGCAAAGAAAAAGCACAGATGAGACATCAGGAAATGCGTTGACCATGGAGACTAGGGAAAGACAAAAGGAGAGAGGAAAGAGCCAAGGTAATCGCAAAAAATCTAAAAAGGTCAGATCCAAGTCCAGACTAGGAAAGATAGAGTGCTGGAACTGTGGAAAGAAAGGACATTTGAAGAAAGACTGCAGAACTCTAAAGAAGAAAGGAGATGCACAAAAGGAAACTACCCAGGAAGCAAATGTAGCAGGTGATCTGTTACAAGATGCTTTGATTCTTGCATTAGATAATACTAGTGATTATTAGGTAGTAGATTCAAGGGCTTCATGTCATGCTACACCCCATAGGAAATACTTTCATGATTATCTCCTAGGCGATTTTGGACATGTTTTATTGGGTGATGATGAGCCATGTGAAATTGTTGGAATGGGTAAGGTATGGATAAAAGTTAAGAATGGAACTGATTGGCTGTTGAAATATGTTAGGCATATTCCTGCTATGAAAAGAAATCTGATCTCAATGGGGTAGTTGAGAGATGGCAACTGTCTATCTACGTTTGGAGAAAAGTGGTGGAAGATCACTAAAGGATCAATGGTGATAGCAAAAGGAGACAGGGTAGGTACGTTGAATTTATGTCCTCATAATACTGACCATTCTATCTCTTTAGCTTCCATGGGAATAGATACAACATTGTGGCATCATAGGCTTGGCCACATGAGTGAGAAGAGGATGCGTATTCTCCACTCAAGGAAGTTTCTTCCAAATTTGAAGGAGGTAAATTTGGAATTCTGTGAAAACTGTGTTTATGGAAAACAGATGAGAGTCAAATTTCTCAGGGTTGGGAAACAGAAGAAGAATGAAAAGTTAGAGCTTGTGCATACTGATGTATGGGGACCAGCTCAACAACAAAAGTAGAGTATGTTTCTATTACAGAGGCTAGTAAAGAGATGATTTGGTTGCAGAGGTTTATGGAGGAATTGGGTAAGAAGAAGAAGGATAGCAGGTTGTATAGTGACAGCCAGAGTGCCATTCATCTTGCAAAGAACTCAACATTCCATTCCAGGACTAAACATATACATCTCAAGTACTATTTCATAAGGTCTGTTCTGGAAGATGAACTGTTGAAGCTGGAAAAGATACACACTAGCCAGAATCCTACAGACATGTTCACAAAGGTAGTGACCAGAGAGAAACTGAGTTCTTGCTCGGTTTTAGTTGGCCTTCTAGCATGAAGGTGAAAAGGAGAAAGTTGCCAAGTCCAGGTCCAGCAAGTACAGCAGTGGTGGAGTTGTTGTGATCAGTCTCCAAGTAGGATATTGTTGGTTGTGGAGCCTGATCTCCAGATTCAGAGATATTATTATTCAGTCGTGTCCGTACCCCAGGTTTGGTTATGATCTCGACATGACGCTCAGGGGGTCCGGGGATTTGGGCCCATGGTTTTGGGTAACCCGTGGTATTTTTCCCATTGTATTTACCTTATAAAAGAAATACATTGTAACACGGCTAGGGTTGATGTATTAGGTTTTATGCATTGTAAAGATCTATGAGATCGGGAGAGAGACTGTGAGACAGTGAAGAGGAAGTGCAACGGTTGTGCTGCAGGTTGTATCCCTTCACTTTGCTGGACGAAATAATAATAAGGACTGGCAACTTCAGTGTGGACGTAGCCCAAGTTGGGTGAACCATGATATATCTGTGTCTCTCTTGTAATGTGTATGTGTGATTATATTTTCATTTATGTTTATGGTTATTGCTTTGTGATCCTGTTTTTCTAACAAAGAGTGGGTACATGCATTCGTACACACATTGGATGAGGTACCGCAGAGCTGGTATGTCACAACAGAACTATGACCTGGGATGACATCATGGGAACAACTTACCATTGGTTTCATCCAATTGTTCTCATTCTCAGAAGAAAATCCCTTACTCCACACTACGCTACAAGCGATCCGGGGAAAAATAGTTGCAGTAGCACCAATTGGACAACCAATGGCACTCAAAAGGATTGTGACACCAGAAATAGAGTGCTACAATGTCACCGAAGAGCCCAAAGATATCAATGACCCTAGATATACATATGTACCCGAATCAATGGATAGTCGCAGTATGGTGGCACTGGATATACCGTCAAATAAACTTGATGCGCAGCCATTCAAGCCGCAACCACATCAACCGGACCTAAGACACCAGCAATATACACCAACCTAGGCAGAAGGCTCATCATAGAACCACTGACAAATGACATTGAGAAGTACACAACAGTGACCCGATGAAACCAACAAAAATTGGCCACCATAGAGACGCCAACGATGCGACGACGTATTGACACGGCATCATTCGCTGTGTCATGGTAAATATATATATATATATAATGATAATAAAAAGCTATCGACACATTATAACCAAGTTGGAAGCTGCCACGACGCATGAAGGTCCAAACCAACAATAAAGACCATAAATGTTGTAGTTACACCACACGGGACAATGACAAAAATGAGACCAACAACAGTTAATACCAATGCATGCGATGGATTTGGCACACCCCGGCTAGATTTGGTAATCATGACCTATGATTGGATGGACTCTACCGACCAGCGTTATAAATCTCAGAGGAGTCAACAAGGAAACATAGTAGTATCTAAAGAGACGAATGGAAGTGTATGTCTCCAACACCAGCACTGAAAGACCACCGACTACGCCAGTTGTTGAAGAGCAGCCAGAAGTTATGTCGACAATCCCACACAAGAAAAATAGGAGCGTGACTCGACCCCCTGACACTGGTCGGGAGAAAAAGAAGAGCACCCGGGTATCCGCAAGACTTACGACTGACGTTGTAGGCCCCTCAGCTGTTGAAGCTTTGCAAGATGGATATGATGGCCCCATTCTCTCAGAGTACATTCCACCCCTGCGAGAGGGGGCGGCCACACCACGGCAATAAGAATGAAAAATACTCCATTGCGGTCGCACCGGTACCACCAGGGGTTCCTCAAAGTGAGGATATCACAGCCAATTTGTAGAAGTTACAATACACTGATCATGACCTAGCCAAGTTTAAAGAATACGCAGAGGCTTATGAGGACATCCCCCACGCAGGAGGCCCGACTATGAAGGAACCTAAGAAGTGGGCATTGGGATTGGCCGCTCAGGGTTGCTCAGTATCACCCTCTTACCGCATTTTGGGTGCCTAGCATAGGTTAACGCATGCATCAAGCAACTCCTCACGTGCTTCCATGACAGATCCCTCTGGATGCACGAGAGAATCCCAGTCACAGTCGACCTCATTGCCAGAATCACCGGCTTGCCTCAAGAAGGAGCCGACCCTTCGTAGTTTTTCTAGGGTAAGGACAATGACAAGAAATTAGCCGAACAATTGGCTATAAAGTATGGTGTATAGAAAGATTACCGAGGCTACCTGATCAACACAATTAAGAACCAGGTAGTCAAAGTAGCAACGAAGATCCTTGAGGTCAAAGTAACATGGAAAAATTGACCGCTACAATGAAATTTAGGTGTCCTCGCAGCTGCAGAACGGTGTGCCGCAGGAGAACAGATGAACTAGGCTCAGTTCCTGCTACATGAATTGACCGAGGATGCGTATGATGCATAGGAAAATGGAAAACCGTTCACATATTCATGGTTACTCCTCATTTCCTTAAAATCATGGAGGGAACCAGACAAATTTCAGGGGGTGGATCCCATAGAACTGCGAGTGTGCGATGGTGCGCGGTACTAGAACTTATGGGCGACCACTGAGAAAGAACGACAGAAGGACAATTTTATTCAATTTTATATATGGATCAAGAGGATACACATGGACACACAGATGATACCACGGATCATAGTGCAAGTTGCGACAAAGTATCACCCCATCGCCCAGATATCCGTCGAAGCACACACAATTTATCTCTGGGCCCGCGGAGATCCAACCAGATAATGGTTGAGGAAACAGTGCAAGCTCATTAAGGCTGAGCTCGATAACATCATCACCAAATGGCTGGAGACATGGAAGGTTCCTGCAAATCCGAAGGATATCAAAAAGGTGCAGGCAGCAGGACGACGAGACTCGGCAAAGGACGATGAAGCTTCCACCAACCAAAAGGAGAACGCAAAACAAGAGACTGACGTGAAGGACCAGACCGTAGAAACTGGATGCGACGGGGCGTCAATAGCCAACACCCTAACATATTCAGAGTTGGACATCCAACAGGAAGAACAAAGGACAAAGAAGAGAATGGACCATGCTGGTAGCAACGCACAAGAAGGGCTCACTGTGCAACAAGCTGACAGATTTTTGGATAGCATTACGTAGATCGTGGAGAGTAACCGCTGAAAGGTCACACAACATCCAACAGAGAAATTTCAGTACATAGGGGAATTGTTAAGCACTGTGGCGAATACAATAATCAACAGAGGGGTACCACATGGAGACGTTGAGCAAGACCTACCGAATTCCAGATTCAAAGTAGAAGTGGGCACCCAGCAACGCATCGTCCAAATCGAAACCCATGCCTTTGGAATAGGGGATGATATATTGGACCTTGAGATTCAGAAGGCTGACTTGGCACTGCTCGATTTCAATTTACTCCCAATGTTGACACTACACCGAGTCCAAGCGGCATCAACGCAGAAATTCGTGACCGCGAGGCTATAATGCATAATAGGATGGTCGAATACAAGAAGCGATTGCAAGAAAGCGAGATGGAGGCTCAACACCTTCGAGATGACCACGCCACACCACTAGCTGCGAAAGTGCAAGCTATCGAGGAGAAGGCTCGATTGGAAGAATCCTTAGCTGGGAAAGAGAAGGTCATCGTGGAGCAGAATACTGCACTTACTGTGAAGGAAAAGTTTGCAAAGGAATGGACGAGGTTAGAAAGAGATCTGGCAAAGGCATGCGAAACAACAATGCTAGATCCAGATGTTGCCCCGGAAGCTCGGGCTGTTATGTTGGGAGTCGCTGTTAATGAGCTCATAAAGGAAAATGTAGAGCTCGAGGCTTGGGTAACACCTAGCAAACCACCAACACAAGTTCAGAGTCGGTAGACAGTGGTAGAGGAAGCAGTTGTAGAGATTCAGGAAATGGAACAGGCGGCACAGCAAGTGGCAGTAAGTCATACAGAATTCTGGGACAGGTTGGTTGAGGATGACTAGTTATCCGCGTTGAAGAGAATGCTCCAGGAAGTAGAAGAGCAGTTGGAAACCCTTAAGGGATCGTTCAAAACGATGCCTACAATGGTGTGAATGGAAAAGGCGGTGGAACTACAAAGTATGAAGCAGCGGGCTGAAAAGGCCCACGAAAGGAAGCAACGACGAGCAGCACATTTGGTTGAGCTCTAGATAGAGGCCGAAGTCCTCATAACATGGGTAGTACCGGTGATGAAGTAGGTATAGGGGCAATCTCAGGAGGTACGACAGAAAGTATGCGACCACCCAACAGAGCAACAGGTACTAGAGAGTGCGCAGCTCCGTGCATCATTCACAGTCAGAGAGGTCATCAACCAGATCCGAACCACCTATGATGACTTCCAACATTAATACAAAAAACCAACAGTGTCCAGCTGAGGTGGCCCAGGACGAGCCACAAGTTTGTGTTGGGGGCTTGTTGGCACGAGATAGATCCGCAGGAAGTGTGGAAGCCGACAGGTGCGAAAGGGTCATTCGCAGAAAAAAGGACCTTTCGTGGCTTTTGCGGAAGCATAAGATTTGTTAGATTAGTCAAGTCGGTCATGTGGACCATTTTGTAATAGAATAGAAGCATATAAATAGAGTAGGATTGTAAGCCTAAGGGCATTGATCCTATCTTTTGGGTTTTTCTTTGTATCCGAAACATGATGTATTGACGGTTTCTACAAGGTTAATTCCACAGATTTGATGAATGAATGGAGATGTTCGGTTATGATATGAATTTTGTCTTTGTGCAATGATGCGATGATGAATACTGGGTTATGTGAATGCTTTATGTTGATTAATGCGAATATGTTGTTGAGTATGTGGTTCTGAATGTATTGTTAGAAACTGTGAATAACTTAAGATGCGAATGATAAGTTAATAATATATTGTGAATGTTATAATATCTGGTTAGTGCGAAGGTAAAGTGTGCATATCCTCTACACAACTGCAGAAACATGGTTCCAACAACCCTCTTATCCACCTCGGGTGAGACTGCACTTGCTCCGCAAGTGTTGCTGGGAAGGGTTACACCTTTTCGGGCCAATGTATAAGGGATTTTGGGTTAATAGTTTGTTGGCGATAGTGCGGAGGAAACCCCTGTCAATAGACACTGCGTCAACAGTTCTATTCTTGTAATATCTACTGAGATCAAGAGAAATATATACTCTTCAATTTAAATACCATGTGAAGAAGAGAACACCCCCACAAATTTTATGCCCAAAAATTCGTTATTGATTTCCTCTCTCAAATTTACTTATGCCTTGAATTGTTGTACAAATTGTTTGTCCGTTAAAAAATTTCACGTAGTCTATGCCATACTTGAAGTCGTTTCCTCAAATCTCAATGTTTGTTCCACACCTCTTCTAATAGCTATATGTGTTTCCCAGAACCACTAAATCATTTCCCATTTTACTCAAAATCAAATTTGTTTGTCCCAGACTTCATCCTTCAGATTTTGTGCTCTTCAGATCACTTCATTTCTTCAACACCTCAACACACACACAAATGCTTTAAATTAAACTTTATTTATATGGTTATTATTTACGATTTGAGTTTGACTTGTCAATTTTAAGTTTTGAGGATCTCATATTTAGCTGGGACAACTTATTCATGCTTAGCATGGGAATTATTGTAGATGGACCGATTGGTTCATTTAGCATAGGGAATTAACTAGCAGGATTGAACTATTCATGGGAAATATGAGGCCATTTCATGGGTTGTGTACCACAAGAAAATGGGCATAAACATCATGTTTTGTTATTCAAATGGAGTCCAACTTGGTTGTGGAGATGTTTTTAAAACATAATATTCATGTTCTGTTCATTACGTAATTCAACATTAATCTTGAGCTGGCATTGAGCAGAATTCATTTCTTCATTTTTAAGAAAAATGTCCAATTCGATTGATCTACAATCTATAGGAGATCCGGTAGTTGAGACACATGCTAACAAAATTGGAGAATGACTAGAAATGTTGTAGCTCATTCTGGTAATACAAGTTCTGCAGTCTCGGTAATTAGAAATGCACTTTGTGGTTCCGTTAATAACCATGTCTTGATAGTAAAACATGATGTGTTGATTCTCCAAGTGTTTGTGGATCTGGTAATTTCTTATGTTTTGTGGTTCTAGTAATATAATTTTGCACATATGGTTCTTAAATCATTTGATGTGCATTCTGAGAATCGATCATGGCACCGCGCATTTGGATTTCTCAACACTCTAATTAACCAATTTCATGAACCGACTAACGATTGGATTACTAGATTTCACCTTCTACAATTCGGGTAGTTGGAATGAGTGTTTCATTTTGGTAGTTGCATTTTGGTACTCTACGGTTCCGATAGTTGAGTAGCTTATGGTGATAATTGGGTAACTACCGGAAGTCCTGTACATAATGATAGAGACTATCAAAACCGAAGTTAATCAAATAGTTGTAGCTCATATTCTTTATGTCTATGTTGTGCAAATCATAACTGAACCTATTCATACATTCTTCAGTTTCCATGCCTGTAGATAATGGTACTAGAAGCTTCAAAGACTTCCTATAAACATGTCTCTCTCCCTTTTATCTTGGCATTAATGATTCTACACTTCAAACGCCTTGACATTAATGACAATTGTTAACACCCAAAAATTGTTCACTAGCTCATCTCCCTAGTCACGTAACCCATTTGTCCACTTTTCCTACCATTTTGGCCTCCAAAACCCTAAAAAACCCTCAAATACCCAAAAGGAAAAAAACAATGTTTTCCTCAAATTAATCGCAATCCTTCAAAAATACCAAAAAACCCTCAAAAGGGGTCAAACATTCCCAAAAATTAAATAAAAGGGAATAAATTTGAAAATAAATTCAAGAAAGGAAAAAAGGAGGGAAAAAAGAAAGGAAAAAACCTAAACCACTTGGTGCCTAAAACCATGGGTCAACACTCCACCACCCAAAATATCTTTAAATAGGTGATGGAGGCCCCTCATTTCTCATCCACTATTCATCCTATCCTTATGTTGTCAAAATCACTCCAGAACCCTAGCCCAACCATTTGAGCTTGAGTTCTCCATTTAGAGTGAACCCTTGGCCCAATCTTAGAGCATCTTGGAGAAGTCTAGAGAGAACATTGGAGCACTGGTGCACTACCCCTGTACTGCTGCAAGGAATCCAACCACCTCTTCATTTGAGGTAAAAATATTTGCAAACCCTAGTTTGCCCAATCAATAAAAAAAATGTAAATATAATTTATTGTGTTCTCATGGATATTTACTGTTTACTGTTATAGCTTGGATTTGTTGTTATGCACATGTTAATGTTTAATTTTTACTTGTTTTAAATCTCGTTTTTTACTTATCATTGAACTACTACTAAGGATTCTTGAATCCTTAGTAGGTGCTCTTTAGCACGAGCTAGGGTGAAAACCCTAGTTACAGTTTTGACAACTCCACTAGACTTACATCTCTGGTTATGTTTGTTAGTTTGTAGCTGTTATTTTTCCTTGTTTGTTCACCAACCTGGTTCACCCTTGAGCCCCAACCCCTGTTACTTTTGCAAGCTTGAAAATACCTATTTTTTCTAGTTCAGTCGACGTCCTTCGCGATCATTTTTCGTGCTACCAAGCACGGGTTTCGGCTTGACAACTGCTGCCTACAGCGTGCTCTGCTCGCTCCTTATCGTGGCCTGGAGTGCGGGTTCTACCCCAACAGTCATGGCCTGCAACAACCCCTTCCGGCCCCATCCCGCATCCCGCAACGCGTGCTCCCGCCCCCATCCCGCGGCCCGCAGCGCCCCCTTTCGACCCCATCTCACGGCCTGCAAATCCCCCTTCTGTCCCCTTCCTGCATCCCGCAACGCGAGATACCCTCCCGATCTCGCTGCCCACAGTTCCCCCTTCCGGTATCATCCCCACGTCCCGCAGCGTGGGATATCCTCCCCACCTCGCGCCCTACAGTTCTCTCTTAATGCCTGTAAGCACAGCCCGCAACGTGGTCTTACCTCCCATCAGCACATCCTACAGCGTAGGTTCGCTGCTGGAAGCATGGCCTGAAGCACGGGAAACAACCCCAGAAGCATGCCCTGCAGCCAAGAAGCTACCCCTTTTTTCGCACAGTTTTTCCTGTTTTTTCCCTGCCCTAAGCAACCACCTATTTTGCTTGCATCCCCTTGTTGCTCAGCTTCACTTTTGTGTTATCGATTTGTTGTACCATTTTACAGATTTTCAGCATTTACATTTGCAGAATTCACATTTTCAGGATTTACATTTTTAGTTAGTTTCCACGACTTGGCATTTGTTGGGTTCATAACATCACTTGTGCACACACTCTGTCACCTTAATTTAAGTGAACCTTAAAATCTACTTAACTCAACCATTTCTTAACCCCACTTGGAGAACACAAAAAGAAATTTGTAGTTAGGTAGGACATTTGGGATAGGTATCCAAATAACACCCCTCTGTCACTTACACTTGAGACATAGCTGTTGTCATTTAGGGATCCAAAATCCCCTATTATTTTTTGGTACGATTAAAACCGATTTGTTGGAGTTCCTCTCCCCCAGGAGGGCAAGTAGCAAGACTGGTTCCGGAGGTCTTAGTGGAATATCGCACTCCATTCAGTAACCGAAGGCTACCTACTCGTTGTTCTCGTCATGCTACCCTATTGGGAGTACAACGGCCAAAGAACTGAAGCTGCGGATTTACCTTTCCGGACGTGCCATGAACATGATATCTTAGTGACCATTCTTCGAGGATTCGTTTACCTGAAGTCCCTCTCGGTAGGGGGATATCCTTAGCCATTTGGTTCTGCTTCTCGTATTCTCTGACTTGGATTTCATCACCTTGTAAAAGATACGATTTGTTCAAGCCTTCATACCTTCTTAGATATGTGTTTGTTTGCTCCTATACCCCCATTGGATTAGCGAGTCTACCTTTTTCATTTAGGAACCCTGCTTGTTGGTATTCTGACCACTTTTCTTGTCGCTCCGCTTGTTGTAGCACAACTGTTACGACAAGTGCTTTGAGCTTCTTGTTGGCCTAAGTGCCATAATTGTTTTGAGCTCTCCTTTTGCACACATGGTTGCACTAAGATTTTTGAGCATTTTACTCGCCACAACCCATTAGTAATTTTACACCTGTCACCATTGATTCACCAAGACATTCTCGTCTCTTATGGGGCTAGTCCCTACAACACAGTTCACTTGACACCACTCGTCACAGGCGTAGAGCCTCGTCACCTGATCCTTATGCCCCTTATTTTACATCTGATTTTGAATCAGAGGTACCCATATTCACCACTCCGTCTAGCCCCATGGATGGCATGAATTCCAACCCCTTTTACGGTGGGATCGTTGGTGGTGGGTCCACCACTAGCCCAACTACCACTTCAGCATCCATCCCCGTTATACCATCTATAGGCCCTACACCTAGTATTCCTGTCACTACATCCATCCCTATGGTTATTTGATTGGCTACCACTACAGTCCCAATGGTGACTAGTAGCACACTTGGGGGCACAGGCCATTCCTACACGATTCCCCCACCTATGACTGGAGGTCCCACAATCCCCATCATGGCTCATACCATTGCTCCACACATTGGGGGCAGAGGCCCCACCATTTCCACCACTGCCAACACATCTGCCCCAACACCCATGCCACATATTTATGCTAGTTTTCCATTCATGGCTAGCCTCAACCTCCCTGATCTAGCCAGATTGACCAACGACCCAATTCGACATGACCCCACTTGGTCCCATATTCCTACCAAAATCCCCTTGGACATCCCTAAGTTCGAAGGGAAGGTAGGTGAGTGTAACATCCCATATTTGTTAAATTTTCAGAATTTACTTCAATTTGATCTAGGATCTTAACTGAGAGAACAACATGTACAGCATATCAATCATGGACACAATAATGCAAGCACACAAGAGACAGAGAGTTTACTTGGGGAAAACCATGAAGGTGAAAAACCCCAATAACTTCCTTAGAGATAGATAGAGCAATGATACAACCAGAATACAAGAGATAGTCTTCTCCTAGCAGCAGAGCCTCCTCCTCCACAAGTGCGCCACTCTCCAAAGTGTGAGTGAGAGAATAGAATGTGTAAAATGGGAGAGACACACTCTCTATTTATACACTAACTTGACTTGACCTTTACTCAACTAGGTCGGCCTCAACTTAACCACTTAACATAATGCTGACTGGGCCGACCCCCACTAGGGTGGTCTAATAACCCTTTGACCCACATGGCCGACCCCCAATAGGGGTGTCTAATAACCCTTTGACCCACATGACTTATATAGGGCCGACCCCAACAAGGTGGTCTAATAACCCATCAAGTATAAGTTATGACACTTACAATATAAATGACGACACTTCCGTATAGAGGAATAATAACATCTCTATAGGAATACAATATACATATATGTGAAATACATTCTGAAGTTACATATACATCAACACTCCCTCTTAACTAGGAAGGTATTTCTCGGCACATGTCTTCTAGCACAAGTCATATTCATCGTCACTGATGCTGATATCTCAATCAATCTCTAAATATACTCGTCATAGGAAGTTCTACAGAGCCAGTCCTTTTTCATACTGGATGTAGGCCCACCACCTGCAGGTCTTCATCATCTGTGCAAATGGTCTCATAGAGGTGGCCTCTCAGGACTAATTTTATGTGCGGATGCAATACTGGAAAAAGTATCCCAGGAACATTTATGTGCCTAAGCACGATCGGCAAGATCTCCTAGGACTGATTACATGCATCTCCTCCACAATACCTTTAAAGAGCATCCCAGGAACATTTATGTGTCGTAGCACGACCAACAAGATCTCTAAAGAGCATCCCAGGACTTATTACGAGCACATAGCTCAACCTCTCGGATCTCCAGGACTGATTACATGTGGATATACAAAACCTTTAAAGAGCATCCCAGGAACATTTATGTGCCGTAGCACGACCGGGAAGATCTTTAAATAGCATCCCAGGACTAATTACGAGCACACAGCTCAACCTCTCGGATCTCCAGGACTGATTACATGTCTCCGTAGTAATACCTCATCCCAGGACTGATTACGAGCACATAGCTCAACCTATCGGATATCTGAGGACTGATTACATACTACATAGTAATACTGGAAAGAGTATCCCAGGAACATTTATGTGCCACAGCACGACCGGCAAGATCTCCCAGGACTGATTACATGCTATTTGCACAACCTGCCACATATCATCTCTGACCTCCAAGTATCAACCTGATACTCATGATCCCACGGATCATCATCGCACAAAGCATCATCCTGATGCTCATGATCACACTGATCATCATCACTATACCATCCTGATACATATCATCTAGAGTAACATCCTGAAGCTCATCATCATGATCATCCTGATCATACAATGCATCCACCCGATGCATACCAAGTATCTACCTGATACATATCATCATACATGATCCACTTGATCATACAGTGTATCCACTTGATACAAATACAAATACATGATCCACCTGATCATATCTGATACATATCAACATACATGATCTACCTGATCATACAATGTATCCACCTGATACATATACAGATACATGGTCCAAGCATCCAACATGATGCATATACAAAATGCATACAAATGATCCAACTGATCATATCCAACATCCAACATGATGCATACATACATATACATATAAATGATCCAATTGATCATATCCAGCATCATCCTAATGCATATACAGAGTAGTAACAGAAGCATCATCCTAATGCTCATCATCCATGATCCTCCTGATCATGATAGCATCGTCCTCTTCAGATCATCTCATCGTCCACGAAGCACAGCCCAGATGCACATCATCCAGTACTTACACCACCGACATGGGAGAACACATCTACCACCATTCGGGGAAGGCTCCAGCCCTTACTTTTTCACCATGGGAGAACACATCTACCACCATGTGAAAATGGCTCCAGCCCTTACAAATACACCATGGGAGAACACATCTACCACCATGTGAGAATGGCTTCGCAATTACATCACGACCATGGGTGAACACATCAACCATGTCAGAAAAGCTCATGTGCATTTGCATCTTCCGGACTCATCACTTCCCTTTGGAATGCACTTCGATCTGAAGTGCACCAAGCCTATCTTTGAAGTACTCAAACTACACTCTAGCCAATGGCTTGGTCAATACATTTGCAACCTGCTCATCCGTAGCAACATACTTTGCTTTGGCTGTACTCAGTGCTACGCAGGACTGCTTCCTGCTAAACCAAGAGATCACACCTGATCCCATACTGAGGCAGCACCCAGAAGTGCTTTTCCTATCTGCAACATTGCCTGCCCAATCTAAATCAACATAACCCTGCAGGTTAAACATTTGATTCGCATCATATTTGAGCCCATAATCAACTGTACGCTTCAGGTACCTCAGAATATGCTTTACAGCAACCAGGTGAACACTCCTCCGATCTGTCAGGAACTGGCTCAATGTGTTCACTGCAAAGCAAATATCTGGTCTCATGTTCATCAGGTACATCAAGGACCCAATCATCTGACGATACATAGTGACATCAACCGGTTCAGATGAAGCATCACACAGAAGCTTCAGGTTCAATGCCATAGCCTCGCAGTCCATCATCCTGAACCTCTTTAGGATATCGACTGCATGCTTCCCTTATCCAAGGAAGATTCCATCTGCACTCTACCACACCTCCATACCTAGAAAGTGGTGCATCATACCCAAGTTCTGCACATATATGACTCCCTGTCATGTGTCTCAGAACCAAGTGGCTGCTCCACATACACTTCTTCAACTACACCATTCAAGAAAGCTGTCTTGAAATCCATCTGGTGTATCTTCTATTTCATCACTTTAATATTTCTCTATGCTGCCATCTGCAGCATGCTTGATCTTGATAGATCCATATGGAAGTCATAACAAACTTCCCTTCAGGTCTTGGGACTACATCCCAAACATCATTCTTCATGATTGACGGATCATGGCATTCTTCCCATATCCTGGGAACTTCAATATCTTCAATAGATAATTTTGTTGCTGAACAAATGTTGTAGTTCTTCTTTTGTAGGTGATGGCATACGATCTTTCCGACACAACATGTTAAATTGCATGATTAGAAAACATATCATAGTTTTCAGAACAAATTCTTACACATAAATAAATATGTCATACAGTCATGCAATTATCTTAGCCAATGCTTCAATACAACATTTATCTATATCCCATAACTTTCTAGATGCCTTCCAATCTCTACCAGAACATTGTTAAGAGTGTGCACAACTCCCAACATGTCAGCAAAGAGGTTTCATTCTAGATAAGTAGCAATGGAATGTTGTACAGTGCCATAGGCCACTTACCCATGCATATTAGTAGTATACTTTTCATCAATGCAACTATTCTAATATGCATAATACGCAACCTAATTCTAGGAACATCAGTATATACATTATTGAACAGTATTATTTAAATAATAAAATATTCAAGTAATGACAATTCAAATACTTATCTTTGTTTGTTTGTTGGGTTGACTCCCTCTCAGTCTTTGCTTCTTTTCTGCAACTCCATTCTTATGTGGATTGTGAGAAGCGGTCAACTCCCTCTGAATATCTGCATCCTTGCAGAAACTACTGAAGTGTGCTCCTTTGCTTTCTTGCAGGAACAACTGGAGTGTGCTCGCTCTTGATCTTTGCTTCCTGGATTACCTGTCCTTGAACTTACATCCATCCTTAATCACTATGCATGCTTATTAGTATCATCATTGTGTTATCCTTGAGGTCACATTTATTAGTATAATCTTAATACTATCAAAACACAATAATCTTAAACATGTATATTCATGATCATTCACAGATAATAAACATTAGTATTCAAGGTTTCAGGGAAGTCTTCTTTTACTCATACATATTCTTATTTGATCATAGGACTCTTCTGGTTAGTTGAATCATCAATTAAGATAAGATATATAATATGCATAAAACCCGTGATTATTCAAACCTATACCTTCATGATTCTTCTGGTTAGTCATATCATCAATTATGGTAAGAAACATAATATGCATACAACCATGATTATTCAAACCTATGACTTCATGAATAATCATTATCAACAACACAAAAGTATAAGATCCTAACACAAGGTAGGATTCTAGCTTGATATAGGAAAAACATACCTGGATTAGCATGCTAGCTAGTTATGTCTAACATATCCGCATAATGTCTTCTAGTTCTCTTCAGTGACTTGTGCTAGTAACCTACATGTCTCATAAGTTAACCATTGTAGAACCAAGTTATACATACCTCGAAAGTAGATCTTCTATGTGATCCATGACAATGGATGAATCTTTGTCTTCATGTCACCATGAGCATATGTTCTTGAAGTAGAACATGATTTGAATTTTTTGGTGTACCTTTTGTGTTAGCAAACAACATAAACCTCATACAACATCACAATACATTAGTACAATCATAAGTGTCAAAACCTTAATCAATGAATGTTAAATTTTCTGAATTTACTTCAATATGATCTAGTATCTTAACTGAGAGAACAACATGTACAGCATATCTACAGCATATCAATCATGGAGACAATAATGCAAGCACACAAGAGACACAAAGATTTACTTGGGGAAAACCATAAAGGTGAAAAACCCCAATAACTTCCTCAGAGATAGATAGAGCAATGATACAACCAACCAAGAGAGATAGCCATAACCTAGCAGCAATCCTCCTCCTCCATAAGTGCACCTCTCCTCCTTGAGAGCATGTGTGTGAAGTGAGTGAGTAAATAGAGTGCCTCCCGCACTCTATTTATACTTGACTTGACTTGCCTTTTTACCTAACTCATGTCGGCTCGAACTTAACCACATAACATAATGCTGAGTGGGCCGACCCCCAATAGGGTGGTCTAATAACCCTTTGACCCACATGGCCGACCCCCAATAGGGTGGTCTAATAACCCTTTGACCCACATGACTTATACAGGGCCGACCCCAAACAAGGTGGTCTAATAACCCATTGACCCACATGACTTATACAGAGCCGACCCCAAACAAGGTGGTCTAATAACCCATCAAGTATAAGTTACGACACTTACAATATAAATGACGACACTTCCTTATAGAGGAATAATACCATCTCTATAGGAATACAATATACATATATGTGAAATACATTCCGAAGTTACATATACATCAACACTCCCTCTTAACTAGGAAGGTATTTCTCAGCACAGTTCTTCTAGCACAAGTCATCTTCTCTGGATCATCGTCACTGGATAATCGTCATCGAGTCATCATCATCGTCACTGCTGCTGCTATCTCAATCAATCTCTGAATCTACTCGTCATAGGAAGTTCTACAGAGCCAGTCCTTTTTCATACCGGATGTAGGCCCACCACCTGCAGGTCTTCGTCATCACTGGCCATACTGTGGAATCCTCAGGACTTATTACGTGCGTCACAAAACCTCGAAAGAGCATCCCAGGATGTTACGGGTACACAACTCCGACCTGTAGGATCTCCCAGGGCGCTATTACATGTGACCCCACCACAAAACCTCGCAAGAGCATCTCAGGATGTTACGGGTACACAACTCCGACCTGAAATCTCCCAGGGCACAAATTACATGTGGTCCACCACAAAACCTCGCAAGAGCATCTCAGGATGTTACGGGTACACAACTCCGACCTGAAATCTCCCAGGGCAACGAATTACATGTGGTCATGGCAAAACCTCGCAAGAGCATCCCAGGACTGATTACGGGCACACAGCCCAACCTATCGGATCTCCCAGGGAAACGAATTACATGCCATAGGACAAAACCTCGCAAGAGCATCTGCCAGATATCCCAGGGCACTATTATATGCCATAGGCAAAACCTCGAAAGACTATCTGCAGATCTCCCAGGGCAACGAATTACATGTCCTCCCAGAGCAAAACCTCGAAAGAGCATTTGCCAGATGTCCCAGGGCACCGAATTACATGCCATAGGCAAAACCTCGAAAGACCATCTGCAAATCTCCAGGGCAACGAATTACATGCTCATCTGCACAACCTGATCCACGGCCATAGAGTATCAACCTGATACTCACCATACATCATCCTGATGTATCCATGATCATCCTGATCATCATCACTGCAACGTCCTGCTGCATGTCATCTGGAGCAACATCCTGAAGCTCGTCATCTATGATCATCCTGATCATCACTGCAACATCCTGCTGCATGATCCACCTGATCATTAATGCATCTACCTGATGCATACCAAGTATCATACATGATCCTCCTGATCATCAATGTATCCACCTGATACAAATACATGATACATATCATCATACATGATCCTCCTGATCATCAATGCATCTACCTGATGCATACCAAGTATCATACATGATCCTCCTGATCATCAATGTATCCACCTGATACAAATACATGATACATATCATCATACATGATCCTCCTGATCATCAATTCATCTACCTGATGCATACCAAGTATCTACCTGATACATATCATCATACATGATCCTCCTGATCATCAATGTATCCACCTGATACAAATACAAATACATGATACATATCACCATACATGATCCACCTGATCATACAATGTATCCACCTGATACATATACAGATACATGGTCCAAGCATCCAACATGATGCATACATACATACATAAAATGATCCAACTGATCATATCCAAGCAGAAACCAGAACATCATCCTGATGCTCATCATCCAGCGCTTACATCCACAGCCATGTGAAGGATCCTCCTTCCAACATGCTTGGAATGGCTTCAGCAAATGTGTCCATCACTTCTTCCTCGAAGTATCCTTGATCTGAAGCACGCCAAGCCTCTCTCTGAAGTACTCGAACTTCACCCTGGCTAGTGGCTTCATCAGCACATCTGCAATCTGCTCGTCCGTCGCAACATACAGGAGCTTCACAGCTCCTCTCTGCACCATATCCCTGATATAGTGATATTTGATCTCTATGTGTTTCGACCTGTCATGAAACACTGGGTTCTCGGACAGCTTCACACAACTCTGGTTATCACAGAAGATACCAGTAGCCTCCAACGGGAGATCAAATAACTCAGACAGTAGCTTCCGTAGCCATACTGCCTCACAACTAGCTGAACAGGCTGCAACATACTCTGCCTCAGCTGTACTCAGTGCTACGCAGGACTGCTTCCTGCTAAACCAAGAGATCACACCTGATCCCATACTGAAGCAACACCCAGATGTGCTCTTCCTGTCTGCAGCACTGCCAGCCCAATCTGAATCAACATAACCTTCCAGGTTAAACTTTTGATTCGCCTCATACCTGAGCCCATAATCCACTGTACCCTTCAGGTACCTCAGAACATGCTTTACAGTAACCAGGTGAACACTTCTCGGATCCGTCAGGAACTGGCTCAATGTGTTCACAACAAAGCAAATGTCTGGTCTCGTCTTCGTCAGGTACATCAAGGACCCAATCATCTGACGATACATAGAGACATCAACTGACTCAGATGAAGCATCACATAGAAGCTTCAGATTCGATGCCATAGGTGTGGCCATGGCCTTGCAATCCATCATCCCGAACCTCTTTGGGATCTCTACTGCATACTTCCCTTGTCCAAGGAAGATTCTATCTGCACTTTGCCACACCTCCATGCCAAAAACAAATAGTGCATCATCCCCAAGTTCTTCATCTCGAACTCGGTAGTAAGCTTTCGCTGCGTGTCGGCAATCAATCTATCTTCACCATACCAAGTTCTAGGAGCTTGCTTCAAGCCATACAAGGCTTTCTTCAATCTGCATACATATGACTCCCTGTCAGGTCTTGGGACTGCATCCCAAACATCTTCTTCATGATCTACGGATCATGGCATTCCATTTCTTCATCCCAGATCCTGGGAACTTCAATATCTTCAATAGATATCTTTCTTGCCGGAACAAATGTTGTAGTCCTTTTGTAGGAGATGGCATATGATCTTTCCTACACAACAAGTTAAATTGCATGATTAGAAAACATCTTATAGTTTTCAGAACAAATTCTTACACATAAAGAAATATGCCATACAGTCATGCAATTATCTTAGCCAATGCTTCAATACAACATTTATCCATATCCCGTAACTTTATAGATGCCTTCCAATCTCTACCAGAACATTGTTAAGAGTGTGCACAACTCCCAACATGTCAGCAAAGAGGTTTCATTCTAGATAAGTAGCAATGGAATGTTGTACAGTGCCATAGGCTACTTACCCATGCATATTAGTCGTATACTGTTCATCAATGCAATTATTCTAATATGCATAATACACAACCTAATTCTAGGAACATCAGTATATACATTATTGAACAGTATTATTTAAGAAATGACAATTCAAATACTTATCTTTGTTTGTTCGTTGGGTGGACTCCCTCTGAGTCTTTGCTTCCTTGCAGGAGCTGCTGGAGTCCTAATCTGAGGTAGCTTCTTCTACACCTTTCTGTTGTGAAATGTAGAGAGATGATCAACTCCCTCTGAATATCTGCATCCTTGCAGAAACTACTGAAGTGTGCTCCTTTGCTTTCTTGCAGGAACAACTAGAGTGTGCTCCTTTGCTTTTTGGCAGGAGCAACTGGAGTGTGCTCCCTCTTGATCTTTGCTTCCTGAATTACCTGTTCTTGAACTCATATTCATCCTTGGTCCCTATGCATGCTTATTAGTATCATGAATGTGTTATCCTTGTGATCTCATATAAAATCATACATTCATTAGTATACTATTAAAACACAATAATCTCAAGCATGTATAGTCATGATCATTTCAAACAGAAATAATAAGCATGAGCATTCAAGGATTCTTATGGTTAGTCAAATCATAAGAAACATAACATGTCTAAACCTGTAATTACTCAAGCCTATGACTCTTCAGGTTAGTTGAATCATCAATCAAGATAAGATATAAAATGCATAAAACCTGTGATTATTCAAGCCTATACTTTCATGATTCTTCTGGTTAGTCATATCATCAATTATAATAATATACATCCAACCATGATTATTCAAACCTATGACTTCATGAATAATTATTATCAACAACAGTATAAGATCCTAACACAAGGTAGGATTTTAGCTTGATATAGGAAAAACATACCTGGATTAGCATGCTATCTATTTATGTCTAACATACCCGCATAATGTCTTCTGGTTCTCTTTAGTGACTTGTGCTAGTAACCTGCATGTCTCATAAGTTAACCATTATAAAACTAAGTTATACATACCTCGAGAATGGATCTTCTATGAGATCCATGGCAATGGATGAATCTTTGTCCTCATGATCATATGTTCTTGAACTAGAACATGATTTGTCTTCTTGGTGTACCTTTCATGTTAGTAGACAACATAAAACTCATACAACATCACAATGTGTTAGTACAAACATAAGTTTCATACTCCTAATAAATGAATGACTTCTATCATGCATTCATAATTTTATTAAGGTGATATGACAAGTCTAAAATCAAGATTGTACTAACCATGATAATATGAAGACAAGCATACCATAAACTTAATTATGAACAAATCTCAAAACATACCTCGATGAGTCATACCTGTCGAGATCACTTGTAATCTTCTTATGTAAGGCCTTAGCCTCATCTCCCTCTGAAACAGGAACTTCTTCACTTATGCAAGTGATTAACCCAATCCACTTGATTTGCAAGAACTGGACCTTGAGCTGGATATGGGTTTGTCAGAGAAACCCCCAAAATTCAAACTTTGAATTTCAAACTTCTGATAGGATAGAAATATGTGCCTTGATGAGCTGATCAAGTTGGTATATTCAGAATTTGAAAACTGCAAAGTTTCACTCCTCAATTTTGCCTTTGAAACTTCTAGATTCACTGGACGTGACCCTGAACTGGGGTTTGATGAAGCCCACTCTTTTGCCCCATCAAAATGTTTGATCCAAAGCTCTAAGCTTCTATTTTTCTGAGGAGCTTCCAGCCGTGGTCACAGATTTCAAAAATTCCCATTTTTACAGAAGCCCTAATTTTCCACTTTTCTGATCAAAGTCCCGAACTAGGGTCTAATCAAGCCCGGCCTTCTGCCCAACCAAAAATTCTGATCTTGGTCTCTAAATTTCTATTTTGATGAGTATCATCCAGCCGTGGTCTCCGATTACAAAAATTCCAACTTTCTCCAAAGCCCTAAATTCCGGAAGCCATGAATGAAGGTACCAAAAAATAATTCTGTTTTGACAGAAATATGTACCTGATTGTTTCTGGTGTAACTCTGAAATTTTTGATCCACAGGGTCTGAAAAAGTTTCCTGAGATAGCCTGACCTGTTATCTTTCCATCCTGACAGGTCTGACCTCAATTGGATTCTCTGAGAGAGATATATGCCAAATGTCGCAACGTGACCTGTTTTGGGATAAAACAGGAGAGCGAACTTGTACGGCGTGCCACGTGTCACTGTTTTAACTTCAGCCTCTGAAAAGGTTTTCTAAGATATCTCAGCCTGTCACCTTTCCATCCTGACAGGTCTGACCTCAATTGGACTCTCTGAGAGAGAGTTATGCCAAATGTCGCAACGTGACCTGTTTATGGGATAATACAGGAGAGCGAACTTGTACGGCGTGCCACGTGTCACTGGTTCGACTTCGGCCTCTGAAAAAGTTTTCTGAGATAGTTCAGACTGTGTACTACCTGTCACTTTTTACGAAATTTCATTTGGATCTTCCTAGCCCAAGATATGACCTTTTTCCCAAGGTCACCTGATTTTGACTTAGATCTGGAAGAGGCAGAAACCCTATATTGTACAGATCATAAATCACAAAGTACAACGAATTAGAGGTTTTCCTTTGGACACAAGATACCTGGAGATCTTAGCTTCGGCCTGTAACAATTTCAGATCCGAAAACTTCGCCAAAACGGATTTATAGCGAAAGTGCTACGATGACTGGTTTTTGCTATATCAAGCCCTAGCATCGTAAGTGCAACAAGTGTCATACATGCCATATCATGCCTTCTTTCAGGCTAGCTCTGATACCATGTTAAATTTTCTGAATTTACTTCAATATGATCTAGTATCTTAACTGAGAGAACAACATGTACAGCATATCTACAGCATATCAATCATGGAGACAATAATGCAAGCACACAAGAGACACAAAGATTTACTTGGGGAAAACCATAAAGGTGAAAAACCCCAATAACTTCCTCAGAGATAGATAGAGCAATGATACAACCAACCAAGAGAGATAGCCATAACCTAGCAGCAATCCTCCTCCTCCATAAGTGCACCTCTCCTCCTTGAGAGCATGTGTGTGAAGTGAGTGAGTAAATAGAGTGCCTCCCGCACTCTATTTATACTTGACTTGACTTGCCTTTTTACCTAACTCATGTCGGCTCGAACTTAACCACATAACATAATGCTGAGTGGGCCGACCCCCAATAGGGTGGTCTAATAACCCTTTGACCCACATGGCCGACCCCCAATAGGGTGGTCTAATAACCCTTTGACCCACATGACTTATACAGGGCCGACCCCAAACAAGGTGGTCTAATAACCCATTGACCCACATGACTTATACAGAGCCGACCCCAAACAAGGTGGTCTAATAACCCATCAAGTATAAGTTACGACACTTACAATATAAATGACAACACTTCCTTATAGAGGAATAATACCATCTCTATAGGAATACAATATACATATATGTGAAATACATTCCGAAGTTACATATACATCAACAATGAATATCTTTTATTAAGGTGATACGACAAGTCTAGTAATTAATCAAGATTGTACTGTAATGATATGAAGACAAACATATGATAAAATTAACCATGAAACATACCTGTAAGCCATACCTGTCAAGATTTCTTGTAATCTTCTTATGGAAGGCCTTAGCCTCATCTCCCTCTGAGACAGGAACTTCTTCACTTATGCAGGTGACCAATCCATCTTCTTCTAGGATTAACCCAATCCACTTGATTTGCAAGAACTGGACCTGGAGCTAGATTAGGGTTTGTCAAAGAAACCCCAAAAATTCAAAATTTGAATTTCAAACTTCCGAAAGGATATAAATATGCGCCTTGATGAGCTGATCAAGTTGGTATATTCAAAATTTGAAAACTGCAAAGTTTCACCCCTCGAAATTGACTTTTAGATTTTTAGATTCACTAGGGAGGATCCTGAATTAGGGTTTGAGTTTCCCGGAGCTTCACCCAACCAAAATATTTTATTCAAAAATCTAAGCTTCAATTTTTCTGAGGAGCTTCCAGTCGTGGTCACAGATTTCCAAAATTCCAATTTTTGCAGAAACCCTAATTTTCCATCTTTCCGATCAAAGTCCCGAACTGGGGTTTGATCAAGTCCGGCCTTCTGCCCAACCAAAAAATCTAATCCTGGTCTCTAAATTTATATTTTGATGAGTAGCATCCGTCCATGGTCTCCGATTACAAAAATTTCAACTTTCTCCGAAGCCCTAAATTCCGAAAGCCATGAATGAAGGTACTAAAAAATAATTATGTTTTGACAGAACTATGTACCTGATTGTTTCTGGTGTAACTCCGAACTTTTCGATCCACATGGTCTGAAAACGTTTCCTGAGATATCCCGACTTGTTATCTTTCCATCCCGACAGGTCTGACCTCAATTGGATTCTCTGAGAGAGAGTTATGCCAAATGTCGTAATGTGACCTGTTTATCGGATAATACAGGAGAGTGAATTTGTACAGCATGCCACGTGTCACTGGTTCAACTTCAGCCTCTGAAAACTTTTCCTAAGATAGTACAGTCTGTTTACTACCTGTCACATTTTACAAAATGTCATTTGGAGCTTCCTAGCCGAAGTTATGACCTTTTTCCCAAGGTCACCTGATTTTCACTCAGATATGGAAGAGGCAGAAACCCTATATTGTATAGATCATAAATCACAAAGTACAACGAATTAGAGGTTTTACTTTGGACTCAAGGTACATGGGGATTTTATATTCGACCTGTAAAAGTTTCAGATCCAAAAACATCGCCAAAATGGATTTATAGCGAAAGTGTTACAATGACTGGGTTTTGCTATATCAAGCCCTAGCATCGTAAGTGCAACAAGTGTCATACATACCATATCATGCCTTCTTTTAGGCTAGCTCTGATTCCATGTAAAATTTTCAGAATTTACTTCAATATGAGATAGGATATTAACTGAGAGAACAACATGTACAACAAATCTACAACATATCAATCATGGACACAATAATGCAAGCACACAAGAGACACAGAGTTTACTTGGGGAAAACCATAAAGGTGAAAAACCCCAATAACTTCCTCAGAGATAGATAGAGCAATGATACAACCAGAATACAAGAGATAGTCTTCTCCTAGCAGCAGAGCCTCCTCCTCCACAAGTGCGCCACTCTCCAAAGCGTGAGTGAGAGAATAGAATGTGTAAAATGAGAGAGACACACTCTCTATTTATACACTAACTTGACTTGACCTTTACTCAACTAGGTCGGCCTCAACATAACCACTTAACATAATGCTGACTGGGCCGACCCCCACTAGGGTGGTCTAATAACCCTTTGACCCACATGGCCGACCCCCAATAGGGTGGTCTAATAACCCTTTGACCCACATGACTTATACAGGGCGCGACCCCAACAAGGTGGTCTAATAACCCATCAAGTATAAGTTACGACACTTACAATATAAATGACGACACTTCCGTATAGAGGAATAATAACATCTCTATAGGAATACAACCACTTCCGTATAGAGGAATAATAACATCTCTATAGGAATACAATATACATATATGTGAAATACATTCCAAAGTTACATATACATCAACAATATTTTCATAAAAATTTAAATTTTTTGTAAATAGCAATAATTAGCTTAATTAATGATAATTTGTAACTGCGGAATTTAATAATACGAGCTACAACAATGTTAATCTTAACAATTGTTGTATTAGACATAAATAATTTTCTATTATAACTACTACGTCAACGTCATCTTAATTATATTTATAACAAATATCATTAAATAGTTAAGTGCATGAATAGATCAACTTTTGATGCGACACCCTTTTAAATGCAATGAAATGTATGAATGACGTAATAATGAAATGCCAGGCTAGAAATATGATATGGTACTTTTTCTTTGAGACGATACTGACAGTTTGCTTCTTTACTGTCCAAGGGAGTCCTATGAGGGACCCCGAAGCTTACTTAGCTGCAACGCTAAAGCATTAGATTTGTTCGATGTGCAGATGTCAGTTAAGGAGTTGCATGATTGCAAAGAAATTCCAGTTTCATGTAAAGTTCAATCAACATCATAAACAAAATAGCATGTGGTAAAGATTGTTGCAACTATCAAAACGTACAGGTATGACTTGCATGCTTACTCCTTTGCTTTCCAAGGTTCATCTTATGACTGGGTAAACTCAACCCAAATTAACTGTCGAACAAGTATCTTATTAACAGCATTGTCGCTGTTGTCATCATTGTTCTAGATGGTTGTAGTGATGGTTGTCTTGTTGTCGTCATTTATAATGATAATACCAAAGTGTATGTAAAGGGTTTGAGCTTGTAAAATCTTGCAACCAATATTATATGAAGAGATAAAAATAATAATATATTAACATGACTAACCAAATCTCATGTAGATATAGTGCAATTAAGCTTTGGACTATATATATAATGGTTATTCTATTCATAAACAAAACACAAACTTCCAAATTCTTTATACAAACAATAGTGTGACTATTCCTATTTTCGATTTAATGTCAATATTAAAACATATATTGGAGATATTGGAAATATAGGCATCGTTAGATTTTTGACAATACTATGCAAGTGTTGTAAATTAAATACAAACGTTATAATGTATGAAAATGGTTACAATACAATGCAAACCTTTGGAATTATAATCATGTATTTGCATACATGTTATTACCATTATAAAGAATACGACATTGTTACAATATTGTTATGTTAACAAATGAAAAATATAAAGTTTGTTATCCCATCAAGGTACTGACAGGCATTAAAATGGGTTTTGACAGGTCACTGGCTCATAAATTCGACGTTGGTCTCGAGCTAAGGTAACGATCACGGAAGGATATCACAATTAAAGTTTTGGTACTACATTACTGCCGAGTTGTAACTCTAGGAATCCACATAGATATGAATACCTCCATACTTGTTGATGTGTAAGGGTTCTACGTCAAGTGTTGATCGTGCTTGCTCCACCGTGTGCCATAGTGGCAATGTCTGATGGTAATGTAGAGTGGGCATTAAATTTTATATGTGACAGGTTGTTGAATTAATTAAGTTGACAAGAGTCTCGAATTGCAAAAAGATCCTGAATGATATTCCATTATCAAAATGGTGCCATAACCCTGCCAAGTTGGATAGTCCATGTTTCCACGTAGGTGTGATTCCCTGGTTACTTGCTAATGTGGCAGAATACTATGTCTGGTACCAGTTATTGCTGACTTGAACGTTTGCCAAGGTGGCTACGTCGAACAATAATGGAGGATGACATTAAATTTTTATTTCGTTGATACCAAAGTGGCCATAGCTGGCACTGTTGTAACCGTCGATGATCGTGAGTCTAAACCATTGGATGGAAACCCTAAAGTCTACCGTGTAATTGAATTAAGAGATTGGAAAAGTGGTTCATTGTGTTATTTTTTTTGTTGGAGGTGGCAGACATGCTACCGAAATCCTAGCAGAAATGCAGTGCAGGGTTTCGACCCTGAGACTTGCCACTCCGTTGAAATACTGTAATCTTTGAATCCTGTATAGTGTTACTAGTCGTGATCACTGTCTTTGGTTCGAGTGTGTTGAGTGTTGATGTATTTTATGCCCTTCGCAAAGTTAAAGACATTATTCTTAACCTGTCAAGAGGTAGCATTCTCCCATCATTTCTCTGCATCGTCTGCCTGGAGCACACTACGGCTTGGCCACTTGGTAACAAGGTAAACACTTGGAGCAAAATAGTAATGTTGTTGATTTGTAGAATGATAGTTGATCTTTCAACTTTCTAGACTCCTAACTTCATTTTAATGTGTCAGTTTACAAGATTGAAACGTTATTTCGAACCAGGGTTCGACAATATAATCGTGTGCTTCTACACCTGTAAGCTTTGGGTCTTCCATACCCTCATACCGCTTCTTCGTCTGTGGTTCTTCTTCTGTGGTTGATATAGGTTTTCAACGAAGAGGAACTTCCTTGCCCAGCTCTACTGTAGCTCCGTTGATGATGATGATGAGAACCTTTGAAGCTTGTTTAATAAACTGTAACACTTAGTCTTTGCTTTGATGTCGTCGATTTGAAAAGTAACTCGTTGATGCTTTAAGTGTTTGGGCTCTATGGATGAAGAAACACGGAAACACTTGTTGATTATATTTTACTGTAAAAACAGTTTGTAAACCTGGTTTGGGAACCACGATTTGATGGTTTCGAAGGTTGAGAGATGAATTAGAGCCGAGGCTCGTCTTCTGTATATCAATGCTTTTCTCTGTCCATGGATGCATACTAGACCTTGTATGAATGTAAAGTTGTGAAAATTTCATCGTAAATAAATATAAATAAATGATGTGCTAAAAGTTTTGTGTAAATGACTTGTAGCGTTCATCTTAATATTGTAGAATGATTATGGTTTTCTTGTTTATTTGAAAACTAGAAACGAAAGAGTATAAATTTGAAATGCAAGATCTTTGTTTCGTTTAACAAAAGGATAGGTAGGGTTAAACCCTAAGTTGTGCTTCTGTTTGTAAAGAGGGCTTAGCCGAGTAGGGCTCAAACCATGATTTAAAAAGGAGTGTAGTATTTTTCTGTTAAACAATGAAAAGAAACGAACCTAACTAGGGTTTTGATATAGAAACTTAAAAAAAATAAAAAAAGAACAATGCTACAGTTTAAATGGATGATGAATAATGGTGATAATGGTAGATACAAGGTTCTTCTCATGTTCAACTTTGGACGAAAAGCATGATAGAAATAGGTAAGAAATTACTGTGTGCATATTGTGCAAAATTATGAAGTTTGTATAAAAGCAACTCTGTCTATTTTAAATTTCTAAACTCATAAATAATGATAGAGTATTTACAATGGAATAATGTGTGAATGAAGTGTAGAAAAATATGATACCTGTGTGAATCTTATTGTATTTCCAGTTTAACATAAAAAATGTTTTTATTTAAATTCAGCAGTCCATAAAACAATATGCAGATTGTATTTTTCTGCTTCCTGTGCATATTATAAAATTATATATGATACAAGAAAAATGTACAGGAAATTTTACATTGATTAATTTCATAGGGATGAAGAAAAGATTCATATGTATATAAATAACTATTATCTAGAACCTTTTACATCTATTCATCATAGGTCTGAAAACAATGAACATAAGACTTACTATATTTATCTGTCGAATTCAAAATGGCAATCGCCTATCTTTTAATTTATCTTTAATTTGCATATCCCTACTAGAGTACGATGCTTCTAAACAACATGTGGAAAAATGGAGGTATTGGTTTATCAATTCATCTTCGACATTAAACTTAAACATTCAGACTTAGAACAATTCTAGGATTAGATTTTTCTTTCAAAAATAGAAACACATAAAATACTGTTTAAACATAACATAAATTATTTATTGAGAATAAGTAAGAAATTGTAGAACCTGAATAGAACCTGTAGGGCAACAAACAACTTAGGAAGACTGTTCCACCCAACCAAACTCCTGAAAATAGTCAAATACTATCTTAGGACCCCCGAGCCTGTTCGCTGAACCACCAGGAGGAAGAAGCTTCAGGAAATAGGACTTCTTGTTGTTGTAGTAGTAATATTCTAAATCTTCAATAGGTAGCAGTCCAAAAGACTTGCCCCCACAACTCTGTTTCTCTTCAATAATAAGCAAAAAATCAGTTTTCAATCACCACTAACCTCCCTTATTCGAATCTCTCTTGAAATCACCTGATTTGCAAGAGGAAAACATTCTGTAGAAATGTTGATTAAGGGTTGCCTGCCCAATTCGAATTTGCCTTTATAGGCTGCCTAGGCCTTTTTAGATGTTACTGGGTCATTAAATGAGCTGCCTGCTCACTCCCTCCACCTAGGGGATAAGACCCTATTTAAGGGGAAGTTGTCCCATAACCAACAGTTAGTGGTGTGATGTAACTGCTGCCATGTGTCCCATACGTTCCAACAGCTTCCATTCCTCCTAGTGGGCCAGTGAACACTCATTCAACAGTCCTCCTGAGTGTTTGTCTCCTAATTAATTTATTTAAATAATAATATTTAGTAATTACATTCATCCATGATCAAAACTTATCATAATTACAAAACTTGTAATTAAATTTAACATAAAGTATTTTTGCAAATAAATAATAATGTTCAGAAATTTGGGTAGGTGACATACACCCCCCCTTAAGTCTCAACATCGTCCTCGATGTTGGCTAGTCACTCCTTGAGTGTTCCTGAAATAGAGTTGGGTATGTTTCCCGCATACTACTCTCCAACTCCCAGGTTGCCTCTTCTGGGCTAAGGTGCTTCCATTGCACCTTCACTTGCCTAATGCTGCGATTCCGGAGAATAGTTTCCCTCCTTCCGAGGATACGATCCGGCTCCACCGAAAAATCTTCGTCTTGTCCCACCTGTACATCATTCCAGTTTACAACATGAGTAGTATCATGCACATATTTCTTTAAAAATGATATATGAAAAACATTATGTATTTTCAGGTTAGGTGGTAAGGCCAATTGGTATGCCACTGCTCCAACCTTAGATAATATTTCAAAAGGACCACAATACCTAAGTGCCAACTTGGCACAACTCCCCAGTTTCAGTGAACTCTTTTTCGGTCTTACCTTGAGAAACACATGTTCACCCACTTGGAACTCTTTACGAGTTCTTTTTGAATCGGCTTGACTTTTCTACCTATCTTGGGAAGCTTTTAAATGTCCTTGCACTTGTTTCACAATTAGTTCTAATTCTTGCAATAATTTAGGTCCTAAAACAACTCTATTGACTGGATCATTCCACGAAACAGGTGTATTACATTTCCTACCATAAAGAATTTCAAAAGGACTAAGTCTGGCTGAAGCATGATAATGATTATTATAAGCAAATTCTGCTAAGTGCAGATAATCTTCCCACTTACCAGGCTGATCCTTAACATACATTCTTAATAAATATTCTAACACTTGATTTACCCTTTCTGTCTGTCCATCCGTCTGTGGATGAAATGTTGTATTGAAATTTAGAGTTGTATTTAATCCCTTAAACAATGATCTCCAGAAGTTTCCTGTAAACTTCGAGTCACGATCTGAAATTATTACCTTTGCTATTCCATGCAGTCTAAAAATCCATTTCATAAAAATCTCTGCAATGTCTGGTGCTTTATGTGTGGTCTTCACTGGTATGAAATGTGCTGCCTTGCTAAGTTTGTCCACCACCACCATGATAGAATCATGTTGTTTCTGATTTTTAGGGAATCCAATAATGAAATCTATGCTGATCACTTCCCATTTCCAACTTGGTATTGGTAATGGTTGCAACAATCCAGCAGGATGTTGATGTTCAACCTTCACTTTTTGACAATCCAAGCATTTTGCAATGTATTCTGCTACTTCATCTTTCATTCTGGGCCAATAGTATTCTTTTCTTAACATAGTGATGGTCTTTTGATATCCTGGATGACCAGAATAGTGACTTTTATGCATCTCATTTAATATCGGAAATTTTATTTCTGGTATATTTGGTACATACAATCTGTTTTTATACAGAAATAGACCATTTTCCTTAATTCTGTAATCTGCCATACAATTTTCAGAACTGTTATTGGCTATCCTTTCCTTCATTTTTCTGTATTCTTCATCTGTTTCACCTTTTTCCAGAATCTAATCTTTCAAATCAGTTGAATAATTACTGATTGATGAAATGAAATTTAGTATTGCCTTGCGACTCAAGGCATCTGCAACTTTGTTCTCCTTTCCTTTGATATGCTGAATTTCGAAATCATACTCACTTAAGAATGTCAACCATCTAGCTTGTCTAGCATTCAGGGTTGTCTGATCCAATAAATATTTCAGACCCATGTTATCTGTTAATAGTGTAAACTTTCTTCCAATAAGGTGATGACGCCACATTTTTAAGGCATGAATAACTGCTAATAACTCTAAATCATATGTAGAGTAATTCTTTTCATGTACTTTTAGCATTCTAGATTCATATGCTATCGCATGCCCTTCCTGTGTCAAGACTCCACCGAGTCCATTATTGCATGCGTCTGTACAAACTACAAAATCCTTGTTGGGTTCAGCTATCTTCAAGATAGGTGCTTTCGTCAATAGTTCCTTTAATTTCTTAAAACTCTCGACACATTTTTGATCCCAAACAAATTTCTTCTCTTTCTTCTGCAAGGAAGTTATGGGGTTGGCAATTTTTGAGAAATTCTCTATAAACTTTCTGTAATACCCCGTAATGCCCATAAATGATCTCACATTCGACACATCTTTTGGAACCGGCCAATCATTAATGGCCCTTATTTTGTTGGGCTCAACCGAGATTCCCTCCGCTGAAATTATATGTCCTAGATACTGAATTTTGTCTTTGTGAAAGTCACATTTACTAAATTTGGCATACAATTGATGATCTCTTAGTACTTGTAAGATAATCCGTAAATGTTCATCATGCTCTTCTTTGCTTTTTGAGTACACTAAAATATCGTCTATAAACACAACAACAAACTTGTCTAAGTACTTATGCAAAATATTATTCATCAAACACATAAATACATCTAGAGCATTAGTTAAGCCAAACGGAATGACTACAAACTCGTAATGCCCATACCGAGTTCAGAAAGTTGTTTTGAAAATATCTTCATCTTTAACCCTTACTTGATGATACCCTGATCTTAGATCGATCTTCGAAAATACTGTTGCTCCTTGCAGCTAATCAAATAGATCATCTATGCGGGGCAATGGGTATCTATTCTTGATCGTCATCTTATTAAGCTGGAGATAATCTATGCACAGTCTTAATGTTCCATCTTTCTTATTAACGAAGATGACAGGTGCTCCCCAAGGAGACACACTTGGTCTAATATACTTCTTGTCAATAAGTTCCTTCAACTGAGATTTTAATTCGTTTAACTCCAGTATATTCATTTGGTACGGAGCTTTTGAATTTGGTACTTCTCCTGGTATTAACTCTATGGTAAAATCTAAATCTCTTTTGGGTGGTAATCCTAGAATCTCCTCAGGAAATACATCTTTAAAATCCTTTAGGACAGGTATGTCTTCTAATTTTAGTTTGTCCTCTTTACCCATAACCTCATCATTTATCATGTTTACTGCAAACATTTGGCATCCCTTCCTAACTGCTCTCTTAACTTGCATGGCTGAAATTTGTCTAAGGGTTACCTTCCTTGGAATGCCTTTTATTTCTACAGTTTTCCCTTCATCATTTAAGCATGTAATTTTTTTTCCATAACAGTCTAGGATGACATGATGGGATTCCAACTAGTCCATCCCAACTATAATATCATACTAACCTAAAGGTAAGATATTCAGCTTGATTTGTGTTTGCAAATGATTCATGGATAAAACACAGTTCTCTATAAAATTTGAAACTTTCCTCTTTGTTCCAGTTGCTAGTCTAACTAGCCATGATTTACTAAAATTTTCAGTTTTCAGTTTAAGACTTTCCACAACATCGGGTGATATATAACTTAAACTAGCACCTGGGTCAATTAAAACAGTAACAGGATGGTCATGTATCATACCTTCAATCTCTACCATGGATATTTGATGATCTTCTTGCCTGTTGTCAAGTGCTGCATTAATTCTTGGCATCTCCCTTGCTACGTCTCCAACAGTAGGTTCAGTCTGAATAGAGTTGATGTTGTTTGTCTTCCGCTTTCGTAAGGGACATTCTGATGCATAATGAGGGCCTTGACATTCAAAACATTTAATATGTGTCTTTGGCTCACTGGTCTTGGCAGTATTAGATGCATTTTTCGGTGCTATAGAATTCTGCTGTGAATTATTTCCTTGAAAATTTCGATTCTGAAAATTCTTCCTTTGGAATCCGGAATTCCCACTGAATCTGAAATTTTTCTTCTTCTATTCAAAATTGTTGGGCTTATGATTTTTCCAATTAGACATACCCTCTCTCTTCCAATTTGTATCATAACAGAAGACTGCCTTCCTCATAGCCTCCTCTAATGTTTTAGGGCTGTCATACTCAATTCTGTCTTTAATGCTGAAAGGTAAACAACTTAAGTACCTTTGAATTTTTGGTTTTTATTCTATGAAGTAGGGTACATATCTCATTAAGTTCAGAAACTTACTGTTCAGTTCCTTCATGTTCATACCTCCCAACTTCAAATCGTAAAACTCTTTAGATTTTTCTTCGTAGTACTGTTCAGATAGATACTTCTTTTTGAAATATCATTTGAAAGCACTCCATATTACATCTTTATCCTTAATGCCCTTTACCCTTTTGAAATCCTGCCACCAGATATATGCTTTTCCAATTAAGTTATATATAGCCATTTTTGCTTTTAAGAACTCTGAATAGTTGTAGATGTGGAAGTATTTCTTCATCCCTGACAGCCAAGCTTCAGCTATCTCACCTTTTTCAATTTCTCCATTGAAAGTTGGAGGTCTTATCTTCTTGAATTCTCCAGAAATATGCTCATATTCCTTATCATTTTTCTTTCTTGGTTTGGAATCTTCTTCACTGCTGTCACTGGTATAATTACGTTTCTTTTGCGTTCTACAATAGCTTCTCCGGATGAGGTTGAGCTATCTTTTACTTCACTGAATTTTATGTTCTGAATTTTATCAGCGTGAGGCATGTCCTCAAATTTGGAAATGTCCTCATTGTTTTTCTCTTGTTCCTCAGTTTGGCTTTGTTCAAACAACACTTGATTCGGTTGTTCTTGTGCTTGTAGGATCCTTTCATTATCTAGTTTCACAGATCTGATTTCTGCTTTTAAATCTTGAAAGGCACGTAACAGTTCCGTCGAACTGTTATTTATTTCCCCGTGACCTTCCTCCACATAGTGCTGTCCCGAACTGTGACTGTTTGGTTAAAATCTATCACTTAAATGTTCAGCTGAGTTCTCCATACCTGTAACTGATAATAATTTCTCAAGATAACATAATAATAAAATTTCAAGTTAGTATAAATTTCTGCTGTATATATAAATTTCTACTGCATGTTTTGGACCTGATTCAGGCCTAGAGTTTGAATCTGTGCTCTGATACCACATGTAACATCCCATATTTTCATAAAAAATTATTTTTTTTGTAAATATCAATAATTAGCTTAATTAATGATAATTTGTAACCGCGGAATTTAATAATACGAGCTGCAACAATGTTAATCTTAACAATTGTTGTATTAGACATAAATAATTTTCTATTATAACTACTACGTCAGCGTCATCTTAATTATATTTATAACAACTATCATTAAATAGTTAAATGCATGAATAGATCAACTTTTGATGCAACACCCTTTTAAATGCAATGAAATGTATGAATGACGCATTAATGAAATGCTAGGCTAGAAATATGATATGATACTTTTTCTTTGAGACGATACTAACAGTTTGCTTCTTTGCTGTCCAAGGGAGTCCTATGAGGGACCCTGAAGCTTACTTAGCTGCAATGCTAAAGCATTAGACTTGTTCGATGTGCAGATGTCAGGTAAGGAGTTTCATGATTGCAAAGAAATTCTAGTTTCGTGTAAAGTTCAATCAACGTCGTAAATAAAATAGCATGTGGTAAAGATTGTTGCAACTATCAAAACGTATAGGTATGACTTGCATGCTTACTCCTTTGCTTTCCAAGGTTCATCTTATGACTGGGTAAACTCAACCCAAATTAACTGTCGAACAAGTATCTTATTAACAGCATTGTCGTTGTTGTCATCATTGTTCTAGCTGGTTGTAATGATGGATGTCTTGTTGTCGTCATTTATAATGATAATACCAAAGTGTATGTAAAGGGTTTGAGCTTGTAAACTCTTGCAACCAATATTATATGAAGAGATAAAAATAATAATATATTAACATGACTAACCAAATGTTATGTAGATATAGTGCAATTAAGCTTTGGATTATATATATAATGGTTATTCTATTCATAAACAAAACACAAACTTTCCAAAGTCTTTATACAAACAATAGTGTGACTATTCCTATTTTCGATTTAATGTCAATATTAAAACATATATTGGAGATATTGGCAATATAGGCATCGTTAGAATTTTGACAATACTATGCAAGTGTTGTAAATTAAATACAAACGTTATAATGTATGAAAATGGTTACAATACAATGCAAACCTTTGGAATTATTATCATGTATTTGCATACACATTATTACCATTATAAAGAATACGGCATTGTTACAATATTGTTATGTTAACAAATGAAAAATATAAATTTTGTTATCCCACCAAGGTACTGACAGGCATTAAAATGGGTTTTGACAGGTCGCTGGCTCATAAATTCGGCGTTGGTCTTGAGCTAAGGTAACGATCACAGAAGGATATCACAATTAAAGTTTTGGTACTGCATTACTACCGAGTTGTAACTCCAGGAATCCACGTAGACGTGAATACCTCCATACTTGTTGATGTGTGAGGGTTCTACGTCAAGTGTTGATCATGCTTGCTCCACCGCGTGCCATAGTGGAAATGTCTGATGGTAATGCAGAGTGGGCATTAAATTTTATATGTCTCAGGTTGTTGACTTAATTAAGTTGACAAGAGTCTCGAACTGCAAAAAAATCCTGAATGATATTCCATTATCAAAATGGCGCCATAACCCTGCCGAGTTGGATAGTCCATGTTTCCACGTAGGTGTGCTTTCTTGGTTACTTGCTAATGTGGAAGAATACTATGCTTGGTACTGGTTATTGCTGACTTAAACGTTTTCCAAGGTGGCTACGTCGAACAGTAATGGAGGATGGCATTAAATGTTTATTTCGTTGATACCAAAGTGGCCATAACTGGCACTGTTGTAACCGTTGATGATCGTGAGTCTAAACCGTCAAATGGAAACCCTAAAGTCTATTGTGTAATTGAATTAAGAGCTTGGAAAAGTGGTTCATTGTGTTATTGTTTTTATTGGAGGTGGCCGACAGGCTGCCGAAATCCTAGCAGAAATGCAGTGCAAGGTTTCGACCCTGAGACCTGCCACTCCGTTGAAATATTGTAATCTTTGAATCCTGTATAGTGTTACTGGTCGTGATCACTGTCTTTGGTTCGAGTGTGTTGAGTGTTGATGGCTTTTATTCCCTTCGCAAAGTTAAATACGTTATTCTTAACCTGTCAAGAGGTAGCATTCTCCCATCATTTCTCTGCATCGTCTACCTGGAGCACACCACGGCTTGGCCACTTGGTAACAAGGTAAACACTTGGAGAAAAATAGTAATGTTGTTGATTTGTAGAACAATAGTTGATCTTTCAAATTTCTAAACTCCTAACTTCATTTTAATGTGTCAATTTATAGGGTTGAAAGGTTATTTCGAACCAGGTTTTGGCAATATAATCGTGTGCTTCTACGCCGGTAAGCTTTGGGTCTTCCATACCCTCATAGCGCTTCTTCGTCTGTGGTTCTTCTTCTATGGTTGATATAGTTTTTCAACGAAGAGGAACTGCCTTGCCCAGCTCTACTGTAGCTCCGTTGATGATGATGATGAGAACCTTTGAAGCTTGTTTAATAAACTGTAATACTTAGTCTTTGCTTTGATTTCGTTGACTTGAAAAGTAACTCATCGATGCTTTAAGTGTTTGGGCTCTATGGCTGAAGCAACACGGAAACACTTGTTGATTATTTTTTACTGTAAAAACAGTTTGTAAACCTTGTTTGGGAACCATGATTTGATGGTTTCGAAGGTTGAGAGATGAATTAGAGCCGAGGCTCGTCTTCTGTATATCAATGCTTTTCTCTCTCCATGGATGCATACTAGACCTTGTATGAACTGTAAAGTTGTGAAACTTTCATCGTAAATAAATATAAATAAATGATGTGCTAAAAGTTTTGTGTAGATGACTTGTAACGTTCATCTTAATACTGTAGAATGATGATGGTTTTCTTGTTTGTTTGAAAACTGGAAACAAAAGAGTATAAATTTGAAATGCAAGATCTTTGTTTCGTTTAACAAAAGAATAGGTAGGGTTAAACCCTAAGTCATGTTTCTGTTTGTAAAGAGGGCTTAGCCGAGTAGGGCTCAAACCATGATTTAAAAAGGAGTGTAGTATTTTTCTGTTAAACAATGAAAGGAAACGAACCTAACTAGGGTTTTGATATAGAAACTTAAAAAAAATAAAAAAATAAAAATGCTACAGTTTAAATGGATGATGAATAATGATGATAATGGTAGATACAAGGTTCTTCTCATTTTTAACTTTGTACGAAAAGCATTATAGAAATAGGTAAGAAATTACTGTGTGCATATTGTGCAAAATTATGAAGTCTGTATAAAAGCAACTCTGTCTATTTTAAATTTCTAAAGTCATAAATAATGATAGAGTATTTACAATGGAATAGTGTGTGAATGAAGTGTAGAAAAATATGATACCTGTGTGAATCTTATTGTATTTCCAGTTTAACATAAAAAAAATGTTTTTATTTAAATTCAGCAGTCCATAAAACAATATGCAGATTGTATTTTTCTGCTTCCTGTGCATATTATAAAATTATATATGATACAAGAAAAATGTACAGGAAATTTAACATTGATTAATTTCATAGGGATGAAGAAAAGATTCATATGTATATAAATAACTATTATCTAGAACCTTTTACATCTATTCATCACAGGTCTGAAAACAATGAACATAAGACTTACTATATTTATCTGTCGAATTCAAAATGGAAATCGCCTATCGTTTAATTTATCTTTAATTTGCGTATCTCTACTAGAGTACGATGCTTCTAAACATCATGTGGAAAAATGGAGGTATTGGTTTATCAATTCATCTTCGACATTAAACTTAAACATTTAGACTTTGAACAATTCTAGGATTAGATTTTTCTTTCAAAAACAGAAACACAGAAAATACTGTTTAAACATAACATAAATTATTTACTAGAATAAGTAAGAAATTGTAGAACCTGAATAAAACCTGGAGGGAAACAAACAACTCAGGAAGGCTGTTCCACCCAACCAAACTCCCGAAAATAGTCAAATACTATCTTAGGACCGCCGAGCCTGTTCACTGAACCACTAGGAGGAAGAAGCTTCAGGAAATAGGACTTCTTGTTGTAGTAGTAATCTTCTAAATCTTCAATAGGTAGCAGTCCAAAAGACTTGCCCCTACAACTCTGTTTCTCTTCAATAATAATCAAAAACTCAGTTTTCAATCACCACTAACCTCCCTTATTCGAATCTCTCTTGAAATCACCTGATTTGCAAGTGGAAAACATTCTGCAGAAATGTTGATTAAGGGCTGCCTGCCCAATTCGAATTTGCCTTTATAGGCCACCTAGGCCTTTTTAGATGTTACTGGGTCATTAAATGAGCTGCCTGCTCACTCCCTCCACCTGGGGGACAATGCCCTATTTAAGGGGAAGTTTTCCCATAACCAACAGTTAGTGGTGTGATGTAACTACTGCCATGTGTCCCATACCTTCCAACAACTTCCATTCCTCCTAGTGGGTCAATGAACACTCATTCAACAGTCCTCCTGAGTGTTTGTCTCCTAATTAATTTATTTAAATAATAATATTCAGTAATTACATTCATCCATGATCAAAACTGACCATAATTACAAAACTTGTAATTAAATTTAACATAAGTATTTTTGCAAATAAATAATAATGTTCAGAAATTTGGGTAGGTGACAGTGAGGAACCCCAAAACCACATCATGTCCTTCCATTTATGGTGTTCCTCCAACTCCATAGTGGATGGCTCCATCCACCTTCTCCTCCTACAACGGACCTTCACTAGCGCTGCAACTAAGTGGTACATCGAACAACCCAATGGGTCACATTTCACCTTTACATCCCTTACTTCGACTTTCCTGCAGTTCTTCTAGTTACCAGTCCGTCATGACGCTAGTGTAGAGATACTAGTGTCTTGTAGACAGAACATAGCTACACACATCACTGACCACATTCATGAGTGGCTTGAACGTCAAATTTTATGCAAGATTAAGTTAGACGACCACATCTTCCTAGATTGTTTTTTGAAATCTCTTATACCGATTATCACCAAAGATGTGGCATCTGAACGACCCCAATCCAAAGAGGCAGCCATTCTAAAAGTCCAACAATTTGACCTCATGTATGCTCAGTCCGACTACTTATATTCCATTCTACCTGATGCTCCCCGCGGTGACTCCTCCTGGAACGACGCGCCGGGCTCATCCCACGTTGCCGACGACATCATTGGACACGTTGTGTCTCACATTCAACCTTACACTGCTATGCCCTCTACTATTGGCACGGACCTTTTACGTGCCACAACCCATTCTAGAGCAGAAGCTTCATATGTTCCTATAGCCCAATCCCCTCATGTCCATGGACCTTCATTTCCAATGCATTGTTACAGTCGCACACAACCAGCATACACTCACCCAATGAAACCTCTCGCCTATTACCACCCACACCTGCACCACCTCAAACCCCTCCGACTTATTATCCACCGCAGGCAGCACCTGCACAACCGCATCCTCCTCCCGCTTACTATCCACCACAAGCAGCACCAACGCCTGCTCAACCACAAAATCCTCCCAACCCCCAAGGGTAAGTCTACGCCCAACAAAACCAACAGCAAAACCCACTTGCCCAACAAAATCAACAAGGCCAACAAAACCGAGGAAGAGGACGTAACCGCAGGAACAACCAACCCCAAGATCAAGGCGGCCAATCCCCCAAACAATAACAACACCGCCCCAGCCAATAAAAACCCTGACAGACCACCTCGTCAAGGGAAGAACCCCAATGTGCGAATGAACCACCCATGTTCTATATGTGGGGTATATGGCCATTACACACACACTTGTCCCCATTTGGATCGAGCTCGCCTATTTTGGACCGACGACACCCAATGCCAGGGACATGCTGCACAACCAGCATCACCCAACCCCCCCAACCTCAAGCACAACCGATGGTACTGTAGAATCCCTTACCCACACAAGGAGTGGTAAAAACCCAACCATTGGCTCCCCCTTAAGGGGTTGCATCACCACAACAACAAATCACTTATGTTGCACCTGCTAGTCAACCCATGGACTTGGGTACCCATCACCTTCTAATGATGTCATCAGCTGAATTCAACCTCTAAACACGCCTAAATCAGGTTGGTTCAACCTCTGAAACCATCCCCGCCAATAAGGCTACGAGGCTCTTCCCATCGATTAGTCGTTACGCATACCCCAGGCACCATGCAATGGGGTCCCTAAAGCTCCCCTCTTCCCCTTACGATGCATTAACAATAACCCCAACGCATGTGCTACCCCCAATTACAATATCGTGGATGACCTTTCCTAGTCCCTAGCTGCGATGTCAGCCCTTGAAGTTTTGAAGAACTGTCCTGCACAACGTAAAACAATGTTATCCGCTATCGGTGCGATAGACCCTTCAGACTCACGGATGATGGCATTTGACTTGGACCAATCTGAACCATGCATGCCTTCCACATTAGCATTTCAAGTTTCTATCTCAATCTGAAATCTTGTTATCCATCGCTGCATCATCGATGAGGGTGCCTCCAAATACGTTATGTCTACATTTGTGTGGCAGAAGCTCGAATCCCCTACACTACAGCCATCCATGACCACCCTACGAGCTTACGATGGCTGATCAGCTCAACCCCAAGGCCTCCTGGCCAACATTCCAGTCCAATTAGCTAGTAAAATTATCCTTATGGACATTGAGGTCATCAACGCACAACTTGATTACAAACTCCTGCTTGGATGCAGTTACCTATATGCCATGAAGGTTGTTGCTTCATCAGTTTTCGGCATTATGATGTTTCTCCATGAGGGACGATTTGTGAAGATCGATCAACTTACGTATTACAAACCAAATGCCCCTGCTGCACCGAAAAAGTTCTCCCCATGGTTGAACAACCTGTCATTGGTGCACCTACCTCTTTAGTTTCTACCATTGGACCTGGAATTTACTCGGAGACTCCCATGACCTCTACTTTTCGGTCCCTTCCACCCCCTCTCCCGGCAATGGAAATATCTGATCTGTGCACCAATTTTTTCCAAACAAATGGTTCCTAACTCACAACCACCTTTGCTACCGCAGCCACCATCAGTACCTAGTCATGTTGGCGCAACACCTATCCACACTATCCCATTCCTATTCCCACCTTCAGGAGTAGTTAGGGCCCCAGTCATGGCTACATTGAATCTCCTTGGTTTAACACTAGGACTACCCGTGTGGTATTTACCCGCTCCTACTCATCCCCCAACACCGCACGTCGTTCTTCAACTAGGCCAACCTATTAACACCACCAAATTCCCTCCCCCGGGTGTGGAAACCACGTCCACATCCAAACCTGCCCCTCCACTACCCAAAACCACTGGGGGCAGAGGCCCGCAGACATACACTGCCCCATAGGCAACGAAACCAACAAAAAACCCCCCTCCATTCCATGCCCCCCCAAAGTGTTCTTTATGTGATGACTTGGGCCATGCTACCCATAATTGTCCACAACTGCCAAACCTTCAAGAGAACATGCAAATGTTCGAGGATGATCCCAATATTCCAGTTGTGGAGCTGGATACCACCCCTAAACCCTACAACAAATCACTGCGCACCAACCACTCGTGTGCCCTGTTCGAAGTCTACAGTCATTACTCACATCATTTCTTGGATCTTCCTGAATACTGATTGGTTCTCCAAGAGTTGAATCAATATTCCTTAGATTCGTCCATCACCACTATCGAGGAGATCCACCCTCCTGAATCCTCTCCCCCTTGGGAGAGATCAACACGATTTACATGATTTCCACGCAAAGTGAGCCCTTTCACCCCCATCATCTTGCCTCCCTTCCCCCTATTTGACAAAACAGTGCTTTTGTAGTGATGAAGAGATCCTTGAGGCACTCACTACACCCGACTACCCTTGGGATGATATGCACCATTGATCCTACTTCATCCTTGAATAGGATACCACTACCGCGGCCAACCAACTTTCATTCTAGTCCAAAGCCTTCCTCCCAGATAAGGTGGACTGGTTTAAAAACCCCATCGAATCCCCCAACGCCTGTGAGGAAGTAACATGGCCAACATTTCACCAACCATACAGGTTGACATTTCTACCACATCCGATCCACCTGAACTCATCACATTAGGTGCTTCTTGCACCGAAAATGAAGTCCATGCCTATAAGAAGCTCTTCCAAGAGTTTCGGGATGTCTTTTCTTGGTCCTATACCAAGATTCCTGGTCTTGAGCCCGCCATCATTGAACACCATATTGATACTTAGCCAGATGTCCCACCTGTTCGCCAGAAGCAACGACCCATCCACCCATCCAAGCTCCCCGCAGTTAAATTTGAGATTGAGAAACTCCGTAAAGCTGGGTTCATTTATCCCATCTCTTACACCACCTGGGTTTCCAATCCCGTGCTAGTCAACAAAAAGCAAGGTACCATTCATGTCTGTACTGACTTTCGTGATTTACAATGAGCTTTCCCCAAAGACAACTTCCCCACGCCTTTCATTGACCAACTTATCGATGCGTGTGCGGGACATGAGATACTATCCTTCATGGATGGTTTCTCTGGGTATAATCAAATCAAAATATGGAAGGAAGATCAATATAAGACTGCCTTCACCACCCCATGGGGCACCTTTTCCTATCGCATCATGCCTTTTGGTCTTAAAAACACTAGTGCCACATTCCAGCGGGCCATGACATATTGCTTTCATGATTTGATCCATATCATTCTGGTATACCTAGACGACCTCACAGCCAAATCTAAGAAACGGTCCGACCATCTAAATGACCTTCAACAAGTCTTTCTATGTTATCGCAAGTATAGAATTCGTTTGAACCCCCTCAAGTGTGTATTTTGCATTCCTGCAGGCTGGTTGTTGGGTTTTATCGTTTCCCAAAAAGGAATTACCATCGACCCATTAAAGGTTCAATCCATCCTAGACCTCCCATCTCCACGTACATTATGCCAATTACAGAGTCTTCAAGAGAAATCCGACTTTCTCTGTCGCTTCGTTCTAGACTATGCTACGAAAGTTCATGATTTCCTTCGCTTGCTTCGCACTCACATTCCTTTCATGTGGGACCACCAAGCACAAGCGGCTTTTGAAGCTCTCAAACAAGCCTTGACTTCTGCCCTGTTTATTTCACCTCCTGATTTCTCGAAGGATTTTATCCTTTACGTTTCGGCATCCAACTATGCCGTTTCGGGGGTTTTGGTTCAAGAAGATAGTGCACGAAAAGAACACGTTATTTACTATGTGAGCCAGACCTTATCTGGCCCACAACTACGTTACCCCCATGAGGACAATTTGGCCCTCTCCGTCCTCTTCTTAGTCTAGAAGTTTCGTCACTTCATCCTGTTAAGTCAAACCACAGTCGTGGCAGACTCCAACCCCATGGTATATCTCTTTATTCACCACCTCCTTCAAGGTCGCGTGGCTAAATGGGTCATCATACTTCAAGAATACGACCTAACATTTACTACTCCAAAGGGCACCAAATCCCTTTCCTTGACTCAGCTCATGACGGATTTACCATCTTCATCCACTTCCCCACCAATCACTACCAATTTTTCCGACGACCACTTGTTTATCATTTTTTCGGACGACTCCTGGTACGGTGACATCCTAGTGTACCTACACAGACAGACGTTTTGACCCGATATCATCCGTGATGATCGTCGTTGCATACGCCATCACGCCTCGCGTTATCTTCTCCTTGGCGATGTCCTGTATAGGTGTGGTGTCGACACAATTTTACATCGATGCCTTACACGCGATGAAGCTGAACAAGTTCTTAACGATCGTCATTGTGGATCCTGCAGCGGTCATTTCTCCGAAATGGCCACCGCCCAAAAGGTCATCCGCGCAGGCTATTTTTGGACCACCCTCTTTCCTGATTGCATCATAGCAGTCAAACATTTCCAAAATTTCTAGCTCTTTTCCCCCAAGGCGAGGACCCCTCCTGGCCCCCTCCATCCAGTTATCACCGTTGATCCCTTTTGTAAATGGGCTATTGATTTTATGGAGTGCAACCCCCCCTCATCAAACGACCATAAGTACATCATTGTGGCTGTCAACTATTTTACCAAATGGGTCGAGTCCATGCCTACTTTCAATTGCAAAGCTGACACTGCAACCCATTTCTTTCTCAACCACATCATCACTCGGTTCGGGGTCCCAAAGCAACTTGTCTCTGACCATGGAAAACACTTTGAAGACTCTGTCTGGAAGGAGTTGTCGACCCTTCTCAAATTTAAACACCAGTATGCCTACGCCTATTACCCTCAAGGGAACGACCAAGTGGATGCCATTAATAAAAGCCTGAAGACCATCCTTCAATGCACTATGTACCACCACAAGTCCAATTGCCATCATATGCTATTTCCTACACTTTGGGCTTACTGTACATCCACTAAGACCACCACTGGTTTTACTCCTTTTCACTTGGTTCATTGTGTCGAGTATGTGCTTCCCATTGAATGCCAGATCCCCGCATTACACATTGTTGTTGAACTCCTCCCGGACACCTCACCACTTGAGAAAATCTTAATCCTATTGGAGCAAGCCAACGAAGATCGTTGTGCAGTCCTCCAAACCATTTAAGCCACAAAGAACCGCTCCAACAGCTATGATGAGCACATCCACCCTCGTAATTTTTTTTGAGGAGATCTAGTCCTTTTTTATGACCAAGCACATGACAAGACTGGGAAAGGAAAGTTTGAGTCCATGTGGAAAGTCACATACATCGTTCATACCTGCCTAGGACACAGGGAATATATCCTCACCGATTCTGAAGGAAACCCCTTTCATAAACCCCGTAATGGGTTGTATCTTAAATTCTTTTACCCTTAACACTTTTTGGACCCACTAGTCCATGTTGAACAATATCATTTCTTTTGTTTTTTCTTACCTTTTTGCATTTAGGTCCTTACACTTTGCTTCCCTGCATGACTACAGATGGATCCTGTTCCACCATACTATGTCGGTTTTGCTAATGGCGCAAGTCGCTAGTCTCCAAACCTCACCTCCGCAGCTTGGGTATTATATTCCCCCTCACATGAGTTGATCCACCTCGCGAAGTGTGCATAGGTGCTGCCACTAATAACCAAGTTGAGTATGATGTTGTGACCAATCTCCTGGCTGCTGCCCTCAAGATGGGTATAAGCCACCTTCGTGTGTTTCTTGACTCCCAACTGCTTATCGCCCAACTCAACAACTTTTACCAAGTACGGGACCCTTTCCTTTTTAGAAAGTTCCTATGCACTAAACATATGGTCAAACAGTTTGAATCCATTTCATTCACTCATGTCTCGAGAAGTCAAAACATCATAGCATACCAAATGGCTAACAATATTCTAGACTGGCATATCAATCACAACATGTAGGAAGTAAACCATACACATGCATCTGTCCATCATATAGGAATACATAGACATCATAAAAATAAGAAAGAAGCCATCATCATAAAACATCATAGGTTGCATCCACATGCACATACATCAACATAACCGTAATCATAAGTTGCATCCACGTGCATATATATATATATACATCATAAATAAAAATGTGACCGTGCCCTCAACACCCCATACACATACATACACAGAGGAGCCCTAACAACGTCCTCATCATATAATACAAGCCAAGTATACAAACTGTTGACACCACTGGATTCAGTTTCCCGAGCCCATGGTGATGGTTGAGACTGTTTCTCGCGTTCACCGAACACATTTTTGGACTTTTTTTCCCGTGTCCCTCACCACCTCGATTTGGGTGCCACTGGCCACCGTCATTTTTTGACATGTTGTATACCGTCAGATTCAGATTTTCGCGCTTGTGATGATGCTTGAGATCATTTCTCGCTCTCATTGAAACTTTTTTCAAGCATTTTTTCCATGCCCCTCGATTTGCATGCCACATTAGTCGTTGTCGTTTTTTGCCATTTTTTGCATCGCGACCTATCCATGAGCCCTCCGCTCCATCGACACTACAGTCACTGCATTATTTTTCCACCATTCATCAACTCGTAAGGAGGCCCCATCAGTGTTCCCCCCTAGCCTTTATTCTTGGTTCTCATAATTGTCCCTTGAATTGAACACTTCCTCCTTGATTGGCCATTTATTTTGTTCGGTATACTTTTATCCCTTTTTCGGGCCGAGCAATTCCTTTACAAAAAAGGCACTTAAGGAGTTTCTATTAAGCTCTTTTCTGACTCCTAAAACAATGAAAAGATCGTCGAGCAATCTTGCTTCCTTTCATGCTCACTAAAAGAATCTGAAAGGGCTTCTACCTATTATAAGTTTAACCATTTTCCGGACCTTGTAGACTAATTATGAAAAAGGAATACTCTAGTCACAATGGCTAGAAGAGTTCTTCATTGTATAATTTTATGTTTTTTCAAGCCTTGGAGACTAACACATGAAAAAGATCCCCATTGGAGTCTTCTTATTTCTTCAGAATCTCTAAAATTGAAAGCAACCACGAGCACTCACCGTCCTGGGCTCGTATAAATCCACATGACGGTACCTCTCCACAATTTCTGAGTCTTCTTATCGCTTTTAGACTCCTTAAAATTGAAAGCACCTATGATCATGAACTGTCCTAGGCTCGTACAAATCCACACGACCGTACCATTTTGAGCACACTTCTATCTCTTCTTCACACTCCTTAAACCACAAAGAAGGTCAAAATGGTGCCTATCGACACCATGATAGATCATATCTAGTCCCCACATTATGGAAGCACCCCCGGTATGGTCTCCTTTGTTCAGAGTATTCTGTGATATGCCACCCTTAGATTCTCCCGATATAATTCATTATTTTTTCCCCATATTGAGTCTCCCCCATTGTAGTCACAGTCCTTGGTCTCTTAAGTTATGAAGCCCTTCCCCGAACTTAGTTTCATATGCTGCCAGGTCAGCCATGCCATCATACTCTGAAAAAAAGAAGTTTGAGTCCCCCCCCCTTTCTATGACCTCAATTGTTCCCCACCCCTACAATATGTCAGTCCCACCTTCAATTCTATCACCTCTTGGTTGTATACCTCGCGATCCTATTAAGGAAACCTCATTGCCTTGGTAGTTGCAGGTATCCCTCTATCGACACCAGTCCCTCGATTGAAGAGGATAGACCCAGAGGTACCTGTGCCTTGGACTCATCACCATTAGTGGTTACTGCCTACGGACCATTTTGAGAGGAGTCCTTAGTGCCTCTCCAAATGGTTGTTTCTCACGTGCTCAACTTCAACACCTTGATCTCACCGTTGATATTCATGCATGGTATTGGTCCCTTCAGTTATTAGTCGAAGACCCTGGATGTCCCTTGACTCTAGCACATTGGTGAGTCTCTTTTGGAACCCCCCAGTTGTATGTTCCCGTGGATATCCGGGATGCGCTTAGAGACAGTATTTGGAAGCACCCCATTTATATGCTTCCTTGAGTACCCAGTTCAGATGCAATTCAACATACCTTCGAGATTCTGACTCTCAGTCTTTGAATCCATCCAGTTGTTGGACACCTTCCGATCCAATAGAGCATCAGTTATTATGGTCCCACTTTCAGTATGGATTCCATTGTTTCCATACATCAGTTCTTCAGATCAGTCATGGTCAGACCATGAATATGTCCCAGATTTGTGTCCCCTATGAACCATTATGATGTACACAGCAGTTCTCCATGTATTGTTCAAGTCCTTGGGCGGCATTATTATTTGAATATCTTGATATGAGCATGGGTATGCCCGCCTAGTCCATATATTGAGATTATTCCTCATTCATTATTGAGGCCATGTATTTTCAGTTTTTGCAGTTTGTATGGAGCCTGTGTTCCGGTCTCCAACCAGTTTATTCTTTCCTTCGTCACAATGGTCATACCCCTGGAAAATGATAGAACCTATGATGTCTATCGGCCATACGATGAGATCCTGCCCTCACACATCAGGGGGCAATCTGTTAACACCCAAAAATTGTTCACTAGCTCATCTCCCTAGTCACGTAACCCATTTTTCCACTTTTCCTACCATTTTGGCCTCCAAAACCCTAAAAAACCCTCAAATGGTTACCCAAAAGGAAAAAACCAATGTTTTCCTCCTCAAATTTATCCCAATCCTTCAAAAATACCAAAAAACCCTCAAAAGGGGTCAAATATTCCCAAAAATTAAATAAAAGGGAATCAATTTGAAAATAAATTCAAGAAAGGAAAAAAGGAGGGAAAAAAGAAAGGAAAAACCCTAAACCATTAACCTAAACCACTTGGTGCCTAAAACCATGGGTCAACACTCCACCACCCAAAATATCTTTAAATAGGTGATGGAGGCTCCCCATTTCTCATACACTATTCATCATATTCTTATGCTGTCAAAATCACTGCAGAACCCTCGCCCAACCATTTGAGCTTGAGTTCTCCATTTAGAGTGAACCCTTGGCACAACCTTGGAGCGTCTTGGAGAAGAGAGAGAACATTGGAGCACTGGTGCATTACCCCTGTACTACTACAAGGACTCCAACCACCTCTTCATTTGAGGTAAAAATATTTGCAAACCCTAGTTTTCCCAATGAATAAAAAAATTGTAAATCTCATTTACTATGTTCTCATGTATATTTACTGTTTACTGTTATAGCTTAGATTTGTTGTTATGCACGTGTTAATGTTTAATTTTTACTTGTTTTAAATCTTGTTTTTACTTATCATTGAACTGTTACTAAGGATTCTTGAATCCTTAGTAGGTGCTCTTTAACACGAGCTAGGGTGAAAACCCTAGTTACAACAATCATACTTCAACCATATCCCCCTTTCTCATTGATAGAAACCTAGTAAAACACAAACTCAATAGTATCCCCCTTTGAAAATGTGTTCATGTGTTCATAGTGCTCCCCCTATCTCTATTTGATTTTCTCCTTTAAATAGTTTGTCGTGTTTCTCCCCCTGTCAGTGTACTTACATGCTATGTAAAATGGGAACCTCTATTCTTTGCACTTTCCCTTCAGTCTTCCTTTGCCTCCAATATTGATGAATCTTATGTAATTTAATTACGAATGGGAATTAATCCCATTTTTTATCTAATATACTCAAATGTATCTATGGGAAGATGTTTTTTAAATATATTTGCAACATGTTCCTTTGTAGCCACATTATCCAATTTAACAACTTGGTTTGTAACTTATTCTCTTAGAAAAGGATACTTGATTGTTATGTGTTTTGTTTTTGAATGCATGGTAGGGTTCTTAGAAATGCTTATCGCACTAATATTATCACATAATATGGAGATTGGTTGTTTGTATTCTACCTAAATGACTTGTGTCTTCATCCATAGAAATTGTGTACAATAGGCTGCTACTACAATATATTATGCTTCTACAGTAGACAAAGAGATTGAATATTTCTTTTTGCTCAACCATGATACCAAGCATTTTCCTAAGAAGAATGCTCACCCACTTGTGTTTTTTCTGTCATCTATGCATCCATCCCAATCCACATCAATGTATGTTGTCAAGGTAAATTCTTCATTTTTTGGATAACATAATCCAAAGTCCAAGATACCCTTCAAATTTATGAATATCCACTTAATTGCATGTACATGAGTTTCCCTTGGTGCATAATGAAACCTTGCAACTAATCCAACTACCTACATGACATCGGGCCTTGAAGTTTTCACATATAGTAGGATCCCAATCATTGATCTATATAATGGTCTGGTTCCATTTATTCATCGTCTTTCCTCAGTTTGCTTCCTGTAATCATAGGAGTACTGACTAGTTTGCAGTTTTCCATCTTGAATTTATTAAGCATATCCTTAATGTATTTTTTTCTGAGAAATGAAGATACCTTTGTTTGATTGAGATATCTACAGTCCTAATGTTAGTATAATTAATACTCCAATATTTGTCCACCTTAGTATTATTTCCCTTTTCCTAGCATTGGATGATGTTGTTGACCCCCTAGTGGTGTGAAGATGCCATCTAGGATACATTATCCACTTGATTCACCTTGCATGCATGATTTTAGGCCATGCAGAGTCAGCTACCTACATTTTAGGAGCTAACTCAGTGATCTAGTTCAGTACACCTGAGTTCATGACTCTAATTGGGGTTTTGAGCTCTTATTGCCACTGAATGTGATCTAATGCGCCCTCTCTAGCCTGATTTGCATGAGAAACTCACTGATGCACCCTTAATGATTAGTTAACTGACAGTAGCTTCATTTCACTAACAATCAGTTGAGTTTGGAACCTCCGGAGAACTGTAGTGGTGATATTTCCTATGCTAGACTAACATGGATTTGAATTCCTCTTAGATAACTGAATTATCTCAATTGTACTATATTCTTTTACTATACAGATTAATGGAATATGAAACCAATTTTTTATTCACATCTGAGTTTCTTTGCATGTTTGATTTACTACTCAATTCTTGCTAGTTTTCACTGTCATTCTTCTTCCTTGCTAATCCTTTCACTGTGATATTTTCTCAAGCTCAATGATATACTGTGTTACATAATTTCACATGGTATTTTAGCTCAGCAGAGATGGTTTATCTTCATTTTGAGATTTTTATGCAGGATTTTGATGAGTTTCTAGTGCACCAGTAGCAGTAGTAGCACTTTGCATTTGCTTCAGCAGTTACAGATGGAGAATTTGAATGCTCCTTTGAGACTAAGAATCCTGACACCCTTCAACCATATGGATTGGAGGAAAGATATGCATATTATGTTATGAAAAAATATTTTGTACAGGGTCACAAAGGGAAAGGAGGTTGAACCTCAGGAAGTTGTTGAGAAATCAAAGTAATTAAATAAGTTAGATGAGGCCTTTGGTTTTATCTATGTTCATATATACAGAGACTTGCTCTTCCATCTTGATGGATTGAAAAACCCAAGGGAGGTCTAGCAGAATCTTGAAACTCTCTTTGGAAATCAAGATCAGCTGAGAGGTCATGTTTTGGAGAATGAATTAATTTCTCTTCAACCTAGTAGTTTCGAAACCATACAACAGTTCTTTTCAAAGTTCAAGTCCTTGGTTATGCAGTGCAAACAATGTGGAATTGACAAGAAGGATGAGAAGCTAGTGATATCCATCTTAAGCAAGCTTGGTCTTGAATTTTCAGTATTTGTGTCCACCTTCCACTATGGGAGATTGTCAATCCCCAATTGGAAAATACATTCTTTAGATGCATTCACAAAATCCTTGATCCAAGAACAAGACAAAACGATTCAATTAGGAGCCATTAAAGCCTCCAAGAATCAGGCTCTTATGGATGTGGGGACCAAAAATGCGAATGCTAAAGGAACAAATAAGGGAAAGGAAAAGAAGCAATCTGAATCCAAGCTAAAGGATAAGCCTAATCCAGCAGAAGGAGCCTCCATCTCCAAGAAGGATAAGCGAAAGAGGTTTGAGAAGACCAAGTGTACCTATTGCAAGAAAGGAAACCATCCAGAGAGTTCCTGCATGAAGAAGAAGATAGATCAAATGACCAAACTTCTTGAACAACACAACATTTTCCTCTCAGAAGGCACAATGAATACTGATTCTGGAAGTGAGACAGATGATCATGAGAGATTCCATGCACTGAAGATTGGATTCTCATAAACACAAGCCTTCCTCATAGATTCTAGAGCCTCCAAACACATGGTTTCCTCTAGAGAATATTTTTCTTCTCTATATCTTACTAATGGTCCTAGTATTCACATGGGAGATGATTCACAGATATCTATTGAAGGGAAGGGTACAATACAACTAGAGCATGGAAAGTTCAATAATGTTATGTATGTGCCTTCCTTGGAATAAAACTTTTTATCTGTTTATCATATGACTCACACATGTTCACCGAAGAAAGTTGTTTTTGCACCTGACATAGTTGAGATTTCATAGATCTCATATGGGAAGCTAATAGCTAAAGGTGTTGCAAACCATGCCTCAAAGGCATATGAATTCTCCCATTTTTTTCCATATTCACATCAAAGTTCCCTCTTGACCCATGCTAACGAGATTAGCAGACTCTTGCATGAAATATTTGGCCATCTCAACTTCAAGTACTTGCAACAGTTGCACAAGGAAGATATGGTTGAAGGATTGCTTGACATAAAATTCTCTCAAGGAATCTGCAAAGGATGCTTGGTAGGGAAGCATCTAGAGCATAATTTTGATGTTGGAAAGGCCAAGAGAGTTTCCTCCACACTTGATTTGATACACAGTGATGTCTCAAGACTGATGCCCACCGCTTCTATGAATGGATATAGATACCTTCTGACCTTCATATATGACTACTCTAGGTTCTATTGGATCTATTTTACTAAGCAAAATTTTGAGGTATTCGATGCTTTCAAAGTTTTTAAGGCCCTGGTTGAGAACACTACAGGTTATAAGATCAAAGAACTCATTTATGACAATGGAGGGGAGTACATCAAGAAGGATTTGCAGGAATTTTGTGCTTATGAGGGTATCCAAATGCAGCATTCTATCCCATACACACCACAAGAAAATGGTGTAGCCGAGCTGAAGAATAGGTCATTGAAATAAATGGATACCTGTTTGCTTGAAGCAAGAAATATTCCACAATATCTCAGGGCAAAAGTAGTGAATTGTGATTCATACATTCAGAACAGGGTACCCCATAAGTAATTGGATGGGGTCACTCCATTTGAAGCACTGAAGGCACACAATCCAAATGTATGACACCTGAGGGTTTTTGAATCCAAGGCATGGGCCAGAATCCCATATGACAAAATAAAATCTCTTCAACCCCAAAGTAGAAAATGCATTATGTTTGGATATGCAGAAGATGGAAAAGCATACAAACTTATGGATATTGCAACCAGAAGATGCTTCATTGAAAGAAGTGTCCAGTTCAATGAAGATCCATTGCAAGATCTACAGTCAGTAGATCTAATATGCCTACTCCATTTACACCTGATGAAGATCGGAATGATGTCTCTTCTGATGAGGACCAAGTTGAATCAGATCTTGATGTTGAGTATGAAGATCAAGCAGATCTAGATCCAAATCTAGTACTTGCTCCCAATCCAAGGGCACAATGGCCAAGGTCAAAATGGGCTCAAAAGTCCTTGAAGCTTCTAGGAACATAGCTGGGGACCCATCTGACAATAGAAGAACCATATCTCAGTATCAAGTTGAAAACCTTGCACTCTGTCATACAGATCCACTTCTCCCAGAGAGGTGCTACATGATGGTGGGGTCTGATCCACAATCCTTCAAAGAGGCTTGCCATTATCCAAGATGGTAGAGTGAGGTTCATATGCACTACATCAGGGAACTAGTGCACAATATGACCATCATAATGCATTACTGTCCTACAGAGGATCAAATTGCATATAGTTTTTCTAAGCCTTTCACTCAGAAGATATTTTCCTATCTCATATCTTTGCTTGGTGTGAAGGATGCTTGAGTTCCCTGCTATTCATTTTTTAGGGGAGGGGGTTTTTCCCATGAGGTTTTCCCCATTTCCTTAGTTTCATGAACAATTATTTTTTATTATTGATTGTATGGGTGACCTTTGGTCTCAGTTACCAGGGCCCAGGTTGTCTAAGTTTGGATTAATGGGGGTGTTAGGATAATTAATACTCCAATATGTGTCCACCTTAGTATTATTTCCCTTTTCCTAGTATTGGATGATGATGTTCACCACTAGTGGTGTGCGGATGTCATATAGGACACATTATCCACTTAATGCATCCTGCATGCATGATTTTAGGCCATGCAAAGTCAATTTCCTACATTTTAGGAGCTAACTCAGTGATCTAGTTAAGTCCACTTGAGTGCATGACTCTAGTGGGGGCTTTGAGCTCCGATTTCCAATGATTGTGATCTAATGCGTCCTCTCTAGCCTAATTTGCATGAGAAACTCATTGATGCGCCCTTCATGATCAGTTAACTGATAATAGCTTCAGTTCACTGAGAATTAGTTGAGTTTGGAACCTCCGGAGCACTGTAGTGGTGATATTTCCTATGCTATACTGACATGGATTCGAATTCCTCCTGTATAATCAAATTCTCTCAATTATATTATATTATTTTACTATATATATTAATGGAATATGACACCAGTTTTTTATTCACGTTTGAGTTTCTTTGCACGTTTGATTTTACTACTCAATTATTTCTAGTTTTCACTGCAATTATTCTTCCTTTCTAATTCTTTCACTGTGATATTTTCTCAGGCTCAATGATCTGCTATGTTATAGAATTTCACACCTAAGAAAGATGATAATCCTCCGAGCATTGGAATTTCAAATTCTTTCTACATTTCTACAACAAACTTTTTACTTGGTTTGTCAGTACTACTTCCAAATATTATATCATCTACATAAAACAATTATTATCATGTCCTTATTTTCCATTTTAATGTAGATGTTGTTGTCCGTAGTTCCTCTTTTGAATCCTTCTTGTTGTATATGTTTGTCTAGGCTTAAGTACCAAGCTCTAGGATATTTCTTTAAGCCATAAAGATATTTCTTGAGTTTGCATACATAATCTTTATCTTTTGATGATTGGAACACCTTAGCTTGCTCAATGTATACTTCTTCTTCTATATTTCCATTTAGAAATGTTGAATTGACATCCATTTCATAAAATTTGAAGTCTTTGTAGCAAGAAAATGCCAAAAACATCCTGATGGATTCCAATATTGCTACATGAGTAAATGTTTCTTCAAATTCAATTCATTCAATTTGAGAATACCCCTTGCATACTAGTCTTGCTTTGTTTCTTACTACTTGTCCATTCTCATTTTGTTTATTCCTAAATTCCCATTTAGTACCTATTAAATTTTTATTATTGGGTCTAGGAAAAAGTTCCCAAGTTTTATTCTTTTCAATTTGGTCCAATTATTCATTCATGGCCTTAACCAATTATCATCTTTGTTGGCTTCTTCAAAATTTGTTAGGCTCTACTATGGAGAGTAGGGAGAAGTTGACTTCTTCAGAGATTCTTTCCATTTTTATTTTTCTTGTCTTTACACCCACATATTTTTCACCGATAATTAAATCACATGGATGATTATTTTGCACATACTTGGATGATGTCTTTGTGTCTTGACTTTCAATTTATTTTCTTTCTTCCATCTCTTCTTCTAACTGCACACTTATTCTTGTTGTTCTTCTATTGGTTTTTCTTCTATGGAATCTAATCTCTTTGTATCTTCCCTTGATTTGTGAGTTTTTGTTTCATATACTTTCACATATGCACTCTCTACTATTTTATCTAGTATTAAGTTGTAGCATTTGTAGGCTTTGCTTCTAGAAGACTACCCAATAAAAATACCTTCATCAGAACTAAAGAAAAAATTTCCCAAAATTTTATCATTTCTTTTTATATAGCATTTGCTCCCTAACACCCTAAAGTGTTTGATAGTTGTTGGTCTTCCATTCCAAATCCCATAAGGTGTTTTATTGATACTAACCTTGATTTGTCCTCTATTTAGAAAGTGGACAACAATATGAATTGATTGTCTCCACAATATGTCTGATATATTGGAATCATTTATCATTATTCTGTCCATCTCCTGTACAGTTCTATTATTCCTTTCTGCTACTCCATTTTGTTGTGGAATCATGGCATCTTAAAATTGTCTCTTTAACTCATGATTCTCACAAAATTCCTCAAAATCATTTGAGGCGAACTCACCTCCATTATATGTTCTCAAACACTTGATATTCAAGTCAGTTTCATTTTCAAATGATATGAATACTTTAAACATCTCAAATGAATATGATTTTTTCATGAGAAAAGAGACCCAAGTCATTTTAGTATAGTCATCAATGAATAACATAAAATAGTACTCACCATTCATACCTTTTGTTCTTGTTGACCCACAAAGATCAGTATGAAGAAGTTCCAAAGGTTTTTTTGTTGAATGTTCCTTTGTCTTAAATGTAACTCTTGATTTTTTTCCATGCTAACAAGGTTTGCAAACAATGCTTGATGGTTTTGTAATATTATGCATGTCTCTTACTACTTGCTCCTTGTTGATCTTCACTAAATTGTCAAGGTTTAAGTGACCCATCCTTTTATTCCATAGACAACTTTCATCTATTTGTCCCATGCAACACTTTTCTCCTTTTATTTCATTTAGGACGTATATGTTGTTTGGAGTCCTAACTGTTGTTGATACGAATATAACTGAAACTTCTTTCTTATTTTTCATTCTTTAGAATTTAAGGTAAGAGTGTGTCCTTGATCACACATTTGGCTCACACTTAGAATATTATGTTTCATGTTTTCAACAAGTTTAACATTTTATGCTTTAGCATCCTTTTTCCCAACATTGACTATACATTTTCCAATGATTTTGGCAGAGCCATCATCTCCAAAAGTGGCATTGCCTCCCTTCTCCTTCTTAAGACTCAGAAATCTATTCTTATCCCTAGTCGTCTGCTTTGAGAATACACTATCAGTGTATCACTGGATTCTATTATTTTTGGCATGCAAGGCTAGTTCACATTCTTCTATGTTTTGCTTTTATGGATTCCTTTTCCACAGTTTTGTATACTCATTTTCATGACTAATAAGAGAATTCTCTGTCACACAATATAAAGTAGACCTCATATTGCTTCTACAGTCACAAGATTTATACCCAAATTTATTGCATCTATAGCATTCAATGTCATAATTCAAAGGGCCAACAAAAGTATAATTTCTATCAACAACCGTATGAGGGTTTCTGAATTCATTGTTCACATAGTAATCTTTGGAGACCATATAGGTACTTATATTTTTCATATAATAATCAATTGCATAACCTATGCAATTTAGCGCTTTATGCCCAAAATTATTGCAAGAAAAATAGTAATCTAGAAATATACTTTGATACCTAGTTGTGAAGAGTCTTCTTGATGGCACCACTTGTTTGTTCCTATTGTTATTATGGAGGAAGTCATATTTTTGCTTGTCCACATCCCTTTTGTTTGTGATGTCTTCATTATTGAAAGATATTTTGAGAGTAGATGCATAGTTCTTTGTTTCTTCTTTATTTTCTAGCATCATTAAACTTGAGTTTTTATTTTTCTTATCATATCCAAGTCCAGTTTTGTCAAATGATGATTTTTTACTATTGAGGATATCATCTAGTACTCCTGTGATTTTTCCAACCTTCAAGTGATACTTCAATTTAGTTGTTTTATGTAGCTCCTTTCTTAGATAAATAATTTTAGCTTCTAACCATTCACAATTTTCTTCCTTATCTCTTCAATGTGTTCTTAAGACCTCTTCAAAACGTTTTGTTTCTTCCAGCTGAATATTTAAATAGGTAATGAACTTTTCTATTACTTCATTGTTGTCTGGATTCTTTTCTTTGGAATTTTGATCTTCCTCGCACCTTTGCAATCTCTTTTAGTAATAGATTTTTTTCTCATATTTCCAAATCACTTAAAGCACTAATAAGCACTCCTTCAAAATTTACTTCCCCTTCTATTTCATATATCTCTCCATCATCAAAAGCTTCATTTTGAGTATTTATTGCCATGAAAAGAACTTGTTTTGTATCACTATGTAATACCCCTAGTTTTGACTCGGAATGTATTTAACCAAAACTATGTAAATGATGTAAATATGCTAGTGTGGATTCCTAGTGCGGAGCTCAAGGCCAAGGCCCAACTAGTGAATGGCTAGGAATGTATGATGCTTATATTTTATTTGGACTGTTTGGTTGGATTTTATGCTGATTTAGAATATATGTAAATATTATGTGCATAAATAATAAAATGGTCCAACAATGGATGTGTAAAGTGTTGATGTATTTGTAACTTTGGAAGATATTCACTTGTATATTGTATGTATTATATTTTTACTTTATTGTATCCCCAACGGAGATGTCTTATTCCTCTGATTAGAAGTGTCGTCATTTGTATTTGCAAGTATCGCAAGTTTTATTGTAAGTGTCGTAACTTATATTTGATGGGTTATTAGACCACCTTAGAGGGGTCGGTCCAGTATGAGTTAAAGGGTTATTAGACCACCATATTGGGGTCGGCCCAGTGACAAACGGTAATGGGTTATTAGACTCTCCTAAGGGAGGTCGGCCCAATTAGAGTAAAAGGCATGTAAAGGTAAAGTATAAATAGAGAGGAGCACCTCTCTATTTATCCATTCATTCACTCACTCACTTCACATTAGTGAGAGGGAGGAGGAGTGCACACAAGTGGAGGAGGAGGAGCTACTAGGAGATTATGTATTGTTTTGGGGTTTGATCTTAGTGATCTTTGTATTGGTGCTCATTCTATCTCTGAGGAAGTTGCAGGGTTTTTCACCTTCTTGGTTTTCCCTGGTGAAATTCTTTGTGTCTCATGTCTCTTGTGTTTGATATGTTGTACATGTTGTTCTCTCAGTTAAGATCCTAGATAATATTGAATTAAATGCTGAAAAAATAACATGGAATCATAGAGAGCCTGAAGGAAGGCATTGTATGGCATTTACGTCACTTGTTGCACTTGCGACAAATTGGAAGTTAGGGCTTGATATAGTAAAAACTAGTCATCATGGAACTTTCGCTATGAATATGTTTTGGAAAAGGTTCAGGGTTTGAATTGTTTACGGGATGAATATCAGACACAAATGTACCTTGTGCAAAAATTTCAGCTTCAGATTCGTTGTAGTTTGTGAGATATGATCCGTACAAGTTAGGGTTTCTACCTCTTCCAGAATGCAGCCCTAAACAAGTGACCTAGGAACAAAGGTCATATCTAGGGATAGGAAGCTCCAAATGAAATTCTGTAAAAAAATTCAGTTAGGGCATAGAATGTAGTTTCACAGGTCCAAGTTTGAGAGGTTGAAGTTGAAACAGTGACATGTGGCACTCCGTACAAGTTTTCTATGCTATTTCATCCCATAAACAGGTCATGTTGTGACACTTAGCGTATCTCTCTCATGGAGAATCCATTTGAGGTCAGATATGTGGGGTTGGAAATATGACAGGTCATTCTACTACAGGCCAAAGGTTCAGACTCTGAGGATCTGAAATTTTAGAGATACACCAGAAACAATATGGAATATATTTCTCTCAAAAACAGAATTGGATTCTGAGCACCTTCATTTTTGGCTTTTCACTGCTGTGGGAAATTAGGGATTTTGACAGAAGTGGAATTTTGGAGTGATCTCAGCACAGGATTGTTCTCCTCAGCAAAATCAAAATTTAGAGACCAATATCGAAGTTTTTGGTTGGGTAGAACCCCAAGATCTATCAAACCCTAGTTCGGGTTTTGGACTAGAAAACCAGATTTTGACAGAAGATGCAAATCCGAAATTCATAGGTCATTTTTTGAAGTTTTCAAAAATATGAGCACACCATCTTGCTCACCTCAGTCAATTGCATATCCCTATCCAAATAGAAGGTTGAAATTCCAAGTTTGGATTTTTAGGGTTTCTCTGTCAAGCCCTACCCAGCTCCAGATCCAGTTTCAACAAATCAAAGTGGATTGGGTTAATCCCAGAAGAGAATGAATTGGACACCTACATAAGTGAAGAGATTCCAGTTCTAGAGGGATATGAGGCTAAGGCCTTACATAAGAAGACTACAAGCAATCCCGACAGGTATGACTTGAGGAGATACAGGTATGTTTTGAAATCTGTTCATGATTAAGTTTGTCTTCATATTATTGAGGTTAGTACAATATTGATTAATTTTAGATTTGTCTTATCACCTTAGTAAAAGTTTGAATGCATGTGAGTGATAGAATACATTCATTGATTAGTGTTATGACACTTATGATTGTACTAATGCACCGTGGTGTTGTATGAGGATGATATTGTCCGCTAACATGAAAGGTACATCAAGAAAGGCAAATCATGACCATGGTGACATGAAGACAAAGACTTATCCATAGCCATTGATCACATAGAAGCTCTACTTATGAGGTATGTATAATTTGGTTCTACAATGCCTAACTTATGAGATATCCAGGTTACTAGCACAAGGTCTCTAAGTCATTGAAGAGAACAAAGAAGACATTGTTTGGGTATGTTAGACATAACTCGCAAACATGATAATCCAGGTATGTTTTTCCTATATCAAGTTAGAATCCTACCTTGTGTTAGGATCTCATGTAAGTATACTTTTGTATGATTGATAATGATTATTCATGAAGTTATAAGTTTGAGTAATCATGGGCTTATGCATATTATGCTTCTGACTTTGAATAATGATATGACAAACTAGAAGAGTCCTATGGTCAAATAAGAATATGCATGAGTAAAAGAAGTCCTCCCTGAAACCTTGAATACTAACGCTTGTGATAAATTAACTATGTATGAAATGACCATGACCATACATGTTTAAGACTATTTAGAATCATAATATTTTGATGGTATTGAAATTATACTAATGAATGTATGATTATGTATGAGATCTTGAGGATGACACAATGATGACACTAGTGCACACTTAAGCATGCATAGTGGTCCAGGATGGATAGAAGTTCAAAGACATAAATGATATCATAAAGGAAGCAAAGATCAAGAGGGAGCACACTCCAGTAGTTCCTGCAGGGAAGCAAAGATTGAGAGGGAGTCCACCCAACAACTAAACAAATATAAGTATTTGAATTATCATTTCTTGTACATATGATTACTTAAATGATGTTGTTAAGTCATGTTCATACTTATGTTCCTAGATTTAGGATGTATATTATGCATTTTAGAAAAGTTGCATTAATGAACAAGATACTACTAATATGCAAGTAATGGGTAAGCGGCCTATGGTACTGTACAACATTCCATTTCTACTTATCTCGAATGAAACCTCTTTGCTGACAATGTTGGGAGTAGTGCACACTCTTAACAATGTTCTGGTAGAGATGGAAGGCATCTAGAAAGTTACCGTATGAATATGGGATATGGATGAATGTTGTATTGAAGCATTGGCTAAGATAATTGCATGACTGTATGACATATGTCTTTATGTGTAAGAATTTTGTTCTGAAAAATATGAGATATTTCTACTCATGTAATTGAATTTGACTTGTAGGAAAGATCGTGTACAATCACCTACAAAAGAAGGACAACGACATTTGTTCCAACGACGAAGTTCAAGAAAACTACCTATTGAATATATTGAAGAATTTGAAGTTCCCAAGATCAGGGATGCAGTAATGGAAGGATGCCATGATCAAGGAGTACCAGTCGATCATGAAGAATGATGTTCGGGATGTGGTCCCAAGAACAGAAGGGAAGTCTGTTGTGACTTCCAAATGGATCTACAAGATCAAGCATGCTGCAGATGGTAGCATAGAGAAATACAAAGCAAGGTTTGTGGATCGTGGCTTCTCCCAGAAAGAAGGGATAGATTATGAAGAAAATTTTGCACCTGTATCCAAATACACTTCCATCAGAACAGTACTTTATCTGGCTGCAGTGATGAAATGGAAGATACACCAGATGGATGTCAAGACAGCTTTCTTGAATGGTGTAGTCGAAGAGGAAGTGTATGTGGAGAAGCCACTCGGATTTGAGACACATGACAAGGAGTCACATGTGTGCAAATTGAAGAAAGCCTTGTGCGGTTTGAAACAAGTACCCAGGACATGGTACGACAGGATTGACAACTTCCTGACTAGTTTGGGATTTACCAAGAGGAAAGAAGAATCCAACCTTCACTACAAGTTTGAGGAAGGCAATCCAGAGATACTCCTACTGTATGTAGATGACCTGGTTGTGATAGGTGAGGATTGGGTTGATTGCTGATATGAAGAGGAAGCTTGTTTTCGAGTTCGAGATGAAGGACTTGGGTATGATGCATTGCTTTCTAGGTATGGAGGTGTGGTAGAGTACAGATGGAATCTTCCTAGGACAAGGGAAGTATGTAGTAAATATCCTGAAGTGGTTCGGGATGATGGACTACAAGGCCATGGCCACACCTATGGCATCGACCCTGAAGCTATTGAGTGATGCTTCATCAGAGTCGGTTGATGCCACAATGTATCGTCAGATGATTGGGTCCTTGATGTACCTGACGAACATGAGACCAGATATTTTCTTTGTGGTGACCACATTGAGCCAATTCCTGACGAATCCTAGACATGTTCACTTGATTGTTGTAAATCATATTCTGAGGTACCTGAAGGGTACGATTGATTATGGGCTCAAGTATGGTGCGAATCAAAAGTTTAACCTGGAGGGTTATGTTGATTCAGATTGGGCAGGCAGTGTTGCAGATAGGAAGGGCACTTCAGGGTGCTGCTTCGGTATGGGATCAGGTGTAATCTCTTGGTTTAGCAGAAAGCAATCCTGTGTAGCACTGAGTACAGCCGAAGAAAAGTATGTCGCAGCTTGTTTGGCCAGTTGCGAGGCAGTATGGCTAAGGAAGCTGCTATCATATTTATTTGATCTCCAGCTGGATGCTACTTGTATCTTCTGTGACAACCAGAGTTGTGCGAAGTAGTCAGAGAACCCAGTGTTCCATGACAAGTCAAAGCATATAGAGATCAAATATCACTATATCATAGATATGGTGCAGAGAGGAGTGGTGAAGCTTCTGTATGTTGCGACATATGAGCATATTGTAGATGTATTGACCAAACCACTCCAGAGTGAAGTTCGAGTACTTCAGAGAGAGGCTTGGTGTTCTTCAGATAGAAGATACTTCGAGGAGGAAGTGATGGAACACATTTGCAGGATCCATTCCAAGCATGGTGGTAGGAGGATCCTTCCCATGGTCGTGGATGTAAGTGTTGTGTGATGAGCATCAAGACGATGCTTCAGATGATGTTATGTATGATGATGATCAGGATGATCATGTGATGATGATATGCATCAGGATGATGCTATGATGATGATTAGGATGATCATGTGATGATGATATGCATCAGGATTATGCTATGATGATGATCAGGATGATCATGTGATGATGATATGCATCAGGATGATGCTATGCTATGATGATGATCAAGATGATCATGTGATGATGATGTGCATTAGGATGATGCATTGTATGATGTTGATCAGTATGATCATGAGCATCAGGATGATGCTCCATGCGAATATTATCAGTGTGATAATGAGTATTAGGACGATACAGGTTGTGCAAAAGCATGTAATCATCCCTGGGAGATCCTATAGGTTGAGCAGTAAGCTCATAATCAACCCTGGGATGCTCTTCGAGGTTTTGCGAGTTCACATGTAATCAGTCATGGAGATCCCATAGGTTGTGTTGGGCACGTAAAAGTCCTGGGATGCTCTTTATAGATCTTGCAGGTCGCAAGATTCTCTTTTAAGGTTTTGTGGAGTTCACATGTAATCAGTCCTGGAGATCCCGTAGGTTGTGTTGGGCACGTAAAAGTCCTGGGATGCCCTTTAGATATCTTGCAGGTCGCAAGATGCTCTTTTAAGGTTTTGTGGAGGTCACATGTAATAGATCCCTGGGATATCCTATAGGTTGAGCAGTAAGCGCGTAATCAGTCCTGGGATGATCTTTCGAGGTTTTGTTGATGCACATAATCATCCCTGAGAATTCCATAGGATGGCTCGCTCGTAGAGATGATGAAGACCTACAGGAGGCTAGGCCTACATCCAGCATGAAAAAGGGCTAGCTCTGTAGAACTTCCTATGACGAGAAGAATTGAGAGATAGCACCAATGATCAAGATGACGGGTACAGCAGCAGTGACGATGATACTCCAGTGATCCAGTGATGATGACCCAGCTCCAATATTGAAGACTTGTGCCTATATGTATTGATTACCTGTGTCAAGAGAATACCTTCCTAGTTAAGAGGGAGTGTTGATGTATTTGTAACTTTAGAAGATATTCACTTGTATATTGTATGTATTACATTTGTACTTTATTGTATCCCCAACAGAGATGTCTTATTCCTCTGATTGGAAGTGTCGTCATTTGTATTTGCAAGTGTCGCAAGTTTTGTTGTAAGAGTCGTAACTTATATTTGATGGGTTATTAGACCACCTTACAGGGGTCGGCCCAATATGAGTTAAAGGGTCATTAGACCACTCTAGTGGGGTCGGCCCAGTGACAAGTGGTAATGGGTTATTAGACTCTCCTAAGAGAGGTTGTCCCAGTTAGAGTAAAAGGAAAGTAAAGGTAAAGTATAAATAGAGAGGAGCACCTCTCTATTTATCCATTCATTCACTCACTCACTTCAAATTACTGAGAGAGAGGAGGAGTGAGCACAAGTGGAGGAGGAGAAGCTGCTAGGAGACTATCTCTTATTTTGCGGTTTGATCTTTGTGATCTTTGTATTGGTGCTCATTCTATCTCTGAGGAAGTTGCGGGGTTTTTCACCTTCTTGGTTTTCCCTGGTGAAATGCTTTGTATCTCTTGTCTCTTGTGTTTGATATGCTGTACATGTTGTTCTCTCAGTTAAGATCCTAGATCATATTGAATTAAATGTTGGAAAACTAACATAAAGAGCACCAAAGGGGCTATTATTCCACCAAAGGAGAAGAGGAAAGGGGGTCCATGGGTGACTAAATCCTTGCTTCCAAGTGTCAACCTTAGAACTCACCTAAATTCTGTCATGTGCCTTGAATAAGCCAATTATCTCATTTTTTGACTATTTTCCAATCATTAATGCATGTGTGAGGTTGGTGGGAAAAGTCACCTCATGTAGTTATTGAAGCATGGGGCTGACTGCACTTTTGTGAAAGTTTTGTCATGACATAAGTCAGTTTGTAGATGCTAGGAGTCCTTTCTTCTACTGTCAGAATTTATGTTAGTTTTATTTTCACTATTTTCTCATATCCCTTGGACTCAACCCTCATTATCTCATTATTTCATGCATATCTACACTAAGAAGAGCTCTCCATTGTTGTCCATGAACATACCAGACTGTTATTAACCCAGAAATTCGATTTTGGAGACCATGCTACAAATTTGGAAGGGAAAAATGATGGTTGTAGGTGAGCAGAGAGGTTGGGCAAGCTAGGAACCCTTACCCATTGAGTTTTGCTTCTCATAGATACTTGAGAAGCTACAAGTGGTTCTATAGAATCCAATATCAGATTGGACTTGTTCTATGCACACACTAGATGCACCAGGAAAGATGGATTGCCGAAGAGAACCATGGATCAGTGAAGGGGATTCCTAAGCCAAGAAGGGTGTTTTGTGGGGGCGCATGTATTGTGGAATCCAAGGCTGTGAGGGATGAGTGAGACCCTTGTAGAGTTATGTATGAGCATTTGGCTAAGCATAGAGAGAAGAATGGGTTGTGGGATGAGAGATAGAATCCTATAAGTGTTTCCTTCTGCCTAGTGGCCTCATAGCCCAGCTTGGGGGTGGCCTCTCAGCAGAAAGGGTATATGCTAGACAGAGTGCCTACGGTTGGGTGGAAAATCACTCTTACACAGCCAGTTGCTTGGATCTCCATTGTATAAAGATAATTATTCTCATCCATATGAATCTAAAACATTTTTATTTTATTCGTGTCATATTTAACCTTGTGTTTGCATGCTAGATGCGCGTGGATAGATTTTAAGTCCATTGTGCTTGTTTATTTGCATTTTTGCACACATTTTATTAGTTCAAATTTTTATTATGGATTTGGGCCCGTATTTAGATAGCGTCCCCTCTCGATGGTCGGATTGGGTGAAGGGGATGATACACACTATCACTATTATCATCTTCATTAGATGAGCTACTGTCTTCTTTGGATCAAAAACTTTTCTTTGGATTATAGAATCTTTTCTTATTTTCATCCTTGCACTTTTTGTACCTCTTTTCTTCTTGTTTGATGTTGTGACCCTCTTCATCATCACTAGCCTCACTTTTTGCATATGGACACTATTAATGCCTAATAATCGCACACGTGCGACATTTCGGTGATTCTTCCATAAAGAGTCAACAAAATAAAGAATGCATCTCACCAAAGGCATCCTCAAAAAATCTAAAATACAGCATGAGTCCATAAGTGCCAAGAAACAGTCAAAATAAAGGGTAGCGCGGGTAATACATTGTTTACATGTGCTATAGCGCAGGTTATATGAACAGTTCCCACGCTACACCTATGCAGCTATTCCTTCGATAGTCACGCTACTGTCAAAATGACGAGACCACCGATTCCCTGCGGTGCATTGAAGGCTCAATACTCTCCCAGGATCTGAATTTGTCTCCTCACACACTTGGTGGCATTAACTAGCCCCCTTTGTGTACCTTCTAACTAGTTCATGGAGGAGGTGAGTTCACATTTGGATCTAGCTATTTGTGGGCTACCTCTTGGCCTATAAAAGGAAGCCATTGGCATTCATTTTGTAGAGAGAAATCAAGAGCAAGGTTATGTTGCTGGATTTGAGTTGGAGCTTCCTCATAGCTCACCACTTCCTATCATTGTGAGCATTCCCAAGCTCCCTTGCCACCTTCCATCAAAGGGGCAAGAGTTTCTCTCCATTGTTCTACCATCTACTTAGCACTTAGTTTGGACAAGAAGGTCCTCCCTAAGGGATATTGTTGGCTTCCCTTGAATCCCACACCTCCTAGTTGTTGTACAGCTATACCATTGGGAAATACAAAAGTTGTTTGGCATATCCTGGATTGTTATTGGATTTTACATTCTCCCCCCATCTCTTTTATTTTGTATTTTTTCATATTTATTTGTTTGCATGTGAATTACACTAACAATCTATTGCAGGATCAATTGGAGGAATACCAACCACACCACACAGAGGATCCAAGTACTAAGGCCTTGCTGCAAAATACAATGCTTATCCCCTTACCAAGTGGAAGAGTGCACTTGTGTAATTTTTTCCACAATAGTTCCAATGGTGCCCATACTTATTTTTGTTCATTTCTCATTAAACTAGGTTATTTTATACTAAGTAACTAATTATGGGTATTTATCAATTGCAGGAGATAAGGTATTCCACCTCTTGATTCCATAATTTGGCCCAAATTCAGACCCAATTTAATTTTACACGGCAACACAGATCACAGTCTCTTCGTCGTGCTGACAACGCGGAAATAACTCGCAAAGTCGCACAGACATCACAGGTTACTAGAGTTCGATATGCACTACCCCGCTAAGATCATCTGCGTAGCAGGTTAGTGCACTACCTGCGCTCAACACACCTATTTTGAATTAATCTGCACGGTCCTTGCGGTAGAGTGTGGTTTAGCTACATTGCTCTAGCTTATTTGCTTTATACCTGCATAGTTTAGTTTGGAAGTCGAATTACTGCTTACTAGTTAACTTAAATTAAGGCTAATTCACATAATTACTTAATTTTTTAGTAATTAGTTCACCTAGACCAATATTAGGAAGTAAAGAGTTCATCTCTCTTGAAACTTACCTAGGTAAACAACTTTGAGGCTTTCAATGGGCCCCATTGTTGTCATTAGTATTCAAGACCATTTCTTGGTTATGCACAATTGACATGTTTTTAGTATCAATGTTACTGTAGAATAGACTTTTTTCACACAAGAAAGGACCTAAAGACCCTTGTCTCTCGAAGTATGCTCTTCACCTTGCACTTCATGTGAGCTTGGTGAATCAGAAAAGGGTGAAATGTGTGAAATACCTCCATTGCACACTTATTTATTTGTTAGCATTTTTTTTATTTTGTAAAGCACCATGAGCATCTCTTAGAGTTAAAAGTATACATTACTTGATATACTCTTCTAGTTGATTTGTCGATAATCATTTTTTTCTTTTATCACATGTGTTTGCACCGCTAGAACACACTAAGAGACCTAAAGACTCTCCCCATCCTATTATGCTCTTCACCTCGCACTTCATGTGAGCTTGGTGCATCATAAAAGTAGGGATTGTGAAATAACTCTCTTACACTCCATAAGTGAACACTCAAACCCATTAAAATCAACATTGTAATTTTCTAAACCATCTAAAATCCTCCACAATAGGTCACAAAACAACATTTTAGTTACATAGGATTGATTGGGCTAGGCATCCATTAATGCCCACCAATCTAGTTTCATCAGCAATATTTTGAAACATAGCATTGTTGTCTCATAGGGTACTTACAAAATATTGTTATAAGCAAGTGTTAAAAGAAAACCTGGATCATAAGTGTGACATGACCAAGGAGGTGAAAGCCGAGGTATAGCTTCCCTTATCTCCCCTAAAAGACACTCAGCTTGTTGTAGGGATACAACACTATACCGTGCACAACGAACAACTGATCCAAACTTGATGCAAGGAATCTTAGTGGACCAACTTAGGATATCACCAAGGAGCAATTGTGAGTACAATTGACTCCTAAAGTTAGCTATTTTTCTTTGGGAGGTGTTTCCAAGTCTTCTTGATTGGAACATTGGACCCATCGCCGATAGAACTGTCTCTTTGTTACCTCCACTAGTCAATTGGTGATTGGATACCATTATCACCATCAATTGTGATTTTGAGAGGCCCAATTACATTTGAGAGGAAGGACATTAGGTCTTCTAGGGAATTTACATTTATTTTATTTTTAACTACAAGTTCACTAAACTCGTAATAAAAAGAACCTACATTTGGGAACTCATGCACTAAAACCGACATTGCACATATCACTCACTTATTGCACCATTTTGCATCTGTTGTGGTTGGCATATTTTTTCATTTTTTCAATTGTGTTTAAAATCCACTATCACTCTCATTTGACACAAATCCTTCACCATTGAGGAACAAAACAACATCCCGATATAGTCCCGCAGACTGCAAGGCCTATCCCCTCTCTCAACGTGTGTTTTTACACCTTCTTCCCGTAGTTCACAAGGAAGGTACCCTAGTTGGGGTCATTCCCAAGCCACATTAATAGGATCATTTGGTCGAGGCCAAGCCTTGATAGGTGCATTTTCTCCACTCGGAGAAACTATTAATCACACCACTTCTTCCCCCATCAGAAGAGGCACCTTGCTGGATTCTCCCCTTAGAGATCCCTCAATTACCTTTGACCCATCCTCTCTCATAGGATGTCAACCATTGTTTACAACACCACCTGGGTCTCCCCCTCGTGTAAATCACATCCCACACACAATGGAAAGACCAGTGGTCCCTACCTTACCATTTATGGCTAGTTTAAATCTACCTGATTTGGCCAAACTGACCAATGACCCCATTTCTCATGATCTGACATGGCCGGCTAGTCCAGATAAGCTTCCCTACGACATTCCCAAATTCGAATGAAAGAAGGGAGACGATCCCACCAACCATGTCATGTCTTTCCACTTATGGTGTTCATCTAACAGCATAATGGATGACTGTTAACACCTAAAAAGTGCTCACTAGCTCATTCCCTTACTCACATGACCCATTTGTCCACTTTTTCACCATCAGAGCCTCTGAAACCAACAAAAGGTCACCAAAAGACCTAAGTACACACCCCTTTTTCCATTAAAAAAGATTATTTTTCCCAAAAAATCATAAAAAACCCTCAAAAAGGGTCCAAATTCCCAAAAATATTAAAAAGGGAATTAAATTATTATTTTTATTCAAAAAAGGAAAAAGGAGGGAAAAGAACCTAAACCATGTTGGTCAATACCAGTGGAAACCAATGGTATTGACCAACATGGTTTAGGTTCTTTTCCCTCCTTTTTCCTTTTTTGAATAAAAATAATAATTTAATTCCCTTTTTAATATTTTTGGGAATTTGGACCCTTTTTGAGGGTTTTTTATGATTTTTTGGGAAAAATAATCTTTTTTAATGGAAAAAAGGGGTGTACTTAGGTCTTTTGGTGACCTTTTGTTGGTTTCAGAGGCTCTGATGGTGAAAAAGTGGACAAATGGGTCATGTGAGTAAGGGAATGAGCTAGTGAGCACTTTTTAGGTGTTAACAATGACCCCATGAGGATTCGCCTCTTCCAGTGTACCCTCACTGGAATGACAACAAAATGGTACGTACTGAACCTAACAAGTAGGACCCATTCCACACTTGTGACATTGGCCACCGCATTTCTTACGTACTTCCAACTACCAATCTGACATGACCTAGGCCTCAAAATTCTCACTGAGTTTTGGCAAAATACTTCCACCCACATTGCGTACCACATCCATGAGTGGCATAGATGTCGCACATTATGTAAGATCGAAATACAACCTCCCTTTCTGCTGGATTGGTTTATCAAATCTATCCAACCCGCCATAGCTAAATATGTCGCCACCTCCATGCCACAAAGAGAGGAAGAGGCTATTTTGAAAGAACAACATTTCGATCTCATATATGCATAATCTGACTACCTCTATACTATCCTCCTTGATTCTCCTCAACATCAGTCGTTGGATCCTATACCTTCGGGCTCGTCACATTCGGCGGATGGGCTTATTGGGTTCTTTTCCCATTTAGGAAATTTTACTCCTACCACGTCAAATTAATTCAATATGGTTCCCCACTACACATCCATGCCACCTGTGTCGGTACCCTCTACACCGGTACCAACCCCACGAGTTGGTCAATTATAGTATGGACCATAGAGTTCTACATACCCAAACGTTAGCCAAGCAATGACGGTTCCTAGACCTCCAATGGTGCAAGTCGTTCCTATGTCCACCTCTTATGGAACACAAACCGCATTTATCCCACCCTCGAGGTATAACCCTTATTATCCTTTCCCATGAACAAATAGTCAGTAACCTTCCCCCCACATGGGGGGTAACCTAGTTCAACCTTCTTATGTTCAAAAAGATAAAAAAAAATTGAGCAATTGAACACCGCAAACCCCCAAAATCCACAGACTCAAGGGAAGAAGAAAGGTAATTGTGATTATTTTGATCACAGAAGATCGAGGAGCTATGGAGAACCTCACAAAATCGAATTAATTTGCAATTACAGTGGAAAAATTTGAAAAAGATGATAAATTTACACACAATGTATGCTCAAATCTTTGATTAACTGACTGTCTAACATGTGAAAATGTTAGTAACAGGTTTTTATTACATCCATGAGAAAATCGAGAGCATTAGGTGGCTCAAGCTGAGTGTACAAGTCATCAATGCCAAATTGGCCTCAATCCCCCCTAGGTGGGTCCAACTCAATCCCAATCATCCAAAACAGCTACGAATTCTGGTGTGGAGGTGGATGAAGCATGCTGAGTCATAAATGAGCTCAAGGCAGGCGTGGGTGAGCAAGTAGAGGAGGTTTGGGGGCCCAAGGGAGCATTAAATGCTCCAAATCTAGCCAAAAGTGGGCAAAAATCCACCCTAGCGCCCTTGGTCAACTAAATTCCACAAAACAAGGAGAGAGGGCGCACCAGCAATAAATGAGGGCGCACTTGTAGACAAAACTGGAGGCTGGGTGAACTGGTTTGCTCAGAAGTGGGTGTGAACACTCTCAAAGTGGGTTTTTGACCAACTATAGTCACTTAATCCAAAACATGGTTTAATTAAGCACATGGGCAATTAAAATTTATGGATTATGGTACTAAGTGTGGTTACTGTTCTAACACCCCCCCTTAACCATAACTTTTTACATCTCATGAAAGATAAGTGGGAGGCCTTGGCAACAAAGGCTCAAGTCACCTCAATACAAACAGAAATTTTATTTGTCCATATGAACCGAGGAAAAGAAGTAAAACCTCATGGGATAAAAACTTCCCTCAAAAATGGACATGGGGCTGAACCTGCAATTAAATTGCAGCAATCACCATCCATCACTCACTCCAAGCAAAGCTCTCAGGTGAGTGAAGGTCTTCTCAGTAAAGCACTTGGTGAAAATATCTGCAGTTTGCTCGGTGGATGGGCAATACTGCAGTGAAATCACCCTGTCATGCACCAAGCCCCGAATGTAATGCATGTGGATCTCAATGTGCTTTGTTCTTTTCCTCTGTACTGGATCAGTAGATATATTGATGGCACTTTGATTATCCACCCAAATATTGGTTGGAGAATCAATAGCAACACCAAACTCCCGAAGAATGCCTTGCAACCAAACACACTGTGTGGCTGCGTTCACTGCTGCCCTGTACTCGGCCTCTGCTGATGAAAGAGAAATTGTATGCTGTTTCTTACTTGACCAGCAAATAGGACCTTCAGCAAACATAAACACAAAACCTGAAGTGGACTTTCTATCGATGGGATCTCCCGCCCAATCGGAATCAGAAAATCCAGCTAGTTGAAGTGAAGAACCAGCTGCATAGTGTACCCCGAAGTTCTTTGTTCCTTGGACATAATGAAGGATCCTTTTGGCTGCCTTCCAATGGATCTCATGTGGCTGCTGCATATACCTTGCTACAGCACTTACAGCATAAGACAAATCAGGTCTTGTATGTGTAAGGTATAGCAAACTTCCAACTAGCTGCCTATAGAGTGTGCAATCCACCACCGGAGAGTCTTCAAATTCACCTAGTTTTATGCCTGAAAGGAATGGGCACTTGGCTGCCTTACATTCAGCCATTTTGAACTTGAATAACAGGTCTGAAGCATACTTAGATTGACTCAGCAATATACCTTTCTCAGATTGCTCAATTTCCAAACCCAAAAATTGCCTTAGCAATCCTAGGTCGCTCATGGCAAATTCACTGTGCAAAGAAGCTTTAATTGAGCCAATTTGTTTGGTGCAGCTCCCTGTAATTAAGAGATCATCAACATACAGTAAAATGACCTGCAAATTACCATCACAATGCTGCAAATAAACATTTGGATCAGACTTGCATCGACAGAAACCAATTGAGAGCAAAAAGGCATCCATTTTGGCATACCAAGCCCTGGGGGCTTGCTTGAGTCCATAGAGTGACTTCTTCAACCTGCATACAAGTGTGGGATCCTCTTGGAATCCTTCAGGCTGCTGCATATATATCTCTTCCTGTAGCTCACCATGCAAGAATGCACTTTTGACATCCATGTGGTGAACTTCCCAACCTTTACTAGCTGCCATGGCTAGAGCTAGTCTAATTGAGTCCATCTTTGCAACCGGTGCAAAGGTCTCTGTATAATCCACACCATGGATTTGTGAGTAGCCCTTAGCCACTAACCTAGCCTTATATTTCAGATCAGAACCATCAGCAACAGGTTTGGTTCGAAAAATCCACTTACATTGCACTAGTTTCCTCTTGGGAGGAAGAGGCACCAAATCCCATGTTTTGTTCTCTTGGAGAGATTGGAATTCTTCTTGCATTGCTGCCCTCCACCTTGGATCATGATGAGCTTCCTGATATGATGTTGGATCAGATCCAATCATCATATAACAGTGATCAGCAAGCTCACTCTCATTTGCAAAGGAAGCATTGATTGTTTGGGATCTAGTCTTCCTAGGCTCTTGGGGATTGCCTGCCAATTCACCTGCAGCTTCTATGATTTTTTCAGCCCACTTGGGCCTTGATGGTGACTCATGTACAGCAATGTCATCTTCAGCTATGTCATCTTCAGCAATATCAGAAAAATCAGAGGAAGAATCATCACTAATCTCATTGAGGTGTGGAGGAGAGGAGCTTTCCCCCGGTGCAAGCTCAAAATCTGGAATTGGTTCTTCTTCGAATTGCACACTTCTCTCAATGAAAGTTTTAAGTGTGGATGTGTCAAAGAGCTTGTAGCCCTTTGTGTCCTCACCATAACCAACCATGATACATTCCCTGCTCTGTGGCTCCAAAGCCTTCCTCTTTTCTGATGGAATTCGAGCCCATGCTCTAGACCCAAAAATCCTGAAATTTGACACATTTGGTTTTTGGCCAAACCATGCCTCATAGGGGGTTTTTCCTTTGACTGATTTGTGAAAGGCTCTGTTCTGAATATGAGCAGCACAATTGATGGCTTCAGCCCATAGCTTAGGGCTTAGATCCCTAGCTTCAATCATGCAAGTAGCCATCTCCTTGAGAGATCTATTTTTCCTCTCTGCCACACCATTTTGCTGAGGTGTGTAGGGGATTGAATGTTGCATTTGGATGCCACATTCCTCACAAAGGTGCTGAATGTTATTATTCACATATTCCTTTCCATTATCAGTCCTAAGGATCTTTATCTTATGACCACTATGGTTCTCCACTAGGGCTTTCCAAATCTTCAGTTTCTCAAACACTTCTGACTTCAATTTAAGGAAGTAAACCCAGCAGAATCGAGAGTAGTCATCTATGAATGTAAGTACATACCTTGATCCACCATATGATGGAGTGGGAAGAGGACCAATGAGGTCTGAATGTACCAATCCAAGTGGTTGAGTGGCTCTCCTTGCCATTCCCTTCTCATAGCTGCGTTCAGGATGCTTTCCAACTACACACCCAATGCATGCACCATTTGATGATCTGATTTCTGGAAGCCCTTCCACCATCTCGTCCCTGTGCAATTGCTGGAGGTATTTGTAGTTCATGTGGCCAAATCTTTCATGCCACAACTTGGAGGTCTCGTTGGCATGAGAGACAAGAGCATGGTCACTAGAATTTGGAATGAAGTTTGAGAATTTGTACATTCTCTCATCATGATCTGCATACCCTACTGCCACAACTTGATTTGAGGAGATTTCTGAGATTTCTACCAAATCTGGAGTGAATGTTACTCTCTTGGCTTCTCCTGTATGAGTCATTTGATAGACTGATAGCAAATTTGCATCCAATGAAGGTACATAGAGCACATCACTGAAATAGCCATGCTCCATGTCAATCCTTCCAATCCCCTTGGTTTGGAGTTCTGAATCATCTCCCATTCGAACTGTTGGGCCACCATTCGAATGCAAAGAGGAGAAGAGCTCTCTGGATGAAACCATATGTCTGGAAGCTCCTGAATCAATGATGAAGGAAGAGGGATTCGAAGTACCTGCTACCAAAGCATGACACTTCTCCTTATTGTCAGGGTTTGAGGTGCTCTCTTTCTTCCTTGCGCCCTCAGGGACTGGGATGTTGTTCTTCTCCAGCAGCTGCGCCATTGAGTCAATGGTTTTCTTCATACATGAGCTCTCTGGATGCCATCCCCTATGACAATAGGTGCATTTGGTCTTTTCCTTTCCCTTCTTGTCCTTCTCCTTTGACAGATTCGAACCCCCATCTGCAGACTTGGTCTTGTCAAACTTCCTCTTCTCTTGCTGCTTCGAATTCTTGGCTTTCTGTTTTCCTTTGCTTGCATTTGAAACACCCATTGCCAATGCTTGGTCCTTTGATTTTATGGTGCCCATCTGAACTAGTTTATCCTGCTCCTGAGTGAGACACTCCATGAAGGTAGCTAGTGATGGCATTTGCCAATTTCGAAGGGTCATTTTGGCTGAGTGAAATGTGCTAACAAATACTGAAAACTCTGGGCCTAGCTTCGAAAGGATGGACAGAATCAGTTGTTCCTCCTTCTTAACAATTCCACATTGTTGCAGTTGAAGCACCAGTGACTTGAATTTCGTGAAGAACTCCTGGATGGTTTCAAAATGCGCTGGGCTCAAGCTAATGAGCTCGTTTTCAAGCTGGTGGCCTCTCAGTTCATCAGTTTTCCCAAAGAGTGATTCTAGCTTCACCCATACTTCATTGGGGGTTGTCAAACTGTCTGTATGAAACAAGAGTTCCCTTGAAATGCTCAGGCATAGCAATCCATAAGCTTCATCAAGTCGATTGTAGTACTTTGCTTTCTCCACAGCAGAATTTGGCTCCACTTCTGTGCCCATGGTCACTCTATAGAGACCCTTAGATCTCAGCTTGATGACCATCTCATCCTTCCAATCGAAAAAATTGAAGGGTGTGAGCAACATTTGGTTTGCTTCCATGACTGTTGCGTTAATGGTGAGAAAACTACTGAAACACCTGCAAAAAACACTCAATTTTTATCTGGAAATCCTCTCTAGAATGCAGTTCAACGCTCAATGTTGGCCTGCAACTCACTAACTCCATGATGGCTCTGATACCATGTGATTATTTTGATCACAGAAGATCGAGGAGCTATGGAGAACCTCACAAAATCGAATTAATTTGCAATTACAGTGGAAAAATTTGAAAAAGATGATAAATTTACACACAATGTATGCTCAAATCTTTGATTAACTGACTGTCTAACATGTGAAAATGTTAGTAACAGGTTTTTATTACATCCATGAGAAAATCGAGAGCATTAGGTGGCTCAAGCTGAGTGTACAAGTCATCAATGCCAAATTGGCCTCAATCCCCCCTAGGTGGGTCCAACTCAATCCCAATCATCCCAAACAGCTACGAATTCTGGTGTGGAGGTGGCTGAAGCATGCTGAGTCATAAATGAGCTCAAGGCAGGCGTGGGTGAGCAAGTAGAGGAGGTTTGGGGGCCCAAGGGAGCATTAAATGCTCCAAATCTAGCCAAAAGTGGGCAAAAATCCACCCTAGCGCCCTTGGTCAACTAAATTCCACAAAACAAGGAGAGAGGGCGCACCATCAATAAATGAGGGCGCACTTGTGGACAAAACGGGAGGCTAGGTGAACTGGTTTGCTCAGAAGTGGGTGTGAACACTCTCAAAGTGGGTTTTTGACCAACTATAGTCACTTAATCCAAAACATGGTTTAATTAAGCACATGGGCAATTAAAATTTATGGATTATGGTACTAAGTGTGGTTACTGTTCTAACAGTAATAACAAATAGAGTCAATAGTCGGGGAAATGGGGAAACCCCCCTCCCCATCAAAACCAGAATACAGATAAAAAAAATGCAGGGACTAACAATCCCCCCAAACAAGGGAAGAATCCCACCCCGAGGACCAATTATTGTTGCTCCATTTGCGATGATTATGGTCACTAAATGCATCATTGTCCTCTTATCCCTGACTGCCAACAATTAGTCAAATCCAAAAAGAAGATGGCGACAAATCCTCCATAGGCAGCGAATCCTCCCCAACCACAAACCGTCGTGTTACAACAACCCTTTGCCAATCAAGGGGTAGTTACACGACAGGAAGACCCTCGCCCACCCAACGATGACTCTTTCCAAAATATATATACATTGGACATCAACCTTCAAACATGATCCAAATGTTATGAAGATATTTCCACCCCCTAAGTGGAAGACATTTCTATCCCCTCGGGAGGTCCTCTACAAATACCTCGACTGAACATTGAATAAATCCCATGGATTCCGAAATTCCCACTTCGACATACCCCAAATAAACCTCACATGAAAGCTTCCCACAATTACAATATTGTGGATGACTTGGATCAATCCCCGACAACAATGTCCATGTTATAAGTATTACAGTATTTCCCAGCACAACGAAAGGAATTACTCAATGCACTCAGAGCCATAGATCCATCCGACTTGCACCTCATGACCTTTGATCTCGACAAAGATGATCCACAACTACCATCATCATTTGCATTTCAAGTTCTATTTATGGTAAAGAACGTCATGATTCATCGTTGTATCATCAATGATGGTGCATCCACTTTCATTATGTCTGCAAAAATCTAGAAACAATTTGGATCCCCTGAGCTGATCCTCTCGTCTATCGCTCTTCACGCATATGATGGGATACCATACCAACCAATAGGGTTATACGAAAATTTCCCCATAGAGATAGGAGGCAAGATGGTAATGATCGATGTCGAAGTAGTCGACACTGAACTCGACTACAAAATCTTCTTGGGGCGTAGTTATATGTACGCCATGAAGGCGGTCTCCTCCTCGGTGTTATATATCATGATGTTTCCCTTAAACGGGAAGTTAGTTACCCTTGACCAACTTAACTACTATTACCCCAACACCACAAGCAGCCTCGACAATGTTTTACCGACTATACTGGGTGATTATCAACCGTATGTTGACATTTCCCCCAACATGTACAAGGACTCCAATTTATTATCAGTATTTTCAGGACCACCGCCAAGGATCCCTACAACAACCGATGGCCTAATGTGCACAATTTTCACCACTGAAAACAGATCCACCTCCACCTCAACCCCATCATCAACACCACTACTGAGTCATGGCATTGAACAAACGTTGAGTCCATCGATACCACCAATATTTCAAATCCCATTCTTGCATCCTCCCATGGGTGTACAAGGGACATCTGTCATGGCTCATTTAACTCTACTAGGGATAACTTTGGGGATCCCAGTATAACACCTTACACCACCCTACCCAGAGATGGATTCCAAACCAGTCTCCCATTATGATTTTGTCCTTGTTTCGGTTTCTATGCCAACAAGGCCCATAACACATTCAGTTATGACATCCACAACTAAACCAAAATCGATCACCGATAAGACCGCCAATGGGGGCACCAAACAACCAAAGTTGAAAGGTCCCCTATTACCTAACCCAACGCCCAATTTATCATAAACCGCTAATCCTAAATCAAGGGGCATCAACCAACATGAGTTAAAATCCCCAGTTATGATCAATAATCCCAATCAAAGGGTCACACCACCATGTTCTCTTTGTGGTAAGCAAGTCCACGCAACCAATTTACGTCCTACTCTGTCGTAGCTAAAGAATTTTCTCAACACCCCCATTATCATCACCCACACTACACCGACGAGGAAATGGGGCACATATCCCTTGCTCACATATAACTCCAAGACATTGCGTACGAATCATGCATGTTCAATATGCGCTTAGCATGGGTACTAAATGCATCATTTCCCTAACCTCCCTCGATACTAGAAGGCCTTGGAACCATTCGTCGCACCCAACCCTTGGAATATACCTCACCTCCGTCATCTCTATAGGAGGATCCAATACATACAAGTACTCTGGTGACCCTGACCAATCCCTCCCCATGGTGGGTTGATTCCATACACGACCAACAGTCGTCGCGATGTCCACAAAGCCCGACCATTTTCTTAAATCATACTAACACCACACGACCATCTCACTCATGCACCTTAATGTCTCACCACTCATTCCAATGTCCTCTCATCACCGCATTTCACACTTTGCTTGCAACCCAAAGTTGGTTAGTCGATAACCTCTCCCCTTGTGGGACCACCCTTCCTACGATAATCGAGGAGGATACCGAACCGATAGAGTACAACATTGACAACAACACATCGCATCCATTAGATACCTCAAGAAATATTGATCCCCCATCACCGATTTCCTGTAAATATCTGGATCCCTTAATCTTTCCTCAAGAAGAAATTTTAGCACCCACCCCATATACCTTTGAATACCTCAATATCCTGCATCTCGATTCAATCCCTCTTCCTTCCCAAAGTGAAGACCTCGTTACCTCAGATGAAGATATTCTATAAGAGTACATCTTCGCTACATATGTAGAGATAATTGAGGCCATGAACACTACCGAACCTCCATGGGACTCCTTCCATCATAGGTCCTCAGCAGCTAGTAGGCAGGAACCACACACACTACCCACTGAACAACAATATACAATTGAGTCAAAAAAATTTCTACACCCTACTCATATCGATTGGTTCAAGAATCCTATTCCTACCCCAGATGCATTCGAAGATGATAATATTGCCAATATCTACCCTACCATAAAGGTCGATATATCTATTACATCAGGAGTCATCGAAAACATCTCTATTGGGGCTTCCTACTCACCACAAGAAATTACTGATTTCACTGCTCTCTTCAAATAATTTCGCAACACCTTCGCATGATCCTACAAATAAATTCCATCTCTTGACCCAAAAATTTTCAAACATCACATTGACATTTGGCTCGACGCCATCCCCATTCGACAAAAACAGTGCCCGTTCCACCCTTCTAAGGCCTTTGCAATCAAAGCCAAGATCAAGAAACTCTTGCAAGATGGATTTATTTTTCCCATTGCTTACACATCAAGGGTGTCTAACCTCATCCTAGTTAACAAAAGGCAAGGAACTATTTGTGTCTATACTGGTTTCCGAGACCTCAATTTAGCCTTCCCCAAGGATAAATTTCCCACACCATTCATCGACCAAATCATTGACTCATGTGCTAGTAGTGAAATTTTTTCCTTCATGGATGGGTTTTCCAGATACACCAGATACACATTCATCCCCAATATCAGTATAAAACTACATTTACCACACCATGGGGCACCTTTTCCTGCAAACTCATACCCTTCGGTCTGAAGAACACCGGAGCCACTTTCCAGTGAGCAATGGCATGCATTTTTAATGAATTGGCTCACATCATCCTCACCTTTTTAGACGACCTTACAGTCAAGTCCAAAAAATGATGTGATCACCTCCAAGACCTCCGTACCATCTTCACAAAATGTCACAAGTATAATATATGCTTAAACCCCCTGAAGTGTGTATTTTGTGCCACCATCAGTCGCCTCTGAGGATTCATTGTTTCCAAACATGGCATCACCGTCGACCTTCCAAGGTGCAATCCATCTTGGAATTAACAACCCCACGAACATGACTCCAGTTGCAGAGTGTCCAAGGTAAGGCCAAATTTCTTCGCCATTTTATTTCCGACTCTGCTACTCAGGCCCATGGATTTTTAAGGCTTCTCAGAAAATAGCTCCCATTTAAGTGGGATGACTATGCCCAAACCACCTTCGATTCCCTTAAACAAGCATTGTCATCAACCCCCCTCATCTCTCCTCCAGACTTTGACAAAGATTTTATTTTATATATATCTGCGTCAGCTTCCGTTGTGGCCATCGTACTAGTCCAAACTGCTAAGGACCACCAAGAACATGACATATATTATGTCAGCAAATCCCTTGCTAGACCTACACTCAACTACACCCATGATTAGAAGATTATGCTTAGCGTCATCCTCTCTATACAGAAACTCCGCCACTATATTTTTCTCTGGAAAACAATCGTCATCGCTAATTCCAACCTTATGAAATACATACTTAGTCGTAGGCTTATCAATTGTAATTTTACACAATGGATTGTTATCTTACAAGAATTCAACATTGAATTTGATATTTCCAAAAGCAAGAAAGCCATGTCCCTAACCCAACTCATTACAGACATTCCATCTACCACCACAAGCAAGTCTGTCCAGGACCAGTTACTTGATGAGCACCTTTTCCTCATCACGAGTGACGATCCTTTGTACGTCAATGTTCTCCTTTATCTCTGCACCCATAAATTCTCTCCCCACTTATCTCACGATGATTTCCACAAAATATGTCATCAAGCGCCGCGATACCTCCTCATTGGAGACATCCTATATCGTCACAGAATGGACACTATTATTCGACAATGTCTAACACATGAAGAAGCTAGGAAATTTATCAATGATTTCCATAGTAGCGTGTGTGGAAGCCACCTCTCCAAAATAGCAACTTCCCAAAAAATATTACGGGTAGGGTATTTTTGGCCCTCCGTATTCAAATATTGTGTCTATGTCGTCAAATGGTGCACGAATTGTCAATTCTTTTCCTGCAAAGCACGGTCTCCCCCTGCACCGCTCCATCCAGTCATCACTACTTGCCCATTCTGCAAATGGGAAATTGATTTCATAGAATGTCTCCCGACTTCAGCATATAATCGTCGTCATTTATTATTTCACCAAATGGGCCGAAGCAATGCCCACATTTGATTGTAAAGCAATGACCGCATCACGGTTCTTCTTGAACCACGTCATCTCCCGCTTATACATTCCAAAACAACTTGTCTCCGACAACGGAAGACACTTCCACGACGAAACATTTGAAGAACTGTCGTGACTGTTAGGATTTAAACACGAATTTTCAACCGCTTAATACCTTCAGGCAAATGGCTAGGTTGAAGTTGTTAACAAAATGATTCCTCAAAACTATGCTCCAACGCACAATGGATAAAAATCAAACTAATTGGTACCACATGCTCTTTCCTTCCCTTTGGTCTTACTGCACTTCGGTCAATACTGCCACGGGTTTTACCCCATTTCACCTTGTCCATGGTGTAGAATTCATCCTCGCAATCGAGTGTCAAATCCCTACTCTCCAATCTAACATCGAGTTGCTATCTGATACCCGTTCCCTCGAATAGCGCATGTTCACCTTGGAACACCTTGATGAAGAACGATGTGAATCTCTTCAAAAAAATGAAGCCATGAAATTTCACTCCAAGGCACACTACGATCAAGAGTTCCAACCCCACTCCTTCAATGAAGGAGACTTTGTTGTTTTATTCAATGCCAAGAAAGACAATAAAATAGGACCTGGTAAATTTGTATCTAAATGGATAGACCCTTACGTCATTAAGCATTGTCTCCCAAAAGTAGCCTATATCTTAACCGACCATGAAGGTATCACCCTCAACCACCTGGTTACTGGATTGTATGTCAAACAGTTCTATCCTTAATACTGCCATAACCCATAGGTACACCTTGTTTTCGTTATATGATTTCTGCATTGTCAATACCTAGGTCATGTTCTTCACTACACTTGGGTATGTGTGTTGTGTGTGTAGGATCTTGACTAAGACAAGTTCGTACCCTTTTTTTTTTAAGAACAAGGCTCCATGCTTCATCAAATGAAACAAAAATCCCTAGCATAGGTATCATTCTGAAACTGACATATAGGCATTGTTTACCCTCCTTATAATGCATCTACCAGTATTCCTGTTGATAACCATAGGGCCCTCATTCCTGGACTTGATGTGCCATTAACATCATTTCCAAGAATAGTATGTTCCCCCATGGGTGTGAACACCATTTCCATCCTAGTCATCAATTGACACCCATGACGTCTTGTTGATGTATATGTAACTTCGGAATGTATTTCACATATATGTATATTGTATTCCTATAGAGATATTATTATTCCTCTATACGGAAGTGTTGTCATTTATATCGTAAGTGTCGTAACTTATACTTGATGGGTTATGAGACCACCTTGTTGGGGTAGGCCCTGTATAAGTCATGTGGGTCAAAGGGTTATTAGACCACCCTATTGGGGGTCGGTCCAGTCAGCATTATGTTATGTGGTTAAGTTAAGGCCGACCTAGTAAATGTTATTAGGCAAGTCAAGTCAAGTATAAATAGAGTGCGGGAGGCACTCTATTTGATCATTCTATTCTCACACACACTCTTTAAAGAGTGGTGCACTTGTGGAGGAGGAGAATCTGCTGCTAGGAGATGTCTATCTCTTATGCTTGGGTTGTGTCATTGCTCTATCTATCTCTGAGGAAGTTATTGGGGTTTTTCACCTTTATGGTTTTCCCCAAGTAAACTCTGTGTCTCTTGTGTGCTTGCATTATTGTGTCCATGATTGATATGCTATAGATATACTGTACATGTTGTTCTATCAGTTAATATCCTAGATCAGATTGAAGTAAATTTTGAAAAACTAAGATGGTATCAGAGCTAGCCTGAAAGAAGGCATGGTATGGCATGTATGACACTTGTTGCACTTGCGATGTTAGGATTTGATATAGCAAAAAAACGTCATCGTAGAACTTTTTCTATAAATCCATTTCAGAAAGGTTTCAGGATTTGAAATTGTTACAGGTCGAAGATCAGATCCCCATGTGCCTTGTGTCCAAAGGAAAACTTCTAATTCGTTGTACTTTGTGTTTTATGATCTGTACAATCTAGGGTTTCTGCCTCTTCCAGATCTGAGTCATAAACAAGTGACCTAGGAAAAAAGGTCATCACGTGGGCTAGGAAACTCCAAATGAAATTTTGTAAAATGTGATAGGTAGTGCATAGACTGTACTTTCTCAGGTAACTTTTTCAGAGGCCGAAACTGAACCAGTGATACGTGTCACGTCGTACAAGTTTGCTCTCCTGTTTTATCCCATAAACAGGTCATGTTGCGACACTTGGAATAACTCTCTCTCATAGAATCCAATTGAGGTCAGACCTGTGGGGTTGGAAAGATGACAGGTTGGGTTACCATAGGTAGAAGTTTCAGACACTGTGGATTGGAAAGTTAGGGGTTACACCAGAAACAATCAAGTGCATAGTTCTATCAAAACAAAATTATTTTTGAGCACCTTCATTCATGGCTTCGGGAATTTAGGGTTTTAGAGAAAGTTGGAATTTTTGTAATCGGAGCCCACGGCTGGATGCTACTCATCAAAATTGAAATTTAGAGACCAAGATCATATTTTTTGGTTGGGAAGAAGTTCGGGCTTGATCAAACCCCAGTTCGGGACTTTGATTGGAAAGATGGAAAATTAAGGCTTCTGCAAAAGTTGGAATTTTGGAAATCTGTGACCACGGATGGAAGCTCCTTAGAAAAATAGAAGCTTAGAGCTTTGAATCAAACATTTTGGTTGGGTGAAGCTCCAGGAAACTCAAACCCTAATTCAGGGTCCTCCCTAGTGAATCCGGAAATCTAAAAGGCAATTTTGAGGGGTGAAACTTTGCAGTTTTCAAATTCTGAGTATACTAGCTTGACCGGCTCAGAAAGGCGCATCTTTATATCCTTTCAGAAGTTTGAATTTTTAGGGTTTCTCTCACAAAACCTAATCCAACTCCAGATCTAGTTCTTGCAAATCAAGTGTATTGGGTTAATCCTAGAAGAGAATGGATTGGTCACTTGCATAAGTGAAGAAGTTCCTGTTTCAGAGGGATATGAGGCTAAGGCCTTACATAAGAAGATTACAAGCAATCTTGACAGGTATGTTTTGAATTATGTTCATGGTTAAGTTTATGATATGTTTGTCTTCATATCATTACGGTTAGTACAATCTTGATTAATTACTAGACTTGTCGTATCACCTTAATAAAATTATGAATACATGATAAGAAGATATTCATTGATTAAGGTTTTGACACTTATGATCTACTTACGAGATATGTATAACTTGGTTCTACAATGGTTAACTTATGAGACATGCAGGTTACTAGCACAAGTCATTGAAGAGAACCATAAGACATCATGCGGGTATGTTAGACATAACTAGCTAACATAGTAATCGATGTATGTTTTTCCTATAACAAGTTAGAATATTTCCTTGTGTTAGGATCCCTTATATAAGTATACTTGGTATGATTTGTTATGTTTATTCATAAAGTTAGAAATGTAAGTAATCAAGGGTTTATGCATATTATGTCTCTTATCTTGATTGATGATTTGACTAACCAGAAGAGTCCTATGATCAAATAAGAATATGCATGAGTAAAAGAAGTCTTCCTTGAAACCTTGAATACTAATGTTTATTATCTGTGTTTGAAATGATCATGACTATACATGTTTAAGATTATTGTGTTTTGATAGTATTAAGATTATACTAATGAATGTGTGATTATGTATGAGACCTCGAGGATAACACAATGATGATACTAATAAGCATGCATAGTTATTAAGGATGGATATAAGTTCAAGGACAGGTAATCAAGGAAGCAAAGATCAAGAGGGAGCACACTTCAGTAGTTTCTTCAAGGATGCAGATATTCAGAGGGAGTTGACCACTTCTCACAATTCACATCAGAATGGAGTTACAGAAAGGAAGCAAAGACTGAAAGGGAGTCAACCCAACAAACAAACAAAGATAAGTATTTTAATTATCATTTCTTGCATAAATAATAATGTTCAATAATGTATATACTAATGTTCCTAGAATTAGGTTGTGCATAGTTGCATTAATGAACAGTGTACTACTAATATACATGGGTAAGTGGCCTATGGAACTGTACAACATTCCATTGCTACTTCTCTAGAATGAAACCTCTTTCCTGACATGTTGGGAGTTGTGCACACTCTTAACAATGTTCTGGTAGAGATTGGAAGGCATCTAGAAAGTTACAGGATATGGATAAATGTTGTATTGAAGCATTGGCTAAGATAATTGCATGATTGTATGACATATTTATTTATGTGTAAGAATTTGTTCTGAAAACTATGAGATGTGTTCTAATCATGCAATTTAACTTGTTTTGTAGGAAAGATCGTATACCATCACCTACAAAAGAAGGACTACAACATTTGTTCAACAACAAAGTTATCTATTGAAGATATTAAAAATATTGAAGTTCCCAGGATTCAGGAAGAATGTCATGATCGAGGAGTACCAGTCGATCATGAAGAATGATGATTGGGATGCAGTCCCAAGACCTAAAGGGAAGTCTGTTGTGACTTCCAAATGGATCTATAAGATCAAGCATGCTGCAGATGGTAGCATAGAGAAATACAAAATGAGATTTGTAGCTCGTGGCTTCTCCCAGAAAGAGGAATTGATTATGAAGAGACTTTTGCTCCTATAGAAAGATACACTTCCATTAGTACTTGCTTTGACTGTAGTGATAAAATGGAAGATACATCAGATGGATTTCAAGACAGCTTTCTTGAATGGTGTAGTCGAAGAAGAAGTGTATGTGGAGCAGCCACTCGGATTTGAGTCATATATGTGTAGAACTTGGTATGGTAGGATAGACAGCTTTCTATCCAGTTTGGGATTTACCAAGAGTAAAGCGGATTCCAACCTTTACTACAAGGTTGAGGAAGGAAATATAGTGATACTACTTTTGTATATGGATGACCTGTTTTTTACAGGAAATGATAGATTGATTGTCGACATGCAGTGGAAGCTTGCTGCCGAGTTCGAGATGAAGGACTTGGGGATGATGCACTATTTTCTAGGTATGGAGGTGTGGTAGAGTGCAGATGGAATCTTCCTTGGACAAGGGAAGTATGCAGTAGAGATCCTGAAGAGGTTCAGGATGATGGAATGCAAGGCCATGGCTAGAGATCCTTGATATACCTGACGAACACAAGGCTAGATATTTGCTTTGCGATGAACACATTGAGCCAGTTCCTGACAGATCCCAGAGGTGTTCACCTAGTTGTTGTAAAGCATATTCTGAGGTACCTGAAGGGTACGGTTGACTATGGGCTCAAGTATGATGTGAATCAAAAGTTTAACCTACAGGGTTATGTTGATTCAGATTGGGCTTGCAGTGCTGCAGATAGGAAGAGCACTTCTGGGTGTTGCTTCAGTATGGGATTAGGTGTGATCTCTTGGTTTAGGAGGAAGCAGTCCTGCGTAGCACTGGGTACAGCCGAAGTAGAGTATGTTGCAGCTTGTTCGGCTAGTTGTGAGGCAGTATGGCTGAGGAAGCTACTGTTTTATTTATTTGATCTACCATTGGAGGCTACTGGTATCTTCTGTGATAACCAGAGTTGTGTGAAGTTGTCTAAGAACCCGGTGTTCCACGACAGGCCAAAACACATTGAGATCAAATATCACTATATCAGGGATATGGTGCAGAGAGGAGTAGTGAAGCTCCTGTATGTTGCAATGGATGAGCAAATTGCAGATGTACTGACGAAACCACTAGCCAAAGTGAAGTTCGAGTACTTCAGAGAGAGGCTTGGTGTTCTTCAGATTGACGACACTTCGAGGAAGAAGTGATGGACACATTTGCTGAAGCCATTCCAAGCATGGTGAGGAGGATCCTTCCATGGCTATGGATGTCAGCAATGGATGATGAGCATCGGGACGATGCTCCAGTTACTGCTCTATATATGCATCATGTTGGATGCTGGATATGATTAGTTGGATCATTTATATGTATGTATGCATCATGTTGGATGTTGGATATGATCAGTTGGATCATGTGTATGTATATGTAGATGTATCAGGTGGATACATTGTATGATCAGGTAGATCATGTATATGTATCAGGTGGATACATTGTATGATCAGGTGGATCATGTATGATGATATGTATCAGGTAGATACTTGGTATGCATTAGGTGGATGCATTATATGATCAGGATGATCATGGATGACGAGCTTCAGGATGTTGCTCCAGATGACATGCATCGGGACGATGCAGTGATGATGATCAGGATGATCATATGTGATGACATGTATCAGGTGGATACATTACATAATCAGTTGGATTATGTGTGATGATTTCCAAAGACACAGATGCACATGAGCTTTTTGGACATGGTTGTAGATGTGTTCTCCCATGGCTGCGACATAAGTGTTGGGTCCATTCGAGCATGGTTGTAGATGTGTTCTCCCATGGCTGTGATATAAGTGCTGGGGCCATTCGAGCATGGTTGTAGATGTGTTCTCCCATGGATGCGATATAAGTGCTAGGCCATTTGAGGATGGTTGTAGATGTGTTCTCCCATGGATGCAATATAAGTGTTGTGCCATTCTCGCATGGTTGTAGATGTGTTCTCCCATGGCGTAGATGTAAGTGTTGTGTGATGTGCATCTGGGTTGTGCTTCATGAACGATGATCATGAGTATTAGGATGATACTTTGTGGTCGTGGACAGGTTGTGCAGTAGCATGTAAAAGGTCCTGGGAGATCCGATAGGTTGAGCTGTGTGCTCGTAATCAGTCCTGGGATGCTCTTTCGAGGTTTTGTTGACTCACGTAATAAGTCCTGAGGATTCCACAATATGGCCGGTGATGATGAAGACCTACAGGTGGTGGGCCTACATCCAGTATGAAAAAGGACTGGCTCTATAGAACTTCCTATGATGAGTAGATCGGAGATTGATTGAGATAGCAGCAATAGTGACGATGACGATGATTCGAGGACGATGATTCGCTGATGATGATCCAGAGAAGAAGACTTGTGCTAGAAGACCTGTGTCGAGAAATACCTTCCTAGTTAGGAGGAAGTGTTGATGTATATGTAACTTCGGAATGTATTTCACATATATGTATAATGTATTTCACATATATGTATATGTATAGAGATGTTATTATTCCTCTATACGGAAGTGTCGTCATTTATATTGTAAGTGTCATAACTTATACTTGATGGGTTATTAGACCACCTTGTTGGGGTCGCCCATGTATAAGTCATGTGGGTCAAAGGGTTATTCGACCACCCTATTGGGGGTCGGCCATGTGGGTCAAAGGGTTATCAGACCACCCTATTGGGGGTCGGCCATGTGGGTCAAAGAGTTATTAGACCACCCTATTGGGGTTCGGCCCAGTCAGCATTATGTTATGTGGTTAAGTTAAGGCCGACCTAGTAAAGGTTATTAGGCAAGTCAAGTCAAGTATAAATAGAGTGCGGGAGGCACTCTATTTGATCATTCTATTCTCACACACACTCTTCGGACAGTGGCGCACTTGTGGAGGAGGAGAAGCTGCTGCTAGGAGATGTCTATATCTTATGCTTGGGTCGTATCATTGCTCTATCTATCTCTGAGGAAGTTATTGGGGTTTTTCACCTTTATGGTTTTCCCCAAGTAAACTCTGTGTCTCTTGTGTGCTTGCATTGTTGTGTCCATGATTGATATGCTGTATATATGTTGTACATGTTGTTCTCTCAGTTAATATCCTAGATCAGATTGAAGTAAATTCTGAAAAACTAACATGTCTATCCCCCCACAAGTCTGAGGAATCCGCTCCAGCTTGAAAAGATCCCCCCCTTAGAGTATAATTTTACAAATTGCGCATTTAATCCACCAAGTAGACCTTGTCAGATCCCTCGGCACATGTTACGAGAATTATTCACAAAGCCCTCTCATGCCTCCATGAGCACTTTACCCTTCGCAATCTTCCTCGTGTCATCACCCTCGCAAAGACACCTATGGTGCCCCCACCCTCAAAAGCAACCAACTCTATTCTATTGTCCCGCACGTATACACTGCATACATTGATTCATGGGGAACCCGTCTTTGCGTCTGCAAGTTAACCCCCACTTCATCATTGGAAAGTGTCCAGCATTCCACTCAAAACTGTGGGGAATCCACCCATCATCAAATCGGTCCCCTGACACACCTAAAACTGTCGGGAACCCACCATTACTATTTATGTATAAACAGTTCCCCCATCACCTCACATTGCGGGAACACCATATTCTTTTGGCAGCAACCCATGGTCACCTTTGATAAATGTATTTGAGTCTCTATCTTCTCAACAATATTCATTTTGTCGGTTACCATTACCCTTCGTTTTGCATCTCTATCAAATCCCTTTCATTTGCATTTTGTCTCCGTTCGTTTCAATCCGTGGCATTCTGAAAGAAAAGTTTCCATCCCCACTCCCTGTGTTTACATCAATCAAAGGAAGTTATGAGACCCACTCTTATCAACCAGTATTGTGTCAAGTCTGTTTGTCCACTAGTTGGTTACAATATGATCTCGGTCGTCCAGGTAATACTCTCGTCTTATCATGTACTTCAACTCTCGCTGATGTCAAGACACTATATTGCGAGAGTTGCAGTAGTTGGAGTTGTACCTTGGGGTTCCTTCCAATCAATACAAGGGATCACCTTGAACCTAGTAGGGAGAGTCATTAGTGCTCCCTAACTAGGTGGTTTCCCCTACGCTCGATTGCATCGGGGTGAAATGTACTTTTGAAGGTAGCAGTGTTCACATTTGGAAATCATGGTAGTAGTCTATTTGGCATACGGAATCCCCCAAGCAGATTCACATAAAAGTATTTGGGCTTATCATGGTCGCCAACAATTCCGCTTCTTCATCACTCTGCAACAGTTCCTGGGTCATTCACTCAAAAATGGATTAGATCCATATTCATCTATGTCCCAATAGTAGAGTAGAGTTGAACCCATGGTTCTCTCTCATTGTAATCACTATGACAACATATCACGAGCATGGGTATGCCCACCTCGTTTGTATAAAAACCATTCTTTACTACAGCTCCAATGGTCATCACCAACAATATTCCCCCATGGGATAACCCTATTTTTCCACATATGTTGTCCTATAGAACATGAGAGAAACAATAGAAAACATGATGCATTATAAGTTCTATAGTACCCTCTGAACCTCATACAACAGGGGCCATATGTTAACACCTAAAAATAGAACACATGCGGCACCTCAATGATTCTTCCAGTAAAGCGTCAACAACATAAATAATGTATCTCACCACAGGCATCCTCAGCAGATCCAAAATATAGCATGAGTCCATAAGTGCCAAGAAATAGTCAAAAGAAAGGGTAGTGTGGGTAATACACTATTAACCCATGCTATAATGCAGTTTATCTGAACAATGCCCGCACTACACCCGCGCGGCTATTCCTTTGATAGTCGCTCTACTGTCAAAACTAAGAGACCACTGATTCCCTACAGTGCATTGAAGGCTCAATCCTCTCCCAGGATCCAAATTTGGCTCCTCACACACTTGGTGGCATTAACTAGCCCCCTTTTTGTACCTTGGAACTAGTTCGTGGAGGAGGTGAGTTCACATTTGGATCTAATTGTTTGTGGGCCACCTCTTGTCCTATAAAAGGAAGCCATTGGCATGCATTTTGTAGAGAGAAATCAAGAGCAAGGTTATGCTGCTGGATTTGATTTGGAGCTTCCTCATATCCCACCACTTCCTACCATTGTGAGCATTCCCAAGCTCCATTTCCACCTTCCATCAAAGGGGCAAGAGTTTCTCTCCATTGTTATACCATTTACTTAGCATTTAGTTTGGGCAAGAAGGGCCTCCCTAAGGGAGATTGTTGGATTCCCTTGAAGCCCAAACCTCCTAGGTGTTATACATCTATTCCATTGGGAATTACAAAAGTGGTTTGGCATATCCTGGATTGTTATTGGAGTTTTCATTCTCCCCCCATCTCTTTTATTTTGCATTTTTTCATATTTATTTGTTTGCATGTGAATTACACTAACAATCTATTGCAGGATCACTTGGAGGAATACCAATCACACCACACAGGGGCTCCAAGGACTGGGGCCTTGCTACAACCTACAAGGCTTAGACCCTTACCAAGTGGAAGAGTGCACTTGTGCAATTTGTTCCACAACAGACACTTTGAAGCAAAATCTCCTATTCTACCACAATTAAATAATTTCACGGGTAATTTACCTCTGAATTTTCCAGTTCCCTTTTTGAGTTTCTTCACAAAGTTTGCTTCTTCTTCGTATAAATCATCATAGGAACTTTTACTTGACTTGTGCTTGTTGTCTCTTGTCTTCTTTGAAGCTTTGAAGGTTGCTTATCTTCTTGATGGTTTCTCATTTATGTCTGCATTTCATATGCTTTAAGGAGTCCATGTAGCTCACCCATTGTTAGTTTGTTGAGCTCCTTTATTTCCTCTAATGTAGATACCTTAGCATTAAATCTTGAGAGAGGTTTTCTTAGCACCTTTTGTACAATCATAGGCTCTTTAGTCTACTCACCGAAACCTCTGATAGTACAGACAATTTCATCTACTCTAAGTAAGTAGGATGCAATGTCCTCTTCTTCTTTCATATCCAAGCTTTCAAAGTGTCCTCTATGTGTTTGAATTTTATCATGTTTGACTTTGTCATCTCCTTCGTAAATTTTCTAAATTTTATCACGGGTTTCCTTTGCTTATTTACAATACATTACTTTGATGAGATAATTTTCTGATAGACCACTTAGAATGGCATTTTTATCTTTTGCATTGTAATTATAAAGGCTTCTTTGCTTTAGTATCGGTTGGTGCAGCTTTAGGTTTTGTGTAACTAGAAACAACTGAGTGGCAGACATCAAATAAGACTGCATTCTTATACTTTAGAAAGAATAATTATTTCCATTAAACATTGGAAATTTAGATTATCCTTCCTGTCAATCCATGTGTGCTAAAACATATTCCCTCCGGTGGTTAAATTGTCTCTGAGGGAACCTTGCTTTAATACTGATTGTTGGAACACACAATGATATTGAGAGGGGGGGTGAATTAGTATCATACACTTTTACCACTTTTTACTTTAACAATTATGTCGTATTATAAACTTAATCAACATTAATCAATATACATTATCATCAAACCATACTACACTTGGTCTTGATATGGAAATCCAAAGGAGACACCAATCCCATGATTTACAAGCACCAACTTGAAGGCGGAACCAACCCCTTGGATTTACTAACACCAACTAGAAGGCGACACCAATATTCCTGTAGCTTACTTATGTTCACCAAAAACCTTGTTCTAGTAGCTTACTTTTGTTCAACAAAACCCTATTCCAGTAGCTTACCTCTATTAAAAAAACCATGTTCTAGTAGCTTTCCTATGTTCACCAAAAACCCATTCTAGTAGCTTACTTACGCTCTTGTAATACCTATTGAGATTAATAGAAATATATACTCTCCAATTTCAAGATCATGTGAAGAGCAGAACACCCCACAAATTTTATGCCCAAAACTTCGTTACTGATTTCATCTCTTGAATCAACTTATGCCCCAAATTTTTGTACAAATTGTCTTCCTATTCAAAACTTTCACACTATGTGCTATACTTGAAGTCATTTCCTTAGAGCTCAACATTTTTGGCACGCCTCCTCTTTTAGCTATATTTGTTGCCCAGAACAACTAAATCGTTTCATGTTTTACTCAAATTTAAATTCGTCTGTCCTAGACTTCATGCTTCAGGTTCTGTGCTCTTCAGATCACTTCATTTCTTCAACGCCTTAACAGGCATACAAATGCTTTAACTTCAGCTTTACTTATACGGTTCTTCTTTATGATTTGAGTCAAACTTGTCAATTTTAAGTTTTTGAGGCTCTTTTATTTAGCTAAGCTGACTTGTTCATGCTTAGCATGGGAATTTCTCTAGCTGGGACGATCAATTTGTTTAGCATAGGGAATCAGATGGTAGGACCAACCCATTCATGGGTAATATGAGGCCATTTCGTGGGTAATGTACTGACAGAAAATGGGCATAAACATTATGCCATGGATATTCAAATGGAGGCCGACTTGGTCATGGAGATGTTGTTAAAACATAATATTCATGGCAGGTTCATTACGTAAGTCAACATTCATATCGAGCTGGCATTGAGCAAAATTCACATCCTCATTTTGAAGAAAAATGTCCATCGACTTATCCGCAACCTACAGGAGATCCAGTAGCTAGGATGTGTGTTAACAGCATTTTAATACCATTTTTGCAGTTTTGGTAATTTGAAATGCACTTCCCTGGATGCGGGTGTTTCTAGAAATTGAGGATATGTTATGAATATAGAACATGGAGGGGGTAGTGTGGCGCTTGTTTGGAGTAGGGGTATCATGCACGAAATGGGCCATTATAACCACATCATGCCGTGGATCCAGAAGTGGATTAATAGCTGGATGATCATTAATGTTGGCACCTGAGCCAGTTCGGATTGGAGGTCCCATACGCAGGGAGGTGATATAATTTCTGGAAGTGATTTTTCTATGGTTACAAGCAGTTATTGTGTGATGAGGGTAGCCTGCAGTGACATTATCTTTTGTTATGGTTTTTATGTCATCCAGGATTAGTCTCAGTATAAGGTGATGACATTGGAGGTTTGGCTACATCATGGTAGAAGTTATCTGTGAAAGATGGTAGGCTTGAATATTCCTGAGATACTGAACTCAAGCGGCTTTATGAATATGGAGGAACCTGAAGAGGGAAAGGAGGGTTCCAATGGGAAAAGATCCAACTATGAGCATCTCTGCGCTACCCATGCTGCTTGGAGGTATAAGGAAACTTTCATGCGGGTGATTCATGATGAAACTGAAGATGTGGAGAGGGAGATCTAGGACGACCTGTAAGTTGCTAAGTCTGTGGAAGAATTCTCGGCTCTGGAATATTGGATTTGTGACCCTGGTTTGACCGTGTGTGCCTATCGTTGTATGACAGGGCAATATCGATATTTTGGGTGACTAAGGGAATTCTAGGATGGATTCTGATGGAGGGTGAAGTTAAAAAACAAGGAGAAGAGGTCCCTGTCACCTTCCAGAAGGAGTAATGGTTGGATTCTCAGCTAATGCATAAAAAAATTGATGTTATCGTGCATCACTTGGGAATTCCTTTTCTGCTTTGTCTGGTTTCGGGAAGGAATGATGATCTTAGAACATTGACTGGGGGCATGGGGGGATCGTCTACTAGTCTCCAAGTATCTTGGTTTTGGTCTTCATTCCATGGAAAGACTATGTTTTTTATATGTTTTAATATCGGTTCTCGTATTTGTGCAGGGGATATGTATTCATTGTTTTGTAAATGGCTTCTGTTATCAAACTACTTATTTCAAAACTACCTTGTATTCCATGGTCTGTAGGAAGGATCGGTCTTATGTTAGAGAACAATTTTCAAGTTTGTTAAATCCCTTGTTTCCCCTTCAAAGGGGAGGGGGTTGGGTTTTTGGTTCCTGAACTGTAAGAGAAGTTGGTCCAGATGTCTGAAAATCTGTATGGGGGACTGGATGATTAGCTCTATTTTGTCAGAAGGTTCATGTAATTTTCCATTTGCTATTTAATATAAAGTTTGCTTACTTAAAAAAAATGGAATTCTCTTTGTGGTTCTGGTAACAACCATGTCCCGGTAATAAAACAAGCTACATTGATTTTCCAAGTGTCTGTGGTTCCGATAATTTCTTATCTTCTATGGTTTAGGTAATGGGAGTCTGCACATCTGGTTCTAAACTCATTCGATGTGTATTCTGAGGACTGATCGTGGCACTGCGCATTTGGATTCCTCAACACTCTAATTAACCAATTTCATGAACTCACTAACAATTGGATTACCTGATTTCACCTTCTGTAATTATGGTAGTTGGGATGAGTGTTTCATTCCAGTAGTTGCATTCTGGTAGTAAGCCTTACTCTGTGGTTCGGATAGTAGAGTAGATTACAATGATAACTAGGTAACTACCAAAAGTCCTATACATAATGCTAGAGACTAGCGAACCTAGAGTTAATCAAATGGTTGTATCTCATCCTCTTTTTGTCTACGATGTGTAGATCATAACTGAATTTGTTCATACATTCTTCAGATCCCATGCCTATAAATAATGGTACTGGCAGCTGCAAATACTTCATGTAGACATGTCAGTCTCCCTTTATTCTTGACATTAATGACATCACACTCCAAACACCTTGACATCAATGACAATCATACTTCAACAATGAGGATAATTAGGAAGACTTTAGCTGGGAATAAAAAGTCTTGGGATTCACATATTAAGTATGCACTTTGGGCTAATAGGGTATGCACTAAGAAATCAATAGGGACTTCCCCTTTTCAGTTAGTATATGTTGCTATTGTAATTCTCCCAATTCAGCTTGGTCTCCCCATCATGAATGTAATGTCCCCACCTGCTGACCACTGCGAAGCAAGGAACATACTACCAATCGATGGGGCTCTTAATCAAAATTTAGCCCACTCATTTCATTACAAGAAAAAATATATGCATGTGCAGATGTAGACAATCAATCATGCACAGCGGAAACAACATCCACACAATCATTCGAATACATTCAAGATTTCAGGCATTAATAAAAGCATTTCATAAATAAATATATAGGCAGAAACACTTATCTTCGTTTCAATTGTCCCAAGCAACTAGCTATGTCGCTGCAACGTTCCACCCAACCGTAGGCTCTTCGACAGCTTATACTGAGTCCGTCCGAAGGCCACCCCCGAGCTGGGCATGATTCTCACAAGGACAAAGGGGGCATTCCAGCTCAACCACTGCCCAATAACCATTTTTATCTCAGCCAAGCCAGAATAATGGATTACCCATCACCCATACCCAACATACTCTTTCTTCTCACAACAAAACGACTATTGACAGGGTTACACATTTACAACAGAGGTGTTCACAAAACAGGGTCCACATTGGTTCCCCCAGCTCGTGGTTCACCCAATGAACTGTGGAATTTCGTTTTCAACCCAAGGAGAAAAACCGATTTCTCTCCACTGGTTAGGATCCCTTCCAATGGCCTAAACGACCCCCAGGAAGACCCAAAACGTTCTGCTCTCTTTCCCCACGGGTAACCAACACAAAAACGCCCCTTCCCAGCTAAAAGATGAAGGGAGACACAGAAAAACGAGGGAGGAAAACGCCCAGGAAGCTTGAGCTGCGTGAGAGAGCAAGGCCATGGTGAATAATCGCTTAGGCAGTCATTTCGTGGCTCTATTCTTGCCCAAAAAGACCAACACGTTTTTCCATGAAGGGTGGCTTGCCCATACCCGATTTTGGACAGCCATACCTTCCCATTCCCAAGGCAATAACTTCCCCAACCAACTCTTGGGAGAAATCAATGGTTGGGTACAAAAGTCAACATGGGTAGTTGAGGGTTTGATGGGTTTCCTCATTGACACTTGGCTTGACTCTATTGGCTCAAGGGTTTGAATGTTTTCCCTCCCAATTCCTTGTGAAATCATGCCCCCATCTCTTTGTTGCATTGCATAGCTAGTTGTGGGTATTTTTTATTAAAATGCATATTACATGCTATTTGAATTTCCACTGTGCATTGCTAGCACGCAAACCATATGCATCACGAAATCGATGGGGACATTACATTCCCCTCCCCTTGGAATAACACCGTCCTCGGTGTTCCAACACTTAGGTATGAATACCCACTTTACACATGATCCAAAATTCACAAAATGTGATAGGTCTGTTCTGCGTTTTACCCCCTTACTTTGAATTTCAGGATCAAGTCCTTTGGCTTCCTCAAGCTACTTTTGCTAGCTTTGGTCTTCCAGTTCTGCAGGTGGGCATCGCTCCACAGCAACCCCTTTTTGTTTGTTTATCTTCCAGCTGATCTACAAGTCTGGAATTTCATGGATGCCATCTTCCTTGTTGTCCCAGCAACTATCTGTGAGACCTAGCATGGCAATTCCTGTTAGGACAAGCATAACACAATAATAAACTTAGTCAATTATTTTCCTAATTGACTTGGAACGTCCACGCTTTACTCACGAGACTTCCACACATTCATGCTTTCCCACATACACATGAACTCATTCATGTTCATCCTTTCACAAGAAAATAACTATTTCAGCATTCACAATTCATTTCAAGCAATTAAACACAAATTATTCTCATTTATGACATGCACTCAATAGTCTTTTGTTTCTGAGATGCATTAGTCAAAAAAGAAAGAGAAGAGTAAGAGTTTCCCCCTCTTAATCTGGTTTCAATCCGGAGCCACACCATCATTGGTGGTTCTATGCTCCTTGGCCTCTTTCACTTCAATGTGAATGCTTGACTTGCCCTTTCTCGGCTATGACACTTTAGTGTCCAAGGTCTGTCGAGTAGATTTCAACTAGGGAACATTTCCCCATGGTTGCTTACAGAACCTTTGGCTGCTAGGACCCACACAGTTCCACTAGCACCATCTTTCATTACTGCTCATATTGAGCTCTTTTTAGGATGGTCACATGTCCACATGCATCCTCCAGATGCTTTCATAGTCCTTGCTTCCAGCAATACCCAAATATTTATCTTTATAGGATGTCTTCACTTTATCCCACAGGATCCTTCTTCGCTTTCCAAGCATTGGATTTCCCGTGGATACCACAATGAATGTTGGGCCAGCACGCAAGCTACTCCACAACCATTCGAACAGGCAATGCCAGGCCAGTATGTTGACTGGTTTTATCAATTGTTTAAGGGAATGTTTGGCCAGCACGCCGGCTGCTCCACAACATCGAGTGGTTAATGTTCCCACCAACTATTCTCTGAATTTGCCAAGAATTTTATAGCTCCAACCAGTTACTCTCTGGCTTTACCAAGCATTTATAGCTCCAACCAGTTACTCTCTGGATTTACCAAGCCTTTATAGCTCTTTCAGGGTCCTTGCTTCCTGCAACGGCCAGGGTTTCCAACAAAGAAACAACAGTGTATTAGCTCAGTTGTCATAAGACTTGTACCCGAAAACTTCATTATTCCAACCAAGAAATAAATGAGAATGAATACTTATCTGTGTTGTGCATTTTCCTCGTTACTCCACAGGTTTCCTTCTCTGCTTTACAAGTCTTGGATCACCTGTGGGGTGGATGTTTGGCCAGCACACATGCTGCTCCACAACATCATCCGAATAGGCAATGCCAAGCCAGTGCGCCGACTGGGTTTATCAGGCATCCCACCAATCAGTATGCTAAGCCAGTACTCCGACTGGGTTTATCAAGCATTTCAAAAATCAGTATGCTAAGCCAGTACGCCGACTGGGTTTATCAAGCATTTCAAAAATCAGTATGCTAAGCCAGTACGCCGACTGGGTTTATCAAGCATTTCAAAATCAGTATGCTAAGCCAGTACGCCGACTGGGTTTATCAAGCATTTCAAAATCAGTATGCTAAGCCAGTACGCCGACTGGGTTTATCAAGCATTTCAAAAATCAGTATGCTAAGCCAGTACGCCGACTGGGTTTATCAAGCATTTAATAACCATTTCCAAGCCAGTTCTCTGACTGGGTTTGTCAGGAAATATCACCCAAATAACCAGTACCTTCACAACATGCAAATATCCAATGCCAAGCTAGTACACCGACTGGGTTTGTCAGGCATTAATTTAACAATCATGCCAAGCCAGTACACCGACTGGGTTTATCAGGCATCCAACAACCTTTCACCACAACTCCCAAATAACCAATGCCAAGCCAGTACGCCGACTGGGTTTATCAGGCATACAACAACCATTGCCAAGCCAGTACATCGACTGGGTTTCTCAGGCAATATGAACAACATAATATGATTACGTGGCTCCCTCTCTTGTGCAACCAGCAGTTCCCTCCAGGAACTCCATAGGTAACTCACTTGACTGCAGACTAGCATGGCCCCACAATACCCACTCACACCACACAAGGATAATACCCCTTTTCTGCAACACAGCTCCCTGGGCCTATCCACCCCTTCTAGTGTCCTTTAGTGTGAGCGTAGAAAGGTTACCACTGCCCATACAGTCCTCTTGAGCACCCTTTCTTCACTTTGCCTCTTCGTGCAACACCAAGTTGCATCTGTGTAAGCTGTTAGCACAAGAAGGATAAGCAGGCTCATCAGTATTGTTGCCCAAAAATTGTAATCATATTTCATATCATTCACTATCAAGTATTGAAACACCAGGAATGCGTCCATTCCCTTAGGATGTAGTCAATATTGAAAACCCTATCATGACCCAGCACCAGAAAAGGTGTGCACCCCCTCTCCGATGTGCGCCATGTAGGCCCTAATCATACTCAAGCAGTCTGCAATGATATAAATAAGATGGAGCATGCTCTGCATATTAAATCTAATAACCAGACACGTATATTCTTAGTTAGGGTTACGGAATACTCATTCGCTTCACAGATGTATATTTTCTGCATTTGTGAAGAATGGGGCTCCCTTCTCTGAGTCAATAGTCCTTCGGTTTGCCACCCCAATCTTTTCACGTGCCATAACCCACACATGCCTTCTTGGCATAATTTACTGTCTCACTCACATGCTTTACCAACATGCAGTTTGTCTGAGACATTATCAACATTTACAATGGCGTTTCACCCGAAACCCATTTCCAAAGCATGGGATCCTTCCCATCTAGTTTGGCTTCTGCAGGCCATCACACATGATCTTCCTGCAATGTGTCATCCTGGCACACTTTATCACATAGCCAAACAGTCAGCAACATTTAGCAATAAGCTTCAAATATGATTGTTCCATAACCAATCAATAGCATTAATAATCAAATTCAATATGAATTTACAATTCTGTCTACTACAGAAATTGGTTTTCTTATCCATGAGGCTATCCTCATATTGTTTGGCTCCTGCAAGGGACACCACTCTGCCCGTTATGGTCTTGTGTCCTGCTGCCATACATGAGCATCCACTTACAGCATGTCCTCCTGACACATTTTCATATAAGCCAAACAGTCATTAGCAATTATTGGCAAAATTTCAAATCCGAAATATTTACCAATCTGAGATTTACAACTGTTCTTACTAACAGAACTTAGAGCTCTCAACCATGAGATTCCTTCTCATAAGCTCTAGATCCAATTTCACAGTCATATCATTCATACAACTCTGTCTTTCCACAGAGCATTCTAGCAGCCCATCGATCATGATTGGGATTTTCGTGCACTTACTATTCTGCATTCATAACAGCCCATGAAATGGTCCTAGAATTGTCATCAATTCATCATTTCATTCATTATTTATTTGCAATAACATATGCATCATACCTATGCATTCATACAATGCATCACAAGGTTTATAAAATCTCTTAATGCACATCTACTCAATGCTACCTTGCATTGTTTCATGAGTACCATGCACTCAAGCATATTATGATCGAAACATGACTATCTCATATAACTTGCATTATCATAATCAGGACCACCAGTCCTCACTTGCTTTGGTTATTAAGCACATAACCAACATACACATGGCATGATATAAATTCATATGAATGCATTGAGATTTTTAAACAATCATAGGGTGTAAGGATCATTTCCTTCACTTACCCACACCTCACCAAGCTTTGTAGGTTAACAGTTCCAATTGGTATTCAATATCACAAGCAAACTAACTCAACATAGCTCAAACATAGTTGAAGGGATCTTACCAAATCCTCTTTCAACATTCATGCAATTTGGCACCAATAATCATTACCTGCATGGCTACCATTAACATCGCCTGATGTTACCTGATCAGTTGGCCTCTTACCAAGGCTGCTCGGTCCTTTTGCCAATTTTATGATCATAGATTTTGTTGCACCATCCTTTCTGCATAAGGTTGCTGGCTTCATGCAACAACATCCTCAACACATTTGGCCATGCTCTTTGTTATCTTTGGTCCTACAACCCATACCAACATCAATAATGATTATCAGCCACATTATTCTCCATCAGTGGTTCATTGCATTTGCAGACTTCATTATTTTACCAATTTGCAACATCCCATTTATGCACAAGCATTCCCACATGTACTATGCAATGTTTGTTAAGATGCCATCTAGTGCATATACATCTATGTAATCCCTTATATTTTTATCATTTTTATGCCATATGACAATTTCATAATTATAAGTATGATAACAAACAAGGGTTTAAGGAATTCTTCCCTTTTCGATCCCTCCTCGTATCATGGAATTTCTCTTCCATATCCTGCAATTGTAGAAATTGCCCACATTGACAACAAAATTTCTTTGTCAAAAACAACCGTTGGCACTCTTCTGCACTAAATAATTATGATATTTGTAGACCTCATTCAAACTATGGTCATGTATCATCGTTCCCTGCTGGACAAGCTTTCCAATGCCTGTTTTCATGCTCCATTCCGACATCGGGTGTGAAAACTGCATCCCTTCAAAAATGACAACTTTCACTTCAGTTTTGCACATTTTACACAGTTGCATTTTGGTCCCGAATGCCAACTTCAGCCACCTGTGGAAGAAAATCTATGAGGAATCACAAAAACTTATCTATCGGGCGAAGTTAGTCCATATAACAAGGAACACTCAGCAATTCACGGATTTCAATTCCGATGCACCATTCATCTTCTATGAATTTCTGGATTTCACTACTTCCCACTTTTCACATTTTCCCAAAATTCCAAATTTTGGGCCAAAAATGGCTATCTCCCAAACGGTGCATTTCTGGAAAATCTTCGTCTAACGGAAACTGTCCTTCTTAATGAGAATATGAAATGTCTAGTTCAGTAAAATTTCTGATTCCCACATCAGGGGTCACTTTCACTGCCCACAAGCTTTTCAAAATCCCGAAAAAGTGGCCCGGAACAGTGCTTTTTGTCCTTCTTGCTCACCCCGACTCCACATCCTTTGGAGTTTGGATCCAAGATTCGGAACTTAACATTGTGCCTGCTTCATGGCCGTGCCTGATCAATTTCGGCTCAAACCGACCTTCTGTCAAGCCCCGGGACTCTGTCCTTCAAAAGTCACTATTATCCAATTTCTGTCAAATCGGAGTGAAATGGACTTGGGGTCTTCACTGGTTCTTTCATGGCCTTCGTCAATGGCCTCCGAGCCCCACAGAAATCATCCCATTCTGAGCCCCGGTGCTCCTGCTATTCAGAAATCAAGTTTTCGTCACTTTACTCGTTTTTTTTTTTTTTTCGGGCGCGCGGGCCAGTTCTCCGAATGCTTCCGCAACGCGGAGCAGTTCGGCGAATGCTTCCGCAGTTGCGGAGCAGTTCGGCGAATGCTTCCGCAATGGCGGAGCGAGTCGCTGAATTCTCCCGCAACTGCGGAGCCATTCGGCGAATGCTCCCGCAACTGCGGAGCCATTCGGCGAAGGCTTCCGTTGCGGAGCCATTCGGCGAAGGCTTCCGCCGTTTCGGAAGACTTTCCCGAATCCTCCCGCGATTTCGGAACCGTTCGCGGAATCCTTCCGCAGTTTCGGAAGACTTTCCCGAACTCTTCCGCAATTTCGGAACCGTTCGCGGAATCCTTCCGCAGTTTCGGAAGACTTTCCCGAACTCTTCCGCAATTTCGGAACCGTTCGCGGGATCCTTCCGCAGTTTCAGAAGACTTTCCCGAACTCTTCCGCAATTTCGGAACCGTTCGCGGAATCCTTCCGCAGTTTCGGAAGACTTTCCCGAACTCTTCCGCAATTTCGGAACCGTTCGCGGAATCCTTCCACAGTTTCAGAAGACTTTCCCGAACTCTTCCGCAATTTCGGAACCGTTCGCGGAATCCTTCCGCAGATTTCGGAAGAGAATTCCTTCCGAAAATTTCGGAAGGGAATTCCTTCCGCAAATTTCGGGGTGACTTCCCGAATTCCTCCGCGTTGCGGAAAACTTCGCGGAATGCTTCCGCAGTTTCGGGGCAATTCACCGAATGCTTCCGCAGTTTCGGAAGACATTCGGGAATTCTCCCCGAAACAGTCTTAAACGAATTTTTCAGCCCGACTTAGGAAAATTCAAAATCTTTCATTCAGTTATCATTCGACAGTCCATGCAATGGATTCACAATTAATCCCTGTACATGCAAAATACAAAATACAAAATGCATGTACACACAAAATGCATTTCAGTTTCTTTTAATGCGTTTTAATTCCAAGTACAAAATGCATGTTCACACACACTGATTTACATCTCCGTGAAGGGCCCAACGGCCGTAGTGTTGAACCTAGGGCTCTGATACCACAATGTAATGTCCCCACCTGCTGACCACTGCGAAGCAAGGAACATACTACCAATCGATGGGGCTCTTAATCAAAATTTAGCCCACTCATTTCATTACAAGAAAAAAGATATGAATGTGCAGATGTAGACAATCAATCATGCACAGCGGAAACAACATCCACACAATCATTCGAATACATTCAAGATTTCAGGCATTAATAAAAGCATTTCATAAATAAATATATAGGCAGAAACACTTATCTTCGTTTCAATTGTCCCAAGCAACTAGCTATGTCGCTGCAACGTTCCACCCAACCGTAGGCTCTTCGACAGCTTATACTGAGTCCGTCCGAAGGCCACCCCCGAGCTGGGCATGATTCTCACAAGGACAAAGGGGGCATTCCAGCTCAACCACTGCCCAATAACCATTTTTATCTCAGCCAAGCCAGAATAATGGATTACCCATCACCCATACCCAACATACTCTTTCTTCTCACAACAAAACGACTATTGACAGGGTTACACATTTACAACAGAGGTGTTCACAAAACAGGGTCCACATTGGTTCCCCCAGCTCGTGGTTCACCCAATGAACTGTGGAATTTCGTTTTCAACCCAGGGAGAAAAACCGATTTCTCTCCACTGGTTAGGATCCCTTCCAATGGCCTAAACGACCCCCAGGAAGACCCAAAACGTTCTGCTCTCTTTCCCCACGGGTAACCAACACAAAAACGCCCCTTCCCAGCTAAAAGATGAAGGGAGACACAGAAAAACGAGGGAGGAAAACGCCCAGGAAGCTTGAGCTGCGTGAGAGAGCAAGGCCATGGTGAATAATCGCTTAGGCAGCCATTTCGTGGCTCTATTCTTGCCCAAAAAGACCAACACGTTTTTCCATGAAGGGTGGCTTGCCCATACCCGATTTTGGACAGCCATACCTTCCCATTCCCAAGGCAATAACTTCCCCAACCAACTCTTGGGAGAAATCAATGGTTGGGTACAAAATTCAACATGGGTAGTTGAGGGTTTGATGGGTTTCCTCATTGACACTTGGCTTGACTCTATTGGCTCAAGGGTTTGAATGTTTTCCCTCCCAATTCCTTGTGAAATCATGCTCCCATCTCTTTGTTGCATTGCATAGCTAGTTGTGGGTATTTTTTATTAAAATGCATATTACATGCTATTTGAATTTCCACTGTGCATTGCTAGCACGCAAACCATATGCATCACGAAATCGATGGCGGGGCCTTGGCCTTGAGCTCCTCACCATGATTTCCTAACAATATTACATCATTTATAGTGTTAATGCCATGGGGCCAAACTGGGGACATTACAATGAAATTATTGAAAGACATTAATGAAGAGCCAAATGATTTTCAAGGAGACTCAATCAGTTAATTGAAGTTAACCAATCCATAGATCATGTAAATGACAAGATCCAAGTATACCAAGATAATATGAAGGATATTTTTGACAGAAAGGCTAAAGAAAGAGAATCTATGCTGAGGAATTTAGTATTGAGGTGGAATGCTAGAAGAGAATATCATATTTATGTTCAATTTGACTTATTTCAGCCATGCTTAACTTATTTGGATCTGTTTGACTTAGTTTGACATATGGAAAATTTGGTCATTTGTGGTTCGACTCATTTATCATCACAGTGATTAAAGGGAATAATGCTTTCCTCAAGAATTTGGATGGAGAAATGTTTGAGGCACGTGTAAATGGGTGTTATTTGAAGCATTTCATGTAGTATTAAAACCCTAGTGGCTTTTCCATCATTGTAAATAATATTTTTTAAGTTCAGTTTTCATTTCAATTGATGTTTTTCAAGTTGAAGTTGTGAAATTTTGTAAACATAGATGAAAGAAAAAATTCATATAGTCAGAGATTTCAAAGATGAGGGAGTTTTTTTTAGGAAGTAGAATGACTCCATAGCCCAATGGATAAGGAACTAATCTGTCGTTCTTGGTGTTTCATAGGGAGATACCATTCCTAGTTGGAGAAAAATGTTGTAAGAGAGAATTGTCTAGTAAAATCCAAAAGGTTTCGTTGTCTTAGAGTTCATTTTTTCATGTTGGCGAGACAACGGGGAAGGTTCCTTGTGAATAGCATGGATGCATCGATCAACTTCTAGCATGCAATCCTATCAATTCACACAAATACACATGATTGGGAAATAATGGGAAGGAGTCCCTCACAAATGGATAGGATTCACCATGTAACTCTCCAAGAGTTAATTGTGCCCATTCATGCATGATAACATAATTAGATGTTAAAAGGAAGAGACCTCCCATGGATGGCAACGATGCATCGTGTAGTTTTTCCTCAATAAATATCATCCATTAGTGCACTCTAATGTGTTTGGGTGGTAAAAAGGAGGGGACCCCACAAGTGGCCAAGATCTATTCATGCACATTCCAAAAATCAATCTTAGCCATTCATGCAATGGGTTGGTTTATCGATCCCATCGTAATTACATCTGCCACAAACAATCGAGATATGATTCAACGATTTGGCCAACTAATCTTAGCCATTCACACATAGATAATGGTCACCACCTATCGTATGTGTGAAGAATCAAGGAGATCCATTGGGGATTTGTCTTGCCTCCTTAATTGGAAGTTCAATGATATATCACCCACCAACAAGGCAACATGTGTGGGGTAGTCCCAACACAAACAACATTTTAGTAAACAATAGAGAGTGGAAATGTGTCCCTCTATCTCAAACAAAAGGACGTTGGCGCCATCCTTTTTCCATTTGATTTGTTGGAGCCAAAGGTTCTACAAGTTTATCACACCTCTGTATCTTCTAGAGACAGTAAGTCAAAAGAAAATAGTCAAAATACTAGGGACTTGACTGAGTTGTCAATTGATTGGTTGAATGAATGGTTGATGAGGCAATGGTCAGCTCGACAAAAGCAATCAACTAATCAACATGATGTTATGGATTTCCTAGAAACAGTTGGAACTAATGACCCTTATTTGTGGACCATATCATCCTCACTTCAAGGAAGTTTTTTATATCTGGAGACTATTAAGGAACGATCCTATGGGTTGTATCAAGCAATGAGTTGAGTTATGATATCTTATGATATAATGCATTGTGATGTTCTGATTATAATGTGTTGTGCTTAAGTGCTATAAACGTTAACTGTAGACACCACCTCTCTTCTTGGAATATTTATCCCCTCTGATTTTTTCCTTTCTATCCAGTTGTTCAAGGAGGTTTCCCAACATGGTATCATAGCTATTGGTTTTGACCTAGTGTGTTTTCTTGGAATTTTGTTGGGTCAAATATAGCTGGTTTGATCAAATATGGGATAAATATTTGTCAGCCAGTACGTCCTCCTTTTAAACTTGGATTAGATCTATAATATATCATAAGGATGGATTCCAATATTGAACCTATTATTCTAAATGGCCATAGTTATGCAATTTGGGCACCAAATATGGAAACATCTTTGAAGAGAAAGGGAAACTGGTAGTATACTAATATCACTATTCCATATCCAACTAATGTTTAGGTAAAGTTCGCCATCGATGGAAAGAAGGATGATATTGTTGGGGTCATTATGACCTACATTTCAAGGGAAATTCAATTTCACGCTAGTGGGATTGAATATCCTCATGTCATTCTGAATAAGTTGAATTCGTTGTTCGACAAGGTTAATGAAATTCAAGTTATGTAGATGGAGAAAGCGTTTATATTTGTGGAAACACATTCCTTTGAAAGGTTTGAGGATTATTTGGCTCATATCAAGGAGTTGTAACTGAATTTGGGTGAATGTGGGAATTTATTTCTGAAGAAGGATGGAAAACTCATTGAACTGGTCCTTATTAATCTGAAGAGACCTTCTAATCTATTTTTATCCTCATTTTGTGCTAGCCGGATGTCACACAAAGAAGATAATAAGGAATCCACCTTTGATACCTTATGTGGTCTATCAATCAAGGACCAAAAAAATCTTCTTGATGAAGGGAATCTTAGTAGCATACAATGGGATCATCTACTCAAAGGAAAGGTCAATCAAAAATACAAATAATGGGGTAGATTAGACACCCTGACTAAATGATAGGAGTGTATCGACCTACCTACTAAAGGAAAGATTGATGCATTAGTATCGACCGAGAAGAATAAAAATAAGAACACCTATCACTACTGTGGAAAGGTGAGACATGTGGAGAAAATATACTGGAAAAATAAAATGGATTTGAAAGAAAATGTCAAGCATATCAAAGAAGATGTGTCGACTAGTCGCTCAATCAACCGACTTGCAGATAATTTTACCTTTTATGTTAATACTTCTCAGGAATTACATGCCCACACTACTCAGACTTAGTGGATAGTCGATTATGGTTGTACTTATCATATGGCTTGAAGGATGCATCTGTGTTCTCTTCCATAAGTGGAGCTCCAAAACAAAAGACTTATGTTTTTAAAGGTTATTCCCTCATGGTCATGGGAAGTGGAGATGTTGAATGTCGAAATGGTATAATTTCCAACTTCTATCCTCTTCCTATTTTAAGTGTGAACTTGATGTTAGCTGATCAACTCATTTAGACTGGAAACACTATTGAATTTTGGACAGATTAATTTATCATAAAGGATTTGAGGCACGAGGGATCATTTGTTTCTTCAGGATATTTAGATCCCAGAGAAGGATTATACAAGTTCTATGACTCTCCCAAGCATGATTCTGGACTGACTAGATCAACTGCTCTAGTTTTTTAGAACGATGATAGAAGCCGACTTTGGCAGAATGACTTGGACATACGAAATTTCAAGTTTGAAGATGATGATAACAAAGAGTACGGTTACTAGTCTCCCAGACACTATTGCATCTGATGGGGTTTGTAGAGGATACATGCTTGGAAAGCATCATCGGCACCCTTTGATTCAAACAAATCATGGTGAGAGCAGGACCAACAGGAACTTGTTCATAGTGATCTATGTTGCATGAAAGAATCCTCATTAGCAAGTGCAGTATATTTTAACATTTAATGATGATTTATATAGTTTTACATGGGTTTATGTATTGAAGAATAGAAGTCGTGTCTTTGAAATATTCAAGGAATTTAGGGCATTAGATGAAAAGCAGTGTGGTCGACCTATCAAATGCTTGATATCAGACAATGGTGGAGAATATGTAAGTCAATAGTTTGAACATTACCTAACACATAATGGTATATCTTGGAATATATTTATCCCTCACACCCCTCAACATAATCACATAGCATAAAGGAATAATGGGACTTTGGTAGAAATGGATCGATCCCTACTTCATACCAAATATCTATCAACTAATTTTTGGGCCAAAGCTGTTTACTATTCAAACTACCTCCTAAACCTAGATTAGACTAGATATGTCAATGACATGACTCCAGTTGAGAAGAGGTGAGTAAGGAAACCCACTATCAAACATATCAGAACCTTTGGATATATTTCTTAGGAACATATTAGTGATAACTAAAAGAATAAATTGGATGCAAATATTCATGCTTGCATCATGATGGGATATTTTTATGAATCGAAGGCCTCTCAATTGTTTGACCCTATCAAAAAATATATCACCTTGAGCAGGAATGTGATCTTTGATGAGAATACTTCAGGTATTAAGTTATCGAAAGATTCCTTTGGTTTATTGGACAATGATCATTTTGATACTCATGAATAATTTGGATAACCTTCTTTTGAAGTTTCGAATAGAAAATCGACGTTTGTTCCTTAATCAACTAGTAGTCGGTTAAAATCGACTCAAATTATCAATCCATTGGTTTGACTGACCGAAAATAACTAACCAAATTCATCAATGACTCATTTACCTCAGCGGGATGCTAAAACCATTGAAGTTGTTGGACATGATGTCGGAGATGCCAATTATGGTTAGCATACCCATAGTCAAAAAGAACATGGCAATGTTGCCCTTATGGCTTGCATTCTTGAAACCTGTGATCCTAACACCTCAGTTGATGCTCAAGGATTGCTTGAATGGGAATACTCTATGTCTTTTGATGAAGAATCGCACTTGGGATATGGTTCCCCAATCACAAGGAAAAATTTTTAAGTGTCAATGGGTCTATAAGACCAAATTTACCTCTAAAGTTGTTGTTGAACACCATAAGGCTTATCTGGTAGCGAAGGGATTCTTTCAGTAAGGAGGCATCGACTACATTGAAACCTTTGCCCATATTTCAAAGATGAACTCTATTTGACTAATTATTTATCTTGCTACATTTTTTATGGGAACTTCATCAAATGGATGTAAAAATCACTTTTATTCATGGATAATTAACTAAATATATATACATGGAACAACCTCCTAGTTTTGTGACAGATTCTAGTCTTGTTCGTTGACAAAAAAAAATCATTATATGGTTTGAAACAAGCCCCACGTGCTTGGTATGAGAAGATAGATAATTTTTTATCAACCTTTGCTTCAAACAATGTGAATATGATCACATATTTTATGTATTACATGTTCATGGTCATACTTTGATTCTGAAATTGCATGTTGATGATTTAGTCATAACATGAAGCATTGTTGACTTAATTTTGAGTTTGAAGAAACAACTTGTAGATACCTTTGAAATGATTGACCTTGGTATTTAACATCTCTTTTTGGAAATTCAAGTATTATAGATGAATGATGGTATCTCTCTTTCTCAACCTAAATATGCTTTGGATCTGATGAAATGATTCAAAGTGGATGATTGTAAGTCGTGTGCTACACCTTATTAGTTAGGCATTAAATTGTCTAAGGATTGTGACTCTCCTTGTGTCAACACAACTCTTTATAAATAGTTTGTTGGTATCCTGATTTACTTGACTCGTAGTCAACCTAGAATTTCCTTTATTTTTAGTGTGTTTTCTCAATTCATGAAGGATACTTGGGAAATAGAATGGAAACCTACAAAGCAAATTGTTCTCTATATTGAGGGAAATTACCTATATGGTATCAAGTATTGTCGCAGCATTGAACCACTGTTCAGTTTTACTGATTTCGACTGGGTAGGTGACATTGACGACCAAAAATCCACTTATGTCTATGTTTTTCAACTCAGTTATGAACGATTGATATGGTCATGTAAGAAACATAAGGTAGCCTCTCTTTCAACTACAAAATCCATTTATCATTGCACTGCTAATGCAGATACAGAAGCAGTTTGGATCCATCAGCTTTTAGAAGAGTTTGGTTTTCCTTTTTTTTCCGTGGAAAACAAACCACAATTTTACTAACTACAAAGAATTCAAAATTACATTATGTCCATACATGCCAATGCATATATACTGAGATAATAACCTGACATAAAACAAGCCCAACAAGAGTTACTACCATGTCTAATCTCATATGGCTTGACAATAACTGATAAAAACCAATTTATACATCAGGAAATAAGAAGTATGGATATCCCAAGAGCTGCGTAGAAGATCTTAAGAAAGACGAGCAACTATATTTGATGCATATAATCAATAAGTCCAATATGGAAGAGGTATATGCAGGTCCCAAAATGGTCTGTGGTAGTACTGTAAAAATGTGTCATTAACCTTCTCTGCAATCCTTACTTCCCCATGAGCCACCTGTAAGCCTTCTTTAGAAAGTAAACTTGCAACTCTGTTCTTATCCCTGTAAATATGAGAACAGGAGAAAGAATCAAATCTGGAGATCATATTGAGCACATCATTCAAAATTGGTTCTAACAAAGTGAACTTGCATCTCTAAGCTCTGTTGATCCAATTGATGATTAACATTGAGTCACCAAAATCTTGAAAGGAACGACAATTTTTTTCAGTAGAAAAAGCAAGGAGAAATTTAAGTTCAAGAAGCTCAATATAGTTGTTTGACCATGATCCCAATCCCATATATAAATTGAAATAATGAGAGGCTGATAGATGAAGGACTGCACCTCCCCCACATCTGGATTGATTTCGTTGTGAGGCTCCATAAAAAAAAAACCACGGTATACCTCTGTTTATTTCAGGCTCTAAAATAGGCTGAATCAGGGGAGTGTTTTTCTCTTGAGGAAAGAAAGAGAGGATAGTGATATTGTTGATTGCAATTACATCGGGGATTAAAAGTATCTCATTAAAAATTGTTGCATTGCGGGCTAACCATAAACCCCAAGTGATCAAAAGTGGAAGAGTGGTGAGGGATTTGTTCATGGAATCATGCACCCAACAACAAAGAGCCTCCTCAATAGAAGTCCCATTCCATGAAAGAGGCCTTTCTAGAATACGAGCCACTTCTTCCCAAACCTGCTTGAAAATGGGAATTGGACAAAGAGATGACAATGTGACTCACTGTCATTTTTACATAGATCACACCATCCTGCTCCTTCAAAGCTTCTACGTTGAAGCCTATCCCATTTTGGAGCCTTATTCTAGAGAGCACACCACATGGACAATCTCTATTTGGCCAGACACTTCATCTTCCATGGAATTTTCCACCACCAAACTATATCCGAATTCTCGAGTTCTTCAGAAAATCAAATATACCCAGCCTTCGGTGTATAATCTCCAGCCTTATTCATATCCCAAACCAACTCATCTTCGCAATCACGAATCCGGATGTGAGCGAAGCTTAGAGCTTCTATATATTCCAACCAAGCAACAACCTAGTCTTGTTGTAAGTTTAAATCATGGCTTGATAGCTACCCTTGCGAAAACAAGGTCGAGGTGGTGGGATTTACAATTTGGTGCAGATGGTAGAAGCCCCGATCACACAGATTTGTCAACAAGGGATTAGTTTGGATATGATGAATATTGCTCCCAAGCCATGGATCAATACCCAAACAGAACTTGTGCCCATTTCCAACTTTCCAAGGTAAGCCATTCTCAATTATATCAAAAGATCAGACTACCGCTTTCAAGATAACAAAGGCATTTGAGTGTTGTTTATTAGGAGAACGAACCCAATCCAATAAAGAGTTTGGGTGTATATAATTCTGCATTATAACTTCTGTCCACAAACTGAAAGTCTTCAACAACCTCCAAACGCACTTAGAAACCAACACTTTGGAAGAAAGAAATATATTTTTTAGCCCCCAACCTCCAAGATATTTTTGTATGACTATTCGTTCCCACCTGACCCATGGCATTAAAAAATGATCCTCTTTTCCTTGCTAGAGAAAACAAAAGCACGAATTCCTAACTTCTTCCAGAATTTTTTTCGAAATCCAGGAGAGAGAAATCTAATACACTGGGATGGCCTCTAGAATGGATTTTACCAAGACCAACCGACCTACCCTTGAAAGCCACTTATTACTCCAAAGATTTAGGCGTTTTTTGAATTTTACAATGAGCCATTGCCAATTTATTTTCTGATAATTATTTGGTTTTAGATGAAAACCCAAGTACTTGAAGCCATATTGGAGATTAAACAGAAGGAAGAAAAAGCAACTCTGATAATAATGAACTTCATCCTTTGAAAGATTACAACAAGACATGGAATATTTTCTTGCGTTGATGAGCATACCTATTGCCATGGAAAAAAGGGCTAGAGCTTCTGCCAATGTGTTAGCATCGTGAAGAGAGTCATCACAAAAAATAGGGATGTTGTCCACAAAAAGAAGATGGGTAATAAACATAGCCTGAGAGATCATCAACCCTTTAAATCTACCAGAATTATTGGCATTTGATAGAGTTCGGCTGAGACACTCAGCAACTAGCAGGAATAATAAGGGGGATAATGGGAATCCCTGATGAAGCCCCCTTTCGGTATGAAATAACTGAGAGGTAGACTTGTTGATCAAGACTGCAAAGGAGATTATTGTAATACAACTCATGAACCAATTAATAAAAGGAATCTCAAACCCCATATGGGTGAGCATCAGCCTCAAATATAACCAATTGACCCGATCATATGCTTTTGATAGATCCAGCTTTAGAATTGCTCCTTTTAAGTTTTTGAATTTTAAACTGTGCAACACCTCTTGAGATACCCTGATAGCCTCATGTATTTTCCTTCCTTTGAGAAAGTTGAATTGATATTTATTAATGGACCTTGAAAGGATGACCTTTATTCTTCTGGCTATAATCTTCGCAATAATATTATAAATCCTGTTGCACAGATAAATCGGGCGAAAGACATCAAAGGAGGTGGGATTGTCATTTTTTGGAATAAGATCTATGGATGCGGAATTGAAGGACATCTACGTTCGACTATGAATTCTTGATTCTTCCACCATCTTGAGGAGATCTTCCTCCACAACTTCATAGGCCTCAAGAAAGAATTCTATCGGCCACCCGTCCGACCCAGGACTTTTGTCTTTTTGAAAACTATGAAGGATACCTTCAAGTTCTTCTTCTAAAATTTCTTCCATGAGGTCCTAATTGTCTTCTTCATTTGCAAAACTCGAAAATAATTGAGATATCCTCAATGTCTCAACAATTGAGGATTGTTCCTGAGCCTTAAAAAGAGATTGGAAGTGGTATTTTTCCATCTAATAGAGGCCTTCGAAAGAGGAGAGTTCTTGATCTTCAGATTTCTTTAGGCTCCATATAATATTGTGAATTTTTCTCCCCTTTGCATAGGCTTGAAAAAAATTGTATTCTCGTTTCCAATAATGAGCCATAGGGATTTGATTTTAAGACGCCATGCTTCCTCTCAATCCGCCAAAAGCTTCTTATGCCTATTTTATAGACTTAATAACACTTCTTTGGAATCATTTCACAAATACCCACCTTATTTCGAGTCGTAAATGGCATGTAGCTCAGCCTCAACTGATTTGAAGGCTTAAGCATCGATCAGTTTCTTTTGGGCCACCGATCTTATGGTTGCTCCAGAGCTTGGTTTTCCTATTCAAGCCTCAATTATTATTCATTGTGACAATCTTAGTGCAATTCAGGTTGTTGATAATCCTATTGAACACAAAAAATGAAGCATGTTTAAATTCATGTTCACTACTTGAGAAAGTCGATACAGGACAATGTTTTCACCCTTATCTATTGCAGGATAGATAATCAGGTTGTTGATATCTTTAAAAATCCTTTACCATAAGCTAAGTTTGTGAAACTGTAGGTTATGCTTGGGATTTAGGAAGCTGCAGTTATGGGGGGGCGTGTTCAGAGAACATAATTCCATCTCCTGAATCTCCAGAACATTTTGTTGATGGGGGGTGTTGGAACCAGAGGTTTTACAAGTTCATAAGACCTCTGGATCTTTTGGAGACAATCAGTTGAAATAATGGGGACTCATCTGGGTGCTCGAATGAATGGTGAACGAGGAAGTGGTCAACTCGACTAAAGAAGCCAACTAATCAGTGGGACGATTCCCTCGAAATAGTTAGAACCGATGACCTTTATTTGTGGACCAAATAATCCTCACTTCAAGGAAGTTTGTTAGATATGGATACTATTAAGGAATGACCCTATGGGTTGTATCAAGCAATGAATTGAGTTATGATATCTTATGAGATAACACATTGTGATGTTTTGATTATAATGCATTGTGCTTAAGTGTTGTAAATGGTGTCTTTAGAAACCACCACTCTTCTTGGAATATTTATCCCTTCTACTATTTTCCTTTTTGTCAAGTTTTTCAAGGAGGTTTCTCAACATCATTAGAGAAACTGCTTGAGTGAAGGTAAATAGACCACAATTTTTTCCATCCTATATTGATTGGTTGGTCTTCCAGTTGGTGGAGGAATGGTTTCTCATTTTGTAATAGCAAAGGAGAAGGATGGCTCCCTCTTCCAGTCGCCATGCAATTTATGCCATTAATGCAAGAGGGATATTGAGGAGGATCGAGGTTTTCTGGAAGGGAAGAGATGATTAAATGTAGCTGAATTTCTTTCCCAAAGTGAAGTGCACACAAAAAACATCTCGAAGGATAAATCTTGCATAGCAATGGAGACAATCATAGGAAAGCAATCTGAAGCAATCACGAGAGTAAATAAGTTATGGAGGACATGGACAACAAACTAACTTAGATTGTGATTATCACAAAGAGACAACTCTCCCTTGATAGCATAGGATAGTGAGTGTGCTAGTCGTGTCTCTCCCACAATGCTATAAAGGATATGTCTTTTTCATTTAGAAAAGTTGTCATATTTTAGATTGAAAGGTTTTCTTTCCCTCAAGAGTGAAGACCAAGGTAGAACTTCTCAGAAGACTTCGAAGAAAGCATGAGTTGTATATTGGAAGTATTTTAATAAACCCCCTTGGTTCTATTAGTTTGTGACCCTCTGTGTTAATTGTCCTTCTGTTAATTCCATGAGTTCTTAGATCCAATTTCTTTGAAGTTTTGAATTTTATAAATAAAATCTTGAAGTTGCAATTTGGTGTAATCTCCACTATGCTCAGTGTTTTATATTGTGATTTGTTAATCTTACATATTTCATGTGATATACTATTAGTGTTTCCATGGTCTGTTAGTTATTACAAGGAATATCATAACCCATCTCATGCAAATATTATGTTTTTCTATTGAATTCCTATTGGATCAACACTCATTTATTCAATAGGGTATCTATATTTATGCATGCATTGATTACCCTAACCATGTGTATTGTTAACCTCTTTGATATTATTCATATCTATCATCTTGAAGCTCAAAAACCATGATACATTGATTGTGGTTAATGGGATATGAAGATCCACTCATTCTTGTGCTTTGAGCTTACGAGTGCTTATTCCACAATAATTTAGGAGAACTTCAAATCCTACCATTTGAGAATAAATCCATATATTGTGACATATATGATATTGAGCTATTGGATTATTCCATGCAAGATTAAAATCAATTTTACAGCTATAGATTCCTTAGCATAGTTCTCTGAATCTCTAGCGAGGAGCATCTGAAGGAACAATAACCCCAACCCAATTTTTACACCAAATTCATGTACATTGATAAGATACTTGAACCCGTGGCCTTCCAAAGTTTTACACCAAATTAGTGAATGTTGAGAATATCCTTGAACATGTGACCTTCAAATTTTGGTGTGAGAGACTGAACCAGTCACCTCTCAAATTTTGGGTAGATAATGATTCCACATATTAAAAAATTCACTAAAGAAGAGCAATATTGGGGGCATACCTACAAATAATTATGCCAAAGGGGTTTTAGGGCACAAACACAATCCATATATAAATTGATAAACAAAAAGAGGGTTTTTTTTGTAGTCCATCCAATGTTGTGCAAAGGATGATATTGGATGAAGAGTATCCGAAAATTGAATTATCTAACCACTATTGTTATCCCACATCCACATCTAGGATCCTTAATGAATTGTAAATTTTTTAATGCATGACTAGATAAGGGAGAAGAAGTGTGTATGCTAGTACCCCACATTAAAAATTGAACCCAAATTATGTAGCGTTTGTGGAACTCTAAGTTTATCCATGATTAACCATTTTATGGAAACAACACACAATTACAAATGTTGGGGTCATGACCATCTTGAAGGCATTCTACAACAATACATAAATTATCTACAATCCAGTGATTGGAAGGAAAACAATGCTCACAATATCCAAAAGCACATATAATGTTAGGCATAGTAGCATAATTCGAGTACAAATATGGATTCGATACGAAAAAAATACGTAACCAAAAAATCTAATACGAAAAAAAATATGGGAATAGGTTTCTTATAGATTAAAAAAACATATTTTTAAAAATTTAGAAATTTAGAAAATATAGATAATAAATGTAACATTCATTTTTAATGTTCATTAAAAACAACTTGAAATATAAATCTTATAACGAAAACTAATAATACATCTATAAACTTAATTATAAAAATATTAAATAATTAAAATACAAAAAATAAATTATAAAACAATAAAACAAATTTTTAATAAAATATTCCACAAAAATATTATTACAACTAAAATTTAATATCTAATATTATAACTAGTTACTAAACTTTATATTTATATTATAAAATAAATCTAATATAAAAACTATTCTAATATTTATAACAAAATTCTAAAACAAAATATATATGATAAAATTTAAAGCTTTAAAATTTTTAAATGTAAAACTATCATTAACACTAACCCGAAGCAGTGGGATCAAATTGCAAATAATACAATAAAAGTTAAATAACTTTATATGTCAAAAATGTATAATTACTATGCATTGGTAGTCAAATTTACCATTTTGTACTACGCCTCAATATTCGGCGATTTTGAACTCTCTGAATTTCCGTACAGGAAAATCCAATACGACCGAATTGTGCTATTATAATGTTAGGTAAGCTTCATCAAAGAAATCTCAATGAAGAATATAATCTTCATACTTAAGATGCATACCGTTTCAAGCTTTGGTTGATTTTTAAAGATTATAGAATCTATGTTGGTTATTGTCTTTATATTCCATTATTGTTCATATTTATGACCTTTATCTATGGGTTTTTGGGGTCTTCCAATATATATAAAATTATAATTATTCCTTCTATTTGCAAACTATAATAGCACTAGATAACATTATGGTTGTTGTACCGTCTCTATCTGGGCAGACGTATCAATGGTATCAAACCTGGACTCTATGGACTATGAAATTATTTCCCAAAGGACTTGACATTGACACACGCACATAGATAGTAGGGTAAAATAGGCAGAGCCATTAAACAAATTAGTTTCCTAGGAAAAGTTCCATTTTATCCATTTAGAATGGAATCAAACTAGTTCAACTTAGCCAACAAATTTCTAAACAAATCATTCAATTGAAAAGCATTTCATTTCTTATTACATTCGTAATTTGGGTATATGGAGACTTTAAAAGTTCATATTTATTAGTGGACAAAGAATAGGGAACCGAAAAATAATGACGAAAAATAATGCAAATTTCATCTTGGAAAAGGCTATCTTCATTAAGGAATACCCACATCATAGGAGAATTTTGAGGTCTAAAATGAGCCTCACAAAAGATATAATAAATATATTACGAATTAGTCATTTTGTGGGGAAGTTATATTTACAACTCACCTCTTGCACTACAATCTATGTAACTATGGTTAAATTAAGATGAAAAAAATGTGTAGAAATAAAATTAATAAATTTAACTCTCTCTTGACTAGAAATATGCGTACTTTTGAATAGAATACATAAACATAATAAATTCAAGTACTCATAAAATAAAATAAAGTAATTTTAGTTTTGAATTATAAACCTAATTTAAACTTACAAACAAGAGCCACGAGGTGGAAATGTCCCCGACATTGCCACCTGCGCTTGCTAGAAAGAGAAAGTGCAATTGCTTTGGCAAGAGGTGCTAAGCATAAATGCTTCAAATTTTACAAACATCCATGTTGGTTGAGACATGATGTAATGCTTTATATGCACCTATATAAAAGCTCAATCCAACAATCAATTGTACAGGAGTTGGTAAGATCCACCTTAGATGTTGTTGTTTCTTATTATCTATTGCACAGCATATTCTCATGGAATCCAATTTATTTTTGGATGAGGCATTCTCATTTGTTTTGTTTTCTTACCCCAAACTAAATCTTTCATGTCCAAACTCCATGAATGTTTCTATTGGGGAATATTGCATCATTGGTCTTGACATCTTTCAAATTGCAAGAATGTTAAACTAAGGGTTGAAGTTCATGTTCTGCTTTGGACGTTTTAGGTTTTGTTTTTTGTTTAACTATCTACAAGTTGGGTTTAATTAGGATATATCCACATAATATTATATTTTTTGGGTGAATGAGGGTTTCATAACATATAATTTAGTTTAATATTCCTTGTTTTTAAATTTGAAAGTTTGACTAAGTTCAATAATGACTAGCATTTCACATATACATTGTTACTTTCAGACTCAAGGTTGTAAGTGCCCCATCGAGTGGTATCCCCTCTTCCTTGATTGGTCAAGACTTAAGAGCCATGTGGAAATTCGTGCATTTGGATTTCTAGTGCCCGAAGAAGATTTTAGATACATCGGTTTGATGCAAGTTCACCCATTATTATCGAACTCACCTACCCAAACTAGTATGACTTTCTGGTCTTCTATTTTTTCTACACCACTCAACTGAATCACTAACCAAATCCTTATTTGCTCAATAACAATTCTCAAGGAGCCCTCCACACACCAAAAGTGTAGTTTCCACCAACAGGACCATGTGCCATTTGACAGATAATTAAGAAGACGATTTGCAGGATAAAGACCTTCTTGTCCATGAACCCCCTTTCAAACAATCCCATCCATTTCATTTTTTTCTACAGAAAGTATCCACCAACATAAAATTTACGGGCTACCCCGACAACAACATGAGCCATTTTACAAGAAATCAGGTTGAGAATGGATAGAGGTCAACTGACTAATGGTATCAATTAATAGGTAAGACATGAAGGAAACATAATTGCAAAATTATGTGCAGATCATTAAGTTGATAGATTATGAGCAGACATTACGCTAAACTAGCGTAAGATCCATGTTTGAACCATTGTTCAAATACTTTTATGTTAACTTCAAGGTATTGGGAATGTTGATTGCATTTCTATTGTGAGAGGATGTTGTCATTGTTGCTGCCCTCTAAGAAGACCTGTTACAAGCCATGGTGTTTCCTTGTCTTGGAAACCTTGAGTCCTTGTCTTGATTACTTAATTTTGTCATCTAGGAGAATTAACAATCGAAGAATGGGTTGAAGTTGAACAATCTGTCAGACTAGGAAACCTACCTAATGCCCCTTGCCATCATATCTTGCTTCCATATACATTCCATGAAATATTAACATATATTAAATGTGAAATGAGGTGTAACTCATAAGCAATAACTATTTAGGGTGGAGATTTGTTGGAATAGTTATTTACAAATGAGCTAATGACATAAGCTCATGTGGGACATCAAAATTATTTAGATCCATTGATCACTACCTAATGCCCCTTGCCATCATATCTTGCTTCCATATACATTCCATGCAATATTAACATATATTAAATGTGAAATGAGGTGTAACTCATAAGCAATAACTATTTAGGGTGGAGATTTGTCGCAATAGCTATTTACAAATGAGCTAATGACATAAGCTCATGTGGGACATCAAAATTATTTAGATCCATTGATCAAGGTTGAAACAACCAAAGCTTCATATAAACTTGTAGAGTGGACAACACCATTCATATAAATATCGAGTTTCATGAATTTTGTAGAGTCTATGCCTAAAGAGGCAAGATTAGACACTTGGTATGAACTCAGAATGGTTTACGAGGCACACTTGGTATGAACTAAAAATGGTTTACAAAGCAGGGACTATCCACTTCGTGGCTTTTTCTCCCTTGTCTTTTGTATCCTTATGGAAATTGTGTGCTCTGGCTTACTACAACCTTATGCTCGTAGATTTTTTCTTGCGCAAACAGCTTTTAATAACCTGCTTTTTTATTTGTTATATAAAATGCCATGTACATACCTGTTTTATGAATAATTTAATGGGAAGCATTTTACTTTCAATTAAAAAACCACCTCCAAAACACATCAAAATGCAAACAGATTTACTTACACTATAATTGAAATATGTTTAAGACATGATGAGGCCATTTGTAACTATGACCATAGGTTGAACTTCCTAACACCCAAGCTTGATATTGATGACAAAATTTCATCAACGATGAGGCCACTATATTCTATTGCATTACATTTCATAAGCATCCAAACATCTTTTAATAGTTTTTTCATAAGCATGCAGTTTCATTCAACTAAAATATTATCTCACGTCTCTAGCATTTGTAGGTTTCATAGTGCTCTCAAGATGCCTAAGAGACTTGATGTGCAAAGTAAAAAACACTTTTATGGCACTACTAGCCAAAAGGATTTCAAAACCGTAGACCACTTCCACATATAATACATATGATCCACTGTTGCTTTAGCTATGCACTTTACATGTCTCCCGTGATTTATCATGAAAACAATATTTTTATCCAGAAGAATCATGGCCTATAAATGTTAATAGAGCACTGGAATTTCTCCAAAAAGGCAATGTCATTCCAAAAAATCTGTCACAACTCAAACACAATTTTCCTGCAATGTATTGACGATGTTGTGTTGTCTTCTTCTATCCCTATTCCCCAAAAAATATTGCAATCATAATCTTAGGCATGAAGTAGCCCAGGATATCTCTAAATAAACTTAGTACAACTTGCAAAGACGAGGTTGGCTATAGAACAGCCGTCCATTAGCTTTTACGATTGCTATTACAGTAGTTGTTATACCTGCCCAAAAAACTGAACAAAGAAAATGGTGTGCATCACTTGGTCATGCAAAAATGTGCAATCATAGTCAAGAAAGATGCTAAGGGTGTCTAACCACCAAGTAAATCAACTTAAATGCACCAAATAAATAGACAATTCAGTTCAGCTAGGAGTGTGCCATACACACTATATTTGAAACGATGCTCTTAGAAGTGGAAAACAAAAACCTGAAGATCAATAAGTACACTTCATAAATTACCTCGTTGAAGAGATAAAGTTGTGATAGTAAGGATCCAAACTATTAACATGGAAGCAACTGGAAGATACTGAAATGTCATGTCAAACATATATCAAACCATGGAGAAATGCTTAATCAAAATGTGACTTTTAATGTACTGATGTCATGATAAAGTGTATGCATATTTTGAATTTATATTTGCATTTTAGCGTACGAGAGATTTAAAACAACCCACTTTGAACCTTCAACTTTGATATTATTTTATTCTATGTTGAATATAAAACCAGCATCAGTGCTAATGTGCAACTCAAGAATTGCACAAAATTTTATTCCGTCTTACCACATGCACATCATTTTTGGGAGGGGCCCTCTTGCTAGGACACTGACCCAGCATAATAATTTGAGTTTGACCATTTATGTTGATTTGTAACGCAAGGGCCTATCAAGGGCCACTGTAAAAGAAATGAAACCTATTTTGTTTGCAGATATCTTTATAGCAATTACCTGATGTGGATGGGATGTAAAAAGGAAACAACATGCTTCAGTGTAGCTTTAGCAATATCTAAATCCAACTCTCTTTTATAGCTATTAGCATCAAAACCTTTATGAGAAGCACCAAAGGCTAGTTTGATGTCACCCAGTGGAAAATAAACCTTCCATCACAAACAATGAAAAAATCTCAAATGAGTTAGGTGGCATGACATTCAGTTTATCAGAAAAAAAAAAAGAGTCTAAATAACTTTTTCGCTGACTTCAATACTTATTTTTCCAAAACTTATGAGCGGATACGCTGCTTTTCTATCATTGCTCATTCATGGTAATCCATCTTAACTGAGATGTGCAGTCTCTTTGACTGTTCTTTGTATAAGCAAACTCTAAAATAAATATAAAAACATATTTAAAACTTTATTATAATCGAGTTGAATTTGCTTATGGTAGCCATTGTCTTTACCAGGTAACCAAATATACATTCTACATACATGAAAAAATCATGAACGGGAGTGAAAATAGATTTATGTCAAATAATCAAAATTGGTCACCAATATAACCCGTGTTTGAATGCAAACAGGATAGTAATAAATTGTAATAAAGGAAAAGGAAAATGATTCATATTTTTTACAATAGCATACTATGAGTTATAGGGTAGAATTACACGCCGAGTGATGAGAAAGCACAAACGCTTCCTGATAGGATAAATCACACTTAGGAAACAATCTTGGAGTTGGTTTGGCAACAACAATAAGTAGAGGCTGCAGATCCCAATCATTCTCCATAAAAGGATGATATACTTTACAACACAGATATGTTTCACACATCGCAATCCCAATCAGCCATGGTCGACCAGTTCCTCCATATAGAACTAGCAATTGGCTCAATTTCATAACAACTTGGTGCAAAGAAGATGAGACTGACAACCCTATCGATGCTCCTCCTCCCTTGGGCTACTCTACAAGTCAACGCCATTCCACCATTTGGTCCAATTCCCCGAACTTCATAGAAATGTGGTATTTATCTTGTTTCTGGGCCATGATGTGCATGACATGAGTGCATTCCAATCGCTTATGTTGAGAATGGAGTTACAGGTTGCAACAACAATGAGAGGTCATTGGCAATGATGATTGTGTGCCTGGTGCACCATCCCAACAATGCCCACATCAACTGGCAGTTCTTCATTCACTGTTCGATTTTCTCTACCAACACACCAGAAAGGGGGACATAGACGCCTACCTTACTACCATCGTTCTCATCTTCCTCCTTCTGGACTCTGTGTGCATAGTATACTAGCAGGGAATCGGTACTGTGTTTTAGACACAACTAATGTGCTTCAGTGGACGAATGTGGAAAATTATTTGAAAATGGTGATAACTGCCATGTTTAAATATGAAATAGAGAGAAAAATTCACGTCCCTTGAAATGGATCTAGTGCATATCTATATCTATTAAAGAACTGAATAAGTAATCTGTGAAAAGTACTCTTATATTTCACGTCCCTTGAAATGGATCCAGTGCATATCTGTATCTATTAAAGAACTAAGCGAGCGAGTATGTTGGTCGATTTCGAGGAAAAACCACTTAGCTCTGCTGGGTACCTATTCTTCCTGACGAACTAGCCAACACAACTGATCGGGATTTCGATTCGCATGGACCCGTTAAAGGCCTCTCGGCCAGTCTCTCCCCTGTGTTAATATTATCCGAGGGTTTGCGGTGGTTCTCTGTCTCCATTTTTTATATGAGGAGTGGTGACCTGGACATCCAACCACATCTATGATTGCTGGTGGCGTGAAGCCCTCTTTGGGTGCTGGTTGGAAGGGCTGCTAAGTATGGAAACATTGGTATCTTTGGAGTTTTGTGGGCAGATGGATACGTGAAATCCCCCACACACTCTTGCTGATTCCCAGGCTCGAGTCATGGTTGCGCCCATGGTCAACTGCGTAGGCTGCCCAGGTCCTACTTAGTCGTTCCTCAAATTTTTACATGCAAGCAGGGGTAAAGCTACGCCCACGGTCCGCTGTGTAGGCTTCCCAGGCCCTACTTAGTCGTTCCTCAAATTTTTTCATGCAAGCAGGTGTAATCCCCCCACGACGTAACACACAGTGCACAAAGCTTATCCCACGGCTCATGAGTGGGCTTCTAGGTCATGAAAATCGGCTACTAGGCCATCTGCAGGCATGAGGGTTGTTTTGTTTTTTCTCTGGTGGTCATTCCCTGAATCTATGGTTGCATAAAATGTTAAAAATCAAACAAAATGAAAACCCTAATTTATATATACTGGAATCTCCTGATTAAAACAATGAGTAGAAAATTAATAGCGGAAGCATACTTGAATCCATTGAAGGAGAAACCTTACAGGAAGAGAACCCTTTGAGATGGTCTTCCAATTCTAGCCACTAGATTCTGTGTCAACTTCTCTCTGAGAGGATTTTCAAAAATTGGAATGCGTAGTGGTAGAATGGAAACCATAACCCTATTTATAAACCGCTAGGGCAGTTCACAATAACCGCTAGGGCAGTTTTAATTTTATCACAATTATATTTCCGCCCCTCATAGAAATAATAATTATCTAATGGTATCTACACAATAATCTCATGACAATTATACCCTTAAGCCAATTAATCAATTATTAATTAGATCACTATATTTAGGCTTTAATTAAATGATAGCACACACATTTTAATTATTTACATGTGTGGCCCAAATTATAGATTAATTACAAAAAATTAATCTAACAATCTCCCACTGGGCCACATGCATATGTAATCAAATAAATGTGCTTAACCTTATGAGCTCAAAATTTGCTATCATGTCCTTAGGGTATATCCGAACAATCTCGTCCATTAACTATACTGACATAGGATCAAGGTGGCCTTTGTTACATCAATCGTTACTAGACCAATCAATGGTCACATATATCTGCACAGCTAAATGACATAGATCAATCATGAGTGCATAGCATGGAAATTACATGCAATGTGATCTATTCATGCCTATTTCCAACTGGTCCTACTTAATTTTATTAAGATCAAATCTTTAGCATAATTTAACAGAGTGCAATAAAATGAATACTTTATTTCTGCAGAACACAATCCAAATGTATAGATAAAGTCTAAACATAACATAGAGCAATATATAATGAATAATATAAACTCCCACTAAATTTGGATATCCTCAAATGAGACAACACCCATATGAGCAGTGTGCTCATGAAAGACCTTGGGTGGTAATCCCTTTGTAAGCGGATCCGCTATCATGGAGTTTGTTCCAATATGCTCTATGGATATCTGTCCACTCTGTACTTTTTCTTTTACAACTAGGAACTTGATATCAATGTATTTTGATTTTGTAGAACTCCTGTTGTTATTGGAATATAAAACTGTTGATTTATTGTCACAAAAAATCTTCAGTGGTCTTTCAATACCATCCAGAACACGCAACCCAGTGACAAAATTTTGTAGCCATATTCCTTGATTGGATGCCTCATAACATGCTACAAACTCTGCTTCCATGGTGGATGAAGTTATGAGTGTCTGTTTGGCAAACCTCCATGAAATTGCTCCACCAGCCAACAAATAAATATAGCCTGATGTGGATCTTCTGCTATCTTGGCATCCAGCAAAGTCGGAGTCGGAATACCCAATGATCTCTAACTGATCCGATCTCCTATATGTAAGCATGTACTCTTTTGTTCTCTGTAAATATCTCATAACCCTCTTGGCTGCTCTCCAATGATCCATTCCAGGGTTACTTAGATATCTGCCTAACATGCCAACAATGTACGCAATATCCGGACGTGTACATACCTGAGCATACATTAGACTCCCCACAGCCGAAGCGTAAGGAATCTTCTGCATTTCTTGACTTTCTAAACTATTTTTAGGGCATTGATTAAGACTGAATTTGTCTCCTTTAGCGACAGGGGTATCACCTGATTTTCTATTTTGCATGCCATACCTTTGGAGGACTTTATCAATATAGGTCCTTTGTGACAATCCTAAAATACCCCTAGAACGATCTCGGTGTATTTGGATTCCTAAGACAAAGGAGGCATCACCAAGATCTTTCATCTCAAAATGTTTTGATAAAAATCTCTTGGTGTCATGCAATATGCTAATATCATTTGTGGCTAGCAATATGTCATCGACATATAAAACCAGGAAAATATACTTACTCCCACTGAATTTGTGATACACACATTCATCCATAAGATTTGCCTCAAAACCACATGAGACAATAATTTGATGAAACTTGAAGTACCACTGACGAGAAGCTTGCTTGAGCCCATAAATGGATTTAGTTAATTTACAAACCATATTCTTTGAGTCTTCGGACACAAAATTTTCTGGTTGTACCATATAAATTGTTTCATCAATGTCACCATTGAGAAACGTTGTTTTAACATCCATTTGATGTAACTCAAGATCATAATGTGCAACTAGTGCCATGATTATCCTGAAAGAGTCCTTCGTAGAAACTGGAGAGAAGGTCTCTTTGAAGTCAATTCCTTCTTTCTGAGTAAAGCCTTTAGCTACAAGACGTGCTTTATATCTTTCTACATTACCATTTGAATCCCGGTTGGTTTTAAATATCCATTTACAACCAATGGGCTTCGTACCAACTGGTAATGGGACAAGTTCCCAAACTTTATTGTCTTGCATAGATTTGTACTCTTCATTCATGGCTTCAATCCATTTCTGAGAGTTGGAACTTTTCATGGCTTGCTGGAAGTTGATTGGATCATCTTCCATCATTCCACTTTCTACCTCACGTTCCTGGAGATATACGATATAATCGTCCGAAATTGCATTTCTCCTCTCTCTAGTGGATCTCCTTAATGGTATATTTTCTTGAGGTTGTTGAGTTTGTTCTTCAGGAGCAATGTCCTCATTTGCAATTAAGGGTTGAACAATATTGTCTGTTGGTTGAGGATCCAAATTTACTTCTTGATCAATGATAGGTAGTGAAACCTGTACATTATCAAAAACAATAGTAGATCCCTCTTCCTCCTCAAGGACAATATTCTAGCCTGATTTCTCCCCCCAAACTCAACATCCTCAAAAAATGTTGCAGTTCCCGTCTCAAAAATTGACCTAATAGCAGGATCATAAAATTTAAAACCCCTTGATCGCTCTGCATAGCCAATAAAGTAGCTGCTAACTGTTTTAGAGTCCAGTTTCTTTTCATGAGGCTTATAAGGTCTCACTTCAGCTGGACATCCCCAAATATGAAAATGCTTTAAACTGGGCTTTCGACCAGTCCAAAGCTCATAAGGCGTTTTAGCAGCCGCTTTAGTTGGCACCCGATTTAGGATATAAGCTACCGTTTTGAGTGCTTCACCCCAGAGTTTTTCGGGTAAAGTAGAATGACTAATCATACTCCTTACCATGTCCTTAAGAGTTCGGTTTCGTCTTTCTGCTACACCATTCATGCTAGGTGATCCTGGCATGGTGTATTGAGGGACGATCCCACATTCCTCTAGGTATTTAGCAAATGGTCCTGGACATTGTTCACCTGATCCGTCATATCTACCATAGTATTCACCACCACGGTCAGATCTGACGCTCTTTATTCTTTTGTTGAGTTGTAACTCAACTTCTGCTTTAAATGTTTTGAACACGTCCAATGATTGTGATTTCTCATGTATAAGAAATAGGTAGCCATATCTTGAATAGTCGTCTATGAATGTTATAAAGTACTGTTGACCATTCCAAGATGCCGTAGGGTATGGTCCACAGATATCTGTATGAATTAATTCTAAGACGTCTGTAGCTCTATTGGAACCTAATTTCTTTGTTTTGGTATGTTTTCCTTTAATACACTCAACACAAATATCAAAATCTGAAAAGTCAAGTGATTCCAAAATCCCATCGGACACAAGTCGCTCAACTCTAGATTTAGAGATATGACCTAGGCGTTTGTGCCACAATGAGGCCGAATTATCTTTATTCAATTTACGCTTTGTACCTCGTGATTCCACATGCAAGGTTTCATTATAGGACGGAACAGTTTCCAACAAATATAGATTATCATAAACATTAAGTAAACCGGTTCCAACAGCATTTGAATTAATAGATAATGTAAATTTATTGTTTCCAAATGAACAACAATAACCTGATTTGTCCAAAACAGAAACTGAAATTAAATTCCGTCTGAAAGATGGTACAATAAAAGTATCTATTAAATCCAAAAAATAACCAGATTTCAATAATAATCTAAAGTTCCCTATTGCCTCTACTTCTACCGACTGACCGTCTCCGACATAGATGCATCTTTCAGCATCACTTGGTTTTCGGTAACTCAGGCAACCCTGCATAGAAACACAAATGTGAGTAGTAGCACCAGAATCTAACCACCATGTGTTTCTAGATACTGAAGCTAAATTAACTTCAGAACAGACCAAAGTAAGAAATATACCTTTCTTAACACGCCAAGCAGCATACTTGGTACATTCCTTCTTAGTATGTCCAGGCTTATTACAGAAGAAACATGTTACCTCAACTTTCTGTTTCTTTTGTTCTGGACCCTTAGAAGCAACAACCTTATTATCCTTATTCTTTCGTTTTCCCTTATCCTTAGAAGTGCTAGCCAGATGAGCACTTTCAGTCTTGTCTTGCTTCAATCTCTCTTCCTCTTGCACACAGAATGAAATGAGCTCATTAAGAGTCCATTTATCCTTTTGACAGTTATAACTGACCTTGAATTGATTAAATTGTGCAGGAAGAGAGATAAGAACCAAATGCACGAGTAAATCATCAGATAACTCGAGTTTCAAAGCCTTAATTTTTGAAGCAAGATGAGACATCTCCATGATGTACTCCCGAACATTACCCTTGCTTTTATACTTCATTGAAATCAAGCTTGCTAAAAGCGTGCTCGTTTCAGCCTTATCGTTTTTGGCAAAACGTTTCTGAATTTCCGCAAGGAAGTCACTGGCATTAGTAACCTCATCGGTTACCGCACCCCTGAAAGCTTCTAGAATGCCGCGCTTCATGATCATAAGACTTAGCCTATTTGATTGTTCCCACTTACCCCAATAAACCTCATCCTCTTGAGTACTATCCTCATTGAGTTCATCGGGTTTGGACATTCTCAAGGCTAAGTCTATATCCATGCAGCCTAAGAGAATCATCATATTCTCTTTCCAGTCCTTAAAATTAGTCCCATTTAACATAGGGACATTATTGATGTTGGCAGATATAGAAGTAGTTGATATAAAAGCTGAATAGAGAACAAAATAAAATGAATCAAATAAACCATCATGCTCACATAAAATAAGCAATTAAACACATAATCTTTAAATTTAAAAACAAATTATGACATTTCAAGATACCTAGCACAACATTAATATCAAGTCTTTGGATAGTAATATTAACTGTAAGTGGTACTCTTGTTGTAGTGATCAAACATTGATGATAAGTTATGTCAAATAATAAATCTATCTTTGGATTGATTTATTATTCACATTAAGTTACCTTTATAATCATCACATATTTATCACCACAGGTATGTATGCAATTTGACCAAATATTAACTTTCCTTTGGGCCAGTCAATACCCTCATGAATCACATACACACAAATATCTAACACCCCGAACAGACTAATCTACACGAAAGATGTCACTTTGGTGATTTTCCGCTTTAATTAGCCTATTTAAAATGCTAGATCAATAACTTAAATATTAATATCATAAAATGCTATTAAATAATAATAATAATAGTAATAAAAAATCAAATTCAAATTCAAATTCACAGTTTTGATCAATAATTATATACTAAATACAATAACTGTGCCAAACCAAAAAAAAAATTATTTAATACAAAAATTAAATTAAAACTTAATATATTATTATAAGAATATGATAAATATTGCAGCAGCAAGGGATAAAGGCATTTTATACTCATATACATATATATATATATTTGAAACTTTAACAGAATCATCACCTACTATTCCCAAAGAAATTTCTAAGATAAATCATTGGAAAGGTAATACTTTTGACTTCAAATACAAATTTTTCTGCACCTCTCTTCTTAACCAATGAATGTATCTATGTATACTCTTATAGAAAAATAGCTAAAAGCACAGAAAGTAGGAAAATTTCCAAATGTATCTATGTATATTCTTATATTAATACAATCGATTTCTATTGACTTTATCAAAACAATCCACTGGTTTGTCAAATGATTTATGAAATGATTTATTGGTTTATCAGACGATTTATCGGCAGAATAAATACAATCGATTGATAAACCAATAGAAACCGATTGCAGAATAAAAAAAACAATATATATATATATTAAATTAATAACTCAAAGAATTAATCAAGAAGTAGGCTCTGATACCACTTGTTAAAAATCAAACAAAATGAAAACCCTAATTTATATATACTGGAATCTCCTGATTAAAACAATGAGTAGAAAATTAATAGCGGAAGCATACCTGAATCCATTGAAGGAGAAACCTTACAGGAAGAGAACCCTTTGAGATGGTCTTCCAATTCTAGCCACTAGATTCTGTGTCAACTTCTCTCTGAGAGGATTTTCAAAAATTGGAATGCGTAGTGGTAGAATGGGGACCATTACCCTATTTATAAACCGCTAGGGCAGTTCACAATAACCGCTAGGGCAGTTTTAATTTTATCACAATTATATTTGCTAGGGCAGTTCACAATAACCGCTAGGACAGTTTTAATTTTATCACAATTATATTTACGCCCCTCATAGAAATAATAATTATCTAATGGTATCTACACAATAATCTCATGACAATTATACCCTTAAGCCAATTAATCAATTATTAATTAGATCACTATATTTAGGCTTTAATTAAATGATAGCACACACATTTTAATTATTTACATGTGTGGCCCAAATTATAGATTAATTACAAAAAATTAATCTAACATAAAACACCAAAATCCAAACTCTGTTGCATGGAAATGTAAGTAAGTAGATAACAATGAACTAAACTAGGTATACAAGTTATACAAGCAAATGATTTTAGAATGAGAATGATAAGATGCAGTTACTTATTTTGATTTTCAAGAATAGACTGCTTTTTTGGATAACTTTTTTTTTCCTGGTACACAACAAAGCCGATTTTTCTACATGCTGCCACTTCGTCCCTCCTTCCCTTAACGTTCCTTCTGGATGTAGTAAGCTTACCATCCATCTTTTCGTTTCTTCTAGATGAACTAACCTTCCCATCCGTTCTGTTCCTTCTGTCTGGACTAGCAAATCTTTCAATCCTTCTGGATGGAGAGACTAACCCTTCCATCCTTCAGTATGTACCCTTCAATCAATCTTTCCATCCTTCTGTCTGAACTAACCCATCTTTCTGTCTGAACTAACCCATCTTTCCATCCATCTGTATAAAATGACATTTTATATCAATGACAATAACTTTCAATTTGGCGAAATAAATAATCTGCTATGTTCTTACATTTAAGCAAATATCTGGGAATTGACAAAAGGAAGCAAAACCCCAAGACATAAGAACCCTGATACAATACATTGAATAACAACATCTTCAAGTGCTTTAAAATCAGTAAAAAAATCACGGCGTACCTTCATCTGACTGCATTTATTATAAAACCAAAATTTGACGTCTAATGCTCCACACGAAGTTCTCTACTAAGCTATTTTCTCTACTAAAAATTCACCGGGAGAACGTTATGTTGTTATCCTGCAAGAGGCTTCCTCCTCTAATATCCTGTAAAAAGGTTGTGTAGCATTCAAAGTAAAACTAGCGGAAGAAATCGATCCTCGCCGAAACCTCTGGTGCCTGCACACCACAATTTACTGCCTTAATGCTACAGTCGCCCAGCATAGGAGCCATGTTGCTTGACACGCTTCCTGCATACAGTTTATCGACTGCACCTGCATGCCACTATTCACTGTCATGTCAATTGCTGCACTACAGACTCATGTGAATGCAGAAATTAAATGAGGATGATTTCATTCCGCAGCCACCTCCTGGGAAGGAAAAAACGAGGAATACATCATCCTCCTTCAACCAATGAGAATTGAGAAAAAACCATTTTTAAAAATACAATTTAATATAATATATTCAAAACTATAGTTCAAACTATATTGTAGATAAAATTTACAGTTAGTAGACCAAATTGATAGGCATTATTTTCAACTACTTATTAGTTTATATTTACTCACATCTTAAGTGTTTTCTATGGCTTCTGTTCAATAACAAAATACTCACTTCGGAGAATTTAAAACGAAGAGGCAATTTGGGCCTAGGTATAATCCTTTTATGCAGGAAGGAAGAGGAGTCAGCGTACCATTTGTTTTTACACTGCAATTTTTCTGTGCTCACTTGGAAATGTATCTGTAAAACCCTTAGGATCGATGATGAATCGTCTAGTATGGATTTTTCTAATGCTTTCCAAAGATGGCTGTGTAAGAATAGAAATTTAAAGACTATGCCTGGATTTCTCGCTTGGTCTATCTAGAAAACTAGAAATTTGGCCATTTTCCAGGATTAAAAACCTTATGTGGATTAGACTCTGTTCATGTTCTGGAACCTGGTTCATCTTTACTCCAAAGAGGCAATTATTAAACAAAAAATACACAATTTCAGATCTATTAATCCTGAGTATTATGGTAAAGTTGTCGGGTTCTTTGATGGTGCTTGTAAATATCATAAGTGTGGTGCAGGTTTCACTATCAGCTGTGGAAAGGATTACTTACTCACATTTCGCCTTACTGGTGGTATGGGCACAAATACAAAAGCCGAGCTCCTAGGTCTTTGGGGTTTTTTAACTGTGGAATCTATTTGCGGCATCAATTCACTAAAGCTATTTGGAGACTCAATGGTAATCATTAATTGGGAAAACAAGAAGGCCAAATTGGAAAATGCACTAACTTATACTTGGTGTCAAAGAACTTCTATGCTGCTAGACAGGTTTCTTGACTTCACCATTGAAGATACCTTCAGAGTTAACAATGATGTTTTGTCAAAAGAAATACTTGATGGTTTGTCAGGAGTAATTTTTTGGGAAGAATGGATAGAAGACAACTGTGTCCTCTCCGGTTCTATAGACTCTTTTCTTGATGTTGCTTACTAGTCCTTGGTTTATGATTTTTGCCTGAAAACTACTTGTTGTAAGAACTTGGGTTGTATAGGCCTTCCTAGTTATGTTTTGGATATTGTTTCTTGTTTTGATCAGTATTTGATTTTTATCAATGCTACTTGCAAAGTCTAGGCTCCAATTCCTTGACGTATGATTATACATTTTGATTTCTCGAAAATAACAAAAGTACAGTATTTGTTTTTCACTGAAAAAATAATATATAGCGAGAATGTCTCCATCCAAAAATGATATCTAATGGAAGAGTCGTTGATTCAAATGACCGGCCCTCATTCATTTTGGAACTCTTTGGGAATGACCAAAGTTGGTGAACTTTCCCCTAAAATTCACCTCGGTCTTTCATCCCATCCCTCATGTTGTCATTTCGGGGGTTGGCATAACCTTGAAATATGTTCTTACTTTTCTCCCAATTTCTCCCAAAATTCTTCCAATCGTTAGATCTTCTCCCCTCCATCCAATAGTTCTGACTATTCTTGATTTATTTGTGCGTGTTTTGTGGGCCTCATGGTCCATAATCTATCCTCCATGGCGGTAGTTGAAAATTATGAGAAACAAGTTGAATTCAATTTAGAGAGTTAGGTGGGATGAGTTACATGGACATTTAATTCACCATTAAAGATTTCATTGATTAAAAATTCATTTTTAAGTTTATTTTGGGGTTTTCTTGAGAACAAGAAAAAATAAAGTGGAGGAGCTAAAAGAGAGTAGAGGAAAACCTTGTACATGGGAGTAGAAGAAGAACACATATGCATGAAAGAAGGAAAGAGAAGAAAGGAGAATAGTGAGAGAAGAAGATGAAGAACTCAACTGCTGAAATGAAGAAGATAGAAAATTAATTTCTAGGTAATGATTTAAGTTAAGATTGTAAATGTAAACTCATATGAGAATTAAACCATAGCGCATATTTCCTCTTATTTTCTGCTATAGAAGTTGGTAAACCACATAATTGTAATTTTTAATTTTCCTAAAACATTAATATACACCATGTGGACTTTTTTTAATGCTTGCATGTATGTATTGATCCCCTTTTAATCATGATTTTGTGTGTATGCATTTAGTAATCATTGGGAACTCTAATTTAAGTTATATCCTTTGTTATGTTTTAAAGTTAAGACTTACATGGTGACTTAAAGTTTGGTATCAGAGCAAGAGTGTATTATTGTAGTTAATAGGCCCAACTTCAAAAGAGTGTTGATTAGAATTGTCTTTAAAGAAGGAATTGTAGTTCTGGCAAGGGGATTTGCTGGGTTAAACTATATAAAAGGGGATATTTGTGTAAGGGAAGAATTGGTATGGCTAACACAAGAGGAGTAAATATGCAGTGGCGAGGCAAAAGACAATGAGCAGGTGCAATATATGAAGTAATTAGGGACCCGCAAGCAAGAATAAAATCCCTAGAGACAACTTAAAGGAGAGGAAGTGCATCATAAGCCTAGGATGTGAGTGAACATGAACATGAGGAAGAAATTCCCTGAGAGGAAACAGTGATATCCCTAGAATAAAGGTTATTGAAGGCAATAGAATATATGAGAGGTAGGCCTAGAATGGAGGTTAATATCTACTCAGGAAATTTAAACCCTAAAGAGTTAATTGACTGGATCGGAGACATAAAGAAATATTTTGACATTGAGCAATTTGAATACCTTCACAAAGTAAAGCTGGCATGCAAAAAACTGAAAGGACATGTGTCCTTGTAGTGGAGTGATGTACATCTTGACAAAAAAATAAAGGGAAAAGATAAAATCAAGGAATGGGACAGAATGGTTTCCAAATTGAAAGGTAAATTTTTGCTTGCATATTATACCTTGAATTTGTTTAGAAAATGCAAAATTTAAGGAAGAAATAAATTATTGTTAACGAGTATACTAAGGATTTTTATATGTTATCTATTAGATCAGGGCATAGTGATGAATGAGATGAATTTTTGGCTAGATACATTAATGGGTTGAGACATGCTATACAAGATTAATTGAGTATTGTGAGGATTAAAAAAATGGGAGAAGCATACCAGCTTTCCTTGAAAGTAGAGGATAAACTTTCTAGGAAGAATTTGAGTGCAAGAGGAAGAGAAATAGTTAGAGATAGGGGCATAAATATGTGTAGGAGAGGACACAGTAGTGGAGCTAAAGGAGAAGAAGGTAGCAATGTAAATGATTCAACCCAATAATTTAGAAAGAGTAATGAATCCTTTAGAGGTAGAGGGATTCATAGAGGAAACACAAAACTTAGAGGTAGAGGAGCTGGAAGGTCCCCAATTATCTATTGCAAATGCAAAACACCTGGGCATAAATCTTTTAAATGTTTTGAAAACCTACATACTATGAGGAAGCAAGAGAACATAACCATGTTTCTCAGGGAGTTGAGAGTACAACTAGATCTATAGTTGGGGATAATGTTGATATAACCCAACCAAAAGCTAGAAAGAACCTCATGTTAAGAAGAACCTTGTTGAAGCCAAAGAATCATCTAGTGACAAAAGAACTAGATCAAAGGAAGTCCATTTTCAAGACTAAGTGCAAAATCAAAGGTATATGTTGTTCTTTAATTGTGGATGGAGGAAGTACTAAAATTATAGTGTCCATAGAAGTCATAGAGAAGTCAAATATAAACTGTAGACCACATCCTCAAGCTTATAAAGCCTCATGGCTGCAAAAATGGCACCATGTCACTATTTATCAATAGTGTTTGATCAATTTCAAGATTGGAAATAATGATGATAGTGTGTTGTGTGATGTAGTACCAATGGATGCTCACCATCTATTGTTGGGTAGTCCTTGGTAGTATGATAGGAATATTGTGTATTATGAAGTTAATAATAGTTTGTTCTTGAGAAGGATGGAAAATAAACTTTCATGACACCTTTGAATGAATAATTAGGAGAAAGTAACATCGGTAGTAATTGTTTTGTTTGGAGGATAATGTTACGTTAAACAAAAAAAATCCTAAAAGAAGAAAGAAAAATAAAGTGTTTTTTTTCCATTATACCTAAAGGTTTGAGCCTAGATGTGAAGAGGGTTGATATTCTAGCAGAAGTTGAAGAGATGTTGTCTGAATTTAAAGAGACTAATTCTTAAGAGATTCCAAAGGGATTACCCATGTGAGAAGCATATCCCATCAAATTGACCTCACAGCATGATGAAATTTACCAAACAATGAACCACATAGAATGACGCCTATTAAAAATGAGGATTTAAATAAGCAAGTTCGTGATCTATTAGAAAGATGATTGAGAAGGAAAAGTTTGAGCCCATGTGTAGTACACGTTGTACTTGCAGCTAAGAAAGAAGGAGAATGGATAAAGTGCATCGATTCTAGAGACATCAACCGGATAACAATCAAGTATAGGTTTCATTTTCCACAGATGGATGATTTAATGGATTGCACGAGTGGAGGAAGGTATTTCACTAAGATTGATTTAAAATTTTGTTATCGTCATATACAAATTTGTGAAGGGGATGAGTGGAAAACAACATTTAAGACAAAACAAGGGATTTTGAATGGTTGGTTATGCCATTTGGTTTTATGAATGATCCAAGTGATTTTATGAGACTGATTAATGAGGCCCATGTTAAATCCTTATCTCGGTAAGTTTGTTTTAGTTTTACTTAGATGATATTTTGATTCCAATAAGACAAGAGAGGAACATATTAAACAATTAAGGTAAGTATTAGAGTGACTAAATCTGTTACCGCGTAATTTTCCACCTTGTGAGCATCAACATTGATTGACCTTCAGGATCCATTTTACTGACTCAGATTCACTTTATGTCCTCCAGAACACATTTTCCCTATTTTTCTTCCTGTACGCTTGCTGTCCCATTATAGCCAGTGTACACCCAGGTTGTTCCACTATAGCCCGCAGGTGCCAAGTAAAATGGTAAAAATCATTAGAAAATTACTTTTTACTCCCAAAAAGCGGTCTTAGGGTGACCTTTGGCCCTCCATATGCCCTGAAACAACGTGATGTGTCCTTTCACTTACCTTTGGAAGGCTATATATTGAGCTCTTATGGTCTTTGGAAGGGAGCAGAAAGAGATAGCAAGATAACTCTAGTGGATTTTTTTCGTGACTTGAGTCTACACTCATTGATCCTTGCTGTTGTGAATTCCTTATATTCACCTTCGAAACTCCTTTCATAGTTTGAGTTTTCCATTACATGGAGGATTGAAGTGGTGGAGGCACAAGTGGAGAGACCCAGTTCTTGGTTCAGATTAGTTTCCGGCAAGAGGTCGTATATTGTACTTCTTGTTATGCATTAATGTAAATTCTCATTTTCTTGTCTAATTGATATTGTGAATATTGTTTAATTACATTGGGTTATATTTACTTATAATATCATGGATCATGCTATTGATTATGCTAACGTCTTTCACATATTATATGAACTTGCTTGTACTTGTTGTTGAGACTAATATGCAGGTTCAAGTGTAGAAGTTGAAAGATCAACGAGGATCTACTTCGAACATCCGGTTGAAGGTTGGTATTTTCTCCATTATCTTAGCATTGTCATTTATATAGCATTGCATTGGGAATTGAGTCATTTTCTGGTAGTCAGTTGTCTATTGTGGTCTGCCCCAAGCCATAGGAAGCTTTCTCCGTAACAGAAATGGCGACTCCGTGCAATTTACTTCAACTTTAGAGCCTCCAAGGGAGAGCCACTTTTCTACGTCGCTTTGTGATGAATTATGCTAATCTTACTTAAGGTTTCACGCACTTATTGAAGAAAGACACACCGTTTATCTGGGATGAGCGAGCCCAATAGTATTTCAATGCTCTTAATAAAGCTTTGGTATCGACCCCTCTGCTTAGTCCACCCGACTTTGCAAGAGATTTTATACTTTATGTGGCCGCGTCTCAAGAGACGATTAGCATGGTCTTAGTTCAGGTTGATGATGTGCTCATGGAGCATGTGATCTATTACCTTAGTCGAAATTTAGTAGACGCTGAGCTGAGATACACTCACGTGGAAAAGTTTGCACTTGCGACTGTTCATGCAGTCCAATGGTTATGGCACTACATCATGCTTAGGAAAACCACAGTTATAGCACATATCAATCCATTTCAGTTCATGCTGTCATGCCGTCTTATAGGGGGGAAGTACAATAAATGGATTGTGATTCTTTAGGAGTTTGATCTTGATTTTTCTTCAGCGAAGTCAGTGAAATCCTTGGTTTTTGTTGAGCTCATGTCTGACCTTCCACGACTTGATGAGGATATTGTCCATGAAGATTCCTTTGTGGACGAACACTTATTTCTTATCTCGTCTGAGGACCCTTGGTATGGGGATATTATTGTATATCTTCAAACTTTGAAGTTTCCTTCACACTATTTACGAGACTAATGACGGCGTGTGAAACACCACGCTAAAGATTACACCATCGTTGGCGACACTTTTTATCGTCGAGGAAAGGATTCTATCGTCCGTCATTGTTTGACTCACGAAGAAGCGAAGCGGGTTCTTAATGATTTCCATGCTAGGGTGTGTGGTGGTCACTTATCCGGGCTTGCAACAACCCATAGCATTATGCGAGCTGGTTACTTTTGGCCTTCGATCTTAAAGGATTGTATGAATGCCGTAAAGAGATGTCACCCTTCCTAGGTGTTTTCTCGTAATGTACACTCGCATCTAGCGCCCCTTCATCTGGTCGTCACCGTCGGTCCCTTCACCAAGTAAGGGGTGGATTTCATGGATTGCAAACTAGATTCGGCTAGGGGGAATCACCATATCATTGTGGCCATGGAATACTTTTCCAAATGGGCTGAGGCCATGCCTACCGTAAAATCCGATGGTGTTGCAGTAGCCCATTTTGTATTCAATCATATTATCACTCGGTTTGGTATTCCGAAAGAGATTGTCACTGACCATGGCAGTCACTTTCAGAACAAAATGATAGAAAATTTGTCACTCAAGCTTGAGTTTCGTCGAGAACATTAATCTTCTTACTATCCCCAAGCAAATGGTAAAGTTGAAGCAGTCAATAAGTCTTTAAAAACCATTCTCCAACGTACCATCCAACAAAGCAAGAACAACTGGCATATTATGTTATATCCTGCTTTGTGGACATATCGAACCGCAGTTAAGACTGCCACCAGGTTCTCACCGTTTCAGCTAGTACATGGTGTGGAGTCTATTTTACCGATTGAATGCAAAATCCCTTCGTTAAAACTAGCCATAGAGCTCCTCCCTGATACGTCGGGTATTGAGCAACATTTGATCCACGTTGAGCAGCTTGACGAGCAGTGTTGAGATGTCGCCGTGGCTATAGATTCCAATAAGTGTCATGTCAAGGTCCAGTATGATAGGTATGTATGTCCCCAGTAGTATGCTGAAGGTGCTTGGTCCTCTTATATGAACAGGCTAAAGAACCCTTGGGGGAAGGCAAGTTTAACCCCATGTGGCACAGACCTTACATCGTGAGGTGTGTCCTTGAGAAAGGAGCCTATGAATTGGAAGATTATGAAGGGAATGCCTTGAAGGAGCCTAGAAATGGGCTCTACCTCAAGAGGTATTACGAAATGGGCTCTACCTCAAGCGAAATGGGATCTACCTCAAGCGGTATTACGCTTGAGCTTCTAGCTCGAGCTAGTACTTTTGTATACTATTGTATAGTTGCTTCTATAAATAGTTTGATTTCTTTTGGTTTTTTGGGTTTGCTGATTCGCTTCTGTTTGGTTGACATATGCCAGCAGAATCTCCTGTGTTCTTGGGATTCGCGGATGGTGCTATCCATCATACGTAGCAGCTCGCTTCTGCTACTTGGGTTATTTATTCGCCTGACCACTTGGTTGTGTCTTCAGAAGGTGCTTGTCTCGGTCCTACATCCAACAATGTGGTCGAGTACAGTGTCATTGTCGAGCTACTTCGTGATGCCATTTAACATGGTATCCATTGTTTAGAAGTCCGTCTGTATTCACAACTGGTTGTGTCTCAATTGAATGGTCAGTACTGTGTGAGGGATCCTACTTTACTACGGAAATTCTTAAAGGTGAGACTCTTGGAACGTCATTTTGTTTCAATTACATACATTCATGTTCTGGGAGGTTTTAATCACGTATCTGATGCATATGCTAACTATGTCCTATATTGGCATTTGTCACATTCATAATGAAGCATACAAATAAACATACATTCATACATTTTTACATACACATATAGTAGAACCGGAGAACCATAGTTTTTTATAAATAACATGTCCAAAATGGTAGTGTCAAAATACAAAACTGGAGCCGTAGCTCTAAAAAATATACATATCGATACAAAGTATGGGACTCTAAGATGTCTAAGCACCATGTGGAGGCCTAGCTGCATCGGCAGGATGTGTCTGATAGTAATAATGTACTGCGTTGCCTATACGCTGCAGTAGTCGCACCCAAGGGATTCGTACCCCCATAACATGGTGTTGCATATCCTCTGGCAGCCGCGCTACCTCGATCATGGGTACCCTGTTGGTCATGCGGGACAGGTTGACCCACACGGTCTATAATGTGCGCTCTGCTGCAGTGTCGACCACCTCTCCGCCCTTGCCCTAGTGACGATGTCTCGGGAAACCCTCGGGTCTTCGCGGACTAGTATCTGTGAGTAAACAGTAGAACGTCAATATGTGATACTAACCCCAAAAAGATTTTTGCATTTACATATATAATAAAAAATCCCAAAAAATTTAATACAAAAAAACATAAAAAGAGTAACACACCCATGTCTCCAAATGCTGCCCCTGGAGAAAGTGGCATGTCACGATCACCACGAAAGTCTATCCCGCCATAGGGGTAGTCGTCAATGGATATGACCTGTCGGTCCCACCAGTGGAAGAACTCATCTGTGTATGGTGATGCTTGTCGGCCACCACCCTATCGTGTCAAGACCTCTGCCCATCGGGTCAGGGCTGGGTCGCGGAGACTATGAGGAGGGACTTCAACCCTCAGACTAAGCCTCGAAACCCTCTCGAAGAAAACGCTGCATAAAATACTGCCATATCCAAAAAACATTGCATCCCCACACTTGCACTCCGTTAACTGAGTCTTCATAGACCCCATTAACGTTGTGCACCAGTCATATATCATGGGCCGCATACACTGTGAGGCGTAGAACATCATCGGCCTTGAAGCCTGGTGTAGAGCTGCCGAACCTGTAATCCTGACGAGAGGGGATACTATAATATTCATACTCAGACTGACTATGGCTCCAATGGGTACTTGACTTCCCACCTTCCGAGTGTTGTGAAGACAGTATCGCTCTATGTAGTCCGGAACGGTGATCCCACCACCCATAGTACGAGATTGAAGACTTGCCACTTCTCCTCAACGGGACAATCCTGTAATGAAATATATGTCATCTACCTCCAAGGAGAGTATTTGACCATCCAGGTTGAAATTTTGTGCGTCTATGTCCCAGTAGTCTATCAAGCGATGGAGCAATTGGTTTTGGGCCCTAAAACCCCCAATGCTCCAAAATTTGAAAATCCCACATGCTTGTAGTGCTTGTTGCATAGGAAAATCATGGCGGACAGCCTCATCCACAAGGTCATGTTTCCTTTCCCTCCATTCTAGAACCATCCCGGAGGAAGAAACACAAACAATTTAGTCTTTTGCATTTAAAAAACAAACTTCACAGTTGTACCCGCGGGCTATTGCGCAAACAGAGGTGGGCACCCACAGTCAACGCATGCATTGACCGTGGGTAGCAGGCCCTACCCACGACCCATATAATGTTAGCCTGCATACAGCACCGTGACCAAATAGGGCTTGGCCAATAAAAATTTTGGACCACTAAAATTTAAAATAAAAGCAACCAAATGAAAGATAAGGATGAGATAGCTAACCTGCTCCAAACGGCTCGATGAACGGATGCCCATAGCTCCCATAATTAGCGACCAAAGTTTCAGGTGAAAACTAACCAAAAACTCCAAATTGGGTAAAAAGTGAAAATGAATTGTAAATTGTAATTTGTTATTACTATTTATAGTTTTGGAAACCCACTTGTCTATAGTTTTTACTGTTTTACGTTGTTTTGGACTAATGTGATTTTTTGGAGTAGCATTTTTAACAGATTTCTTCGACGAGAGTTCTTTTTTTGACAGTTTCACGCCTACGGCAGGTATATTTCACACCTGGCATATAGGTTAGATGTCATTTTCACATGCATTATGCATTTGATCTTTTTACCATTTTCATTAAACCTAGGTGCGACCCCGCTTCTTAACTGACACGGAACCTTCACATTGTTTTAGAAGTGTCGTTATTTGGCAGTAGGGCCTTTCCGAACATGGGTTCCCTAGTTAGAACCCCATTTTGCCTTATGGTGCCCATGCCATTGTCCTTCCTTAAGATCGGGAGTCCTTTGTAGTTACGCAATGACTTTGCGATAAAGACTCATACTCTACTTTGTCTTATGATGGCCATCTCCCATAAGGACTCCCCCCATTTTGTATCAAGTTGCGATTGCATTGCATCATCCTGCTTGTCGCTCGAGCCTTGTGCCGGCTCTTACTTACTCAATTGTTAGCCTAGTGCCTGAGCACTTTCCTTGTCAAGCCCTGCAGAGCTTCCATTTTCCCTTCACAATTTGATCACCTTTTGACCCTGAGGGAACACCCCCCTAAGTTTCCACATCCCACACATGCTTCCTTGCATTGATCATAGGTATGTTCCACTGCTTGGGACTAGTCTGATCGTTATTTGACACTCGTTCACTCAATTGTTGTACTATAAGCAATTTTATTCTTTTTCAATATTTCCAAATATGAAAAAGACAAAAAAAAAATCAAATATTCCAAAAAGCCAGACGGGAGAATATTTACTTCTTTTTGTTGGCAGTTGTTGTGTCGCCTTTGAACAGAGCATTCATTCCACTCCATACATTATGAGTCGGGACTATAGTTAGACCTTAGGATATGTACTCATTTCTTAGTCTACTCCACCGATTGGTTAAGCTTCCAGTCATTATGGATCCCTATGTTGATGCCTCCTGCATCGTACAATATTATGTCGAGTCTATGCTTCCTAAGTCTATCCATCTGCTCATGCTCTTGTTCAAAGGAAGTCCTGAAACCAGATTCGGCCACTCCTCAGATCTCTTGACTATTTCATATCGGCCATCCTTATCGAGTTAGTCTGTTTCATCTGAGTTATTCCAAAATCTTTCAGCGTAGCTATTACCTTGTGCTGGTTGATGGGGGATGCCTTAATGCCCTCCTTCTAGCGAGTTTCGTTCCGTCGACTTCAACCCATTTATTCCGGAATTGAGACTTAGATTTGATTGAGTACCTTGAGGCTTGCAGTCATTAGTGGTAGGTTCTCTCGCCATTGACAGTTTTGGGAATACATCAATGTCCCCTGATCGATGGATTCATCTTAGTGTTCGACTTCAACACATCTATTCGCTCTTTGATGATTGTACCCTGTGCCTTGATGCCCATTTTTATTATTGGTGGGTTATCTCGCGTCTGTTAACGGTATACATCATTGACCGGTAATCAGATGATGTCACATCAGGTTCAACCTCAACACCTTTATTCACTTGATGGTACTTGCACCGTAGATGATTTGTGTAGAAGACCCCAGACGTTATTAGCATTTCGCATGCTACTGTTGATCGTGACTGTACATCTGAGATATCACATCTCAGACATCAGCAGTTTGTACCTCCAGTTTGCACCAGTTGTTTCCTTTCAGCAGGAGACGATCTCTTACTGTAGATGGTTATGGCTATGATCACCTATGACATGTATTCACTATGTACTTCCTATTCATGGCCATTGTATCAGATTGTTGTACTATACCGACATGTATTCAGAGATATTATTGTATTATGACGAGTTGTTCCTTCCAGTTGTGTCTCCATCACTCCACTTCTGAGATTTATAATGTATTTCGGCCATTGTAGCACCATTCTCTGACCTCACACATTAGGGGGCATCTGTTACAACGTAATTTTACACCTTGTGAGCATCAGCATTGATTGGCCTTCAGGATCCATTTTACTGACTCAGATTCACTTTATGTCCTCTAGAACACATTTTTCCCTATTTTTCTTCTTGTACACTTGTTGTCCCATTATAGCCAGCGTACACGCAGGTTGTTCCACTATAGCCCACAGGTGCCAAGTAAAATGGTAAAAATCATTAGAAAAATAATTTTTACTCCCAAAAAGTGGTCTTAGGGTGACCTTTGGCCCTCCATATGCCCCGAAACGACTCGATGTGTCCTTTCACTTACCTTTGGAATGCTATATTTTGAGCTCTTTTGGTGTATGGAAGGGAGGAGAAAGACATAACAAGATAACTCTAGTGGATTTTTGCCGTGACTTGAGTCTACACTCATTGATCCTTGTTGTTGTGAATTCCTTATATTCACCTTCCAAACTCCTTTCATAGTTTGAGTTTGCCATTACATGGAGGATTTAAGTGGTGGAGGCACAAGTGGAGAGACCCAGTTCTTGGTTCAGATTGGTTGCTGGCAAGAGGTCGTATATTGTACTTCTTGTTATTCATTAATGGAAATACTCATTTTCTCGTCCAATTGATATTGTTAATATTGTTTAATTACATTGGGTTATATTTTCCTATAATATCATGGATCATGCTATTGATTATGCTAACGTCTTTCACATATTATATGTACTTGCGTGTACTTGTTGTTGAGACCAATCTGCAGGTTCAAGTTTAGAGGTTGAAAGCTTAACGGGGATCTACTTCGAACATGCGGTTGAAGGTTGGTCTTTTCTCCATTATCTTAGCATTGTCATTTATATAGCATTGCATTGGGAATTGAGTCATTTTCTGGTAGTCAGTTATCTGTTGTGGTCTGCCCCAAGCCATAGGAAGTTTTCTCTGTAACAAAATCAAGATAAGTTACTCATTAATTGTTGCGGGAAAAACATTTCTAATGACTAGGCCAGGTCACTAACATACTAAGATAAGTGAAATCTAATCCTATGGCTTGTTCTACAGGCAGATCAGGTTCATAAAAACATAATTTAACCACTCTTCAAATATAAAAAATAGGAAAACATAAATAGAAAGAGATATGGACATGGAAGAACCTTTTCGATGGTTGATCCTTGATGCTCCTACTTTTATCCTTCGATCTGCTCTTTCTCAACAATCTTAGACCTGTAAAGACATCAAGTACGCTCCTCACAATCTTTAGCAATATTCTTACAACTTATAAGTACACTTCAACCAATCAATGATTAAACATATCATGCTTGTATATGGGGGAGGAAAGATAACAAATTTCATTAATGCAATAAAGTAATACAATTAGTTATCTTCACTGATGTTCAACACCTTTCAAATCCAATGATTGAGTTCCTCTACTCTTGAAACACCTATAATCCCGCATCCAATATTTCACATGTGCATATGATGGAATTCATATAGGGGTGATGACTCTGACACTTAGGAAATGATACTCAAGGACATGGATCACTGATGGGATGATGGGATCGCTAAATGTAATAAGACTACATGATTTCTTTAGCATAATAATGTAATGAGTGTACCCCTTCGTTGGTACATCTAATCCCATTTTATTTCATGTTTGGGATAGTTGAGATGGTTTCCAATTAGTTCTATGAGTTGCAAATGGGAGAAACTAACTAGAAACTTTCATAACTTGCACTTTTCCATTTTTTTATATTTTTAAAGTTAGTTTTGAAGGCACACATGGCCTTCTCAAGAGAAAAATGTGCAGCATGCACCTTTCTAGACATAAAGGTGTGGGGGTCTCATTTTTGCTTGCAATTTTGTTATTTCAAGGGGAGGGTGAGTTGGGATCTCTTGTGAGTGATGTGTACCGTCATATATAGTCAAATGGGGGGATCTTTTACAAACATAAATAGTACCTGAAACATAAATAAAGGTGTTATAAATTGATCTTCCCTGAGGAAGAGATATCCATGCTCAAATGTGATAGAACATGGCTTCTAAATCAAACATTTTTTGGATCCATGACATATAGAAAATGTAAAACCATGTCCACAAAAATAGTACAGAGTGGACCCATGTAGCATATATAATGTGGGATCATGGCCACGACAATTATACATAGTGGATCCATGCCAATCAAGAGATAATAGCCATGAATAGATAAAAAGTGGATCTATGTCTCAATATATATCAGGAGAATAACTGTAACTGAAATAAGTGAAAACCAGTTCTCCAAGTGGTACCAATTTAAGATGATGTATCACACAATCTTGTGCAACTAGGGCAATAGAAAAATATGGGAATGCTAATGTTGGACCGAGGTGTTCCATACAAACCACCAAAAGGTATGAATCCTAACCATGTGACTGCATGATCTAAAGTGGAGGACATCGTTTGAATATCGGTCATTGATACCATTAACAAATGCGAGGTAACCCACCATTGATGATGATGGGAACCAAGGTACATAGTACATTCTAGAAAGTGTAAATAGATGTCTTGGAATCGAACACTTGTATAATATATCAAGTAGGATACATTGATGTATTCCCATTGATTAATAATAAGATAAATTTCCATTAATGACTGCAAGCCCCAAGGTAATATCAAGACTCTAGATCCTCTTCCCTGAGAATGATGTGTTGAGGTTGATGGGAAGAGATCCATTGGAAGGGAGAAATTAGGGAATCCTGCATAAACCAACGCAAGGAAATATCAGGGACTAATTTGACTTGGAAAAAGGACTAGGACAAGTTTTTGCAGGATGGACCACCGAGTAAGTCTCTCACATTCACCAAATGTGAATAGTGAATGAAAGATACCCTTTGAGAAACAACCAATAATGAAATCTATTGACAAAGGAAAGTACTTCCACCAACAATGAAAATGGAATCCAAGGTATGACACGAAGACCAAAATGTGAATAGAGGTATTGATGTCGAACATTTGGGAAACCACTTAGTCAACAACCAATGATGAAGTGTCATCCGTTGAGTGCAAGGTAAGAATGATGAAAATAGACCCTGGGTTCCCGTAATCTAGGTCAACATCTTAGAATGGTGAGTTGTATTCAATGAGATATGACCCTACAATGAGATGTCAATGGGGGCCATCTACACTATCACAAGCACAAAAATTAGTTATGATGATACATGCTAAGAACAATTCGACGACTTGAAATTGCTGACATGGTCAAGGGAATTAAAGAATGGTTGACACAAGCTATGATAATCCTTGAACATTGAGCATGACACAATAGTGACTTAGGTAGGTTTTGACACAAATGGAATGACAATATAAACCTACAATGTAGAAGACATTAATAGGTTCCCCATATGGTTGGAAGAGTAACCAACTGCAGGAGTACAAACTCTAATATCATGGTTCAATTCCTAAGGCCATACTAGAACCCAACTTCTTGAGAGGACTCAAAACTAGAGATTTTTTCAAGGATAATATGACTTGTTGCCAATACATAACATAAATTTGATATCTTCCCATCCCTCTCTTTTAATTTTTTTTTTCTTTTTTTCTTTTCACATTATAAATCCCAAAACGGAATAAAAGAATGCTATAATACGATGGAGAAGACTAGTGTCACATGGAGTGCAACTATGTTCCAAGCACTCATAACATACTTATGCAAAAAATGCAAAAAAGGGATGCGCAGGATGTGTATGCTCTTGAAGCATGTCTTCTCTGGTAAGGGTTACAAGATGTGAGTGCAATAGTACCAATGACGACCGGCTAGGAGAATGCATATGCGGTAAGTAGCTAATGGCTAACTATAGGAGCATTAGAATCAGAATCACAACTAGTGGTATGCAATGCAACAACACAAATGCAAAAATTTTGAGATTCCCCCATAGATACTAGCCAAGATAAGATTAAGAAGGAGTCATGTGGATTCAACTCAAAGGCATGGTGGGAATACTAAGTCCCAGGTACTCTCGAGCCTATGGAAATTTTTTGCATGGGCACTAAAAGACAACATAGGTTCTAAGTTGGGGGAAACCATGTTTGGTAGGATCTACCCTGGAAAATATGACCTTTCAAATAAAGAGTGGTTAATGTCATATATACATGGGTGTGGATCCCGAGGCATGGAAATATTGGCAAGGATAATGCAAAATATGCGTGGTGGAAATGAATCTTATCCTAAATTCCAGTGATGACCATGAACCTGTCAGACCGTTGAAAAGTGACCTTCTTTACGACATTCATATTAAGCATAGGACCAACTTAGAGAGATATAATTAGTATCAACATTAACCACTTAAAAAAACACTATACCAAAGTGGGTAAATATCAATTCTAAATTTTTTTACCAAATCAAATAGTAAATTATTTCATTTTACCTCTTTTACCCCTTTGGAGAGCAAGTCTTTCCCTAGATCTTCAAGTGGTGATTGTGGATTGCTCGGACCTTGGATTGATTTATCGTTTCCGCTAGGTATTTTCTCTTGTCCCCCTCTTTAATTTCATTGATTTACTTTACTTTTCGTATTCATAAGTCAATCTTATAGGGTCTTTTGTAAAATTGTGCCCATGCACTTTTTCTACTTGCATGGGGGTGTAGGTACACATACATGTCTAGTATAAAAAATTCATGGAAAAACACCTATCCCTAAATAAAGGCACATGGGGTGAGAAAATATGATAAAAATTGTGCCTTAACCTCAATTTCCACTTTTTTGTAAGATTGATTTTGTTTGGAGAGAGAGGGGGCATGAGGACTCGGATAGAGAGGATTTTGGAAATCCTCCAACTCTAAATGCTCTCTGTGGGTGTAGATTGCACAAATTTTATCATATGCCCAACATGTGGGATCAAAAGAAACTATTTTAGTTGCTTGTGAGGTATTGGGAGCCTAATCATAATGCCTTTGTGTTAGATTGGGAGTTCGTGGACATAATTGTTGACAACATATATTTTATCACAAGATTGTCTCGAAGGGGAGTTTCGATCAATCTCAAATGATCAAGAAGACGGGAAGGAATCCTCACATTAGAAGAATAGATCAATTCTCATTGAGTGTTTGGGACCCAAAATATGGGCTCCCAATTCCCATATCCAACATCACAAACCTTCATTTGAAGGTTATTCTGACTACTATCACCTCAGTGATGGGTTTGGTGACACTTCATCAAGCATATCATGTTCACAAGTTTTATGGGGTTGAGTGTTTGAGACCCACGGTATTCGACTAGTTCACAGATTTGTTGGTGAACATGAAGTCCCAACTTACTTATTGCAATACAAGGAAGAAAAATAACTTAATTTATTGAAGCATCTTGATGTCATTCTTCCTTGAGCAACTTTTTGTGATGTGGCTCTGTGTCACACTTCCTACTCCTAAGCCTCATTGTCCTAGAATGGCCTGTTGGATAGATTTGATGTACCGACTAGGAGGTGGGTAAATCCATAGTTATTTCGACGATGACTTCCTTGAGTAGTGGAGATGACAACTACCAGCTATAGAGGAATTTCTGTAAACTGGAGTGGATTTTTGCAAAGATCCTGCCCTTTCCATACTTCCTGACTCTCACTAAGGGTACATTTGTAAGTAATGTTTTGAATTTTTGTGAAAGTATATTTAAATTTTTTTTTGTTTTTGAATTATTAAAAGATAAGAGGTAACAAATGTTTTTGTTGTACAAGAGTATTGATGCAAATTTTTCAATGACACAGATGTAGGACCTATACACTCAGCAGGTCGTCGTTGACTTTGATAGTATGAACCTCAATCTAAGGAGGGGGATGAGAGTACAATGGTTTAGGTGGAGGAGAATCTCATGGATCTCACCCTTGGGATCCCTCCCACGTAGATAGAAAATCTCCTAGAGTAGATGCAACACCAGGTGGTAGAGGTACCACCTAGATGGATATGTATTTTCTGTTAGGTGGCTATGATGGCATTGTATTATCGAGACATTATCGGGCCCCATGTTTGATCCATTTTTGATATATTTTGTACATTTTTCCGTATCATTATTCATCACCGAGGGCTAGAAATCCCAATTTTGTACTATACTCTTACACATTTTGTACTTGATGGGGAACTTTTATATTAATGAAAAGAAAATTTTTGGTTGACTTATATGTATCGTGTATATGCTCTTTTGTTTACATTGTGCTTGATTAAATATGTCACAAATTCCAAACCAAAACATCATTTTTTAATGCATTGGACACATAATTCACAATCCTAGGAACATGAACATATGGAATAGTTTCAAAATGGCATTCTAGGAGTTGCACCCTCAAGAATTTCCTTAATAGTGTAAGATTACAAACTCAATATGAGCCATTTAACTAATAAATTCTGCCAGTTGTGAATCTAGGTTAAATGTAAAATGTTGGATTCCATAAGAAACTGCCTCCAATAACAGCTCAATCACTATTGGGATATTCCTATACTCCATCCTAGTCCTACCAACATTATCCATTTTTTCATTTTCAGTCATGCATGCATTTTGCATGCAGTCATGATTTTGCATGCATGCATGCAATTGCCTGCATCCCAGTCATCAGTCCCATCACCTAGCCCTCAGTTAGCTAGCCTCGGGATCTTCTCACTGATCAGTTTTATCCCTCCTAGTGCTCAGTGCTCCCTGCATGCAATTGCATGCATCCTAGGCACTCTCTCTCACCTACCACTCAGTTTCACTTCAGTTAGTTGAGTTATCTTTAGTTCTTTCCTTGATTTAAGGCTAGACTGGCTCTCAACTGACTGTATCACTCCAATGGACCTCCAGTGAGACTAGAATTCCCATTTTGACTCCAGTTAGCTCCTCATGCTCCCTCCACTAAGCCTCCCTCATTCAGTTAGTGCCTCCATGTGTCAGTTACACCTACCACACTCAGTTAGACTAAGTTTGACATCAGGTTGATAGTTACTTGTGCATTGATGACTCCACTGATGATGATGATGACTCCTAGTTGTGCTTTGATGACACTCCATGAAGGCTAATTTGAATTTCCACCTTGGAATTCAAATCCTCTTACCATTGTATTATTTATTGTTCATATTATGATTAATGAATTAGTGTGTGATGTTATTCTGCTTCTATCTGAGTTCTAATGTATCTTAATTTGGCTACTCTTTTACACTACATTGTTCAGTCTTCTTCTATTTTCCTGCTTAATATTTCTTGTGAGGTATACATCATCTCTTAGATCTGCTGTGAGGATTTTCACAATCACACCATTATATTCAACAACATTATTCATTATTGGACCAAGACACACTCCTCCTAAACTCACAAGATGTATTGTGATAAAATAAATCACCCAAGCTATGTAATCAATATGTCGAGTGTGACGACTGGACCCATCCAAAAATCCCACAAACATAGGCACATATGACGACATCTGTCAATTGAGCACACATCACGGTGAGATACAACCAACTCGAAGAATCACAAAATATAAAATAAAAAGAAACCCAATCTATATATAATACAATAAGTCCAAATGGATTTTCCTAGATGTTTCCATCTAGGCATAATACCTCTTCATATAGATCCCATTTCTAGTCCATATGATATTTCCTTTAAATTCCTCTAACTCATAGGATATTTTATCCAGAACTCACCTCACAATGTAAGGGCCAAGCCACATAGAATTGAATTTCCCCAACCCAAGTTCATCATGATCCTGGTCATAAAAAAGTACCATGTCTCCTTCATAGAAGACATGGGGACGAACCAATTTGTCATACTAATCCTTGATGCACTTTTTATGTGCTTCATTTGCAGTAGTTATGCCCCTTCTATGCTCGTTTAATTGCTAATTTCAATGAAGTAATCTCACACTTTTCTAAAGAAATGGGAGCCCCAATTTAGTGATGATTTAGGTAATTTAGAGGCTTGTTACCTTTATTCTGATAGTCCAAGGGTTTCAATAAATTATTTCTGGTCAATTATCATTTGCTTACGACATTAAAACATTTGACTGAAAACCATTGTTTTTGTTTCCGCAAAACTTTTGTTTACATTTCCTTTATAAAATTTGCGGAATGTGGATTGCGGAAACGCTTATTTTAATGTTTGAATTTTTTCTTCTGCATATATGCATTCCACATTGCGGATTGCAGAAGTTGGAAAGAAATTAAATGATAGAATTTTGAATATCGTTATTTCCTATTTCTGCAAATGTTTTGCAGAATGCGTATTACATAGACTGTAAATGATCCAAAATCATTCCCACAGTTCTGCAGTCCTGCATTTATGTATTTCCAGGTTTTTGACTCTCCGAATGTGGATTGCCAAAACGATAAATTTTGTAGAATTATTTCTGCATCTATGACATTCAAATTGCAGAAATGTGGCCCTTGCAGAAGCTTCGATCATAATATTTGTATTAAGGGGTTTCCGCATTCCTAATTACGGATTGCGGAAGTCGGAAGTGAATTGAATGACTTAATTTGAACATCACTTTTATGATTCCGCAACCATTTTGCGGAATGCGGATTGCGGAGATCTTAAGTTACCTAGAATCAGTTCTGCACTCTTGCACCTCCGCATTCCCGCATCTATGATTTGTGGTGTTTTTTGTCTTTTCAATTGCGGATTGCGGGGGAACGATAAATTTTCTACAATCATTTCCGCAATCCTGCATTTTCGCATTCTCGATTGCAAATTCAAATTGCAGAAATGCGGATTGTGGACGACATTTTCACATTTCCATCTGCCTAAAATTGATTCCTTATTTCCACATCGCATCACGGATTCCAAGAGGATGAAATTTCTAAATTTCAAAAATCATTTCCGACTTTCTACTTCCGCATTTTTTTTCACAGATTGTTTTTTAATCCCAAGTGTTGGTTTGTTTTAGATCTACGGTTCTATTTTAATTTCTTTAATGACATGAATTATTTAGGTTTAAATACTCTGGATAAAAAATTTCTTTTTACCATTTTCATGCTTCAATTTTACCTTCTGCAAATAGCTGTCATTATCATTTTTACCCTGTTATGGATTCTTGTTTTCTTCATCAATTTACAAGTATGCATGAAACAAAGCTTAATAATTTGGTTTATGAAGGTGCAAATTCCTTTCAATATGTTTTAAGCAGGGATTCCACTCAAGAAGAAAAGGGATTCATCCATCAATATCATCAAGAGCTTAAGATGAAGGCGCTGCAAGACAGAAAGCTCAAACTATCAGATGAATAAGGGCAAAAGGCTTGCAAGAAGCGGTGGTTTGTTTTTTATAATCTGCTGGGATTATTGGATTTCCCTATTATGAATCAAATAGCAAATTTTATTCCACCTAAGCTCATGATCACACAAGTTTATGAAAAGCATTTGCATTCTAAGGAGCGTATTGAAACGCTGGAGCATGTTCATGTAAAAGAAATTAAAGAGTTGGTTGATTTACTAGTTTCTTCAGGGATGAAGGTAAATGTGTTTATATGAGTATGGTCAAAGTCAAATAAGAGGGAGATAGAATTTTTCCTTTGCAAAGCTCAAATGCAGCTTGAACATGCTCAATATTAGGATATTGATGATCTGTTAAATGTTTTTTTCCAAGTGGAAATCTTCCCTTGGTAAATCTTAAGCAAATATTTTGTAATCCCTAATTTCATGGGAAGTTAGTTTCTTTTGTAACTTATTGTACCTATTATTTAAAGACACTTAGATCTCCTATTAGAAGGGGGAGAACCATTGGAGACATGCTGCTGCAAATGGAGTTGTAATTTGTTACAGCCTTTAATGAAATTTAGTCAGTATTCTCTTATATTTTCTTTTGGGTAATCTATTTATCAAGTTTTCTTGATGAGTATGGTTTTTCTTGCATTGATTCAATAATTCGATTTTCTTTGGTTATATAATAATAAGAATATGAATATGTATTTGATTTTTCATTTATGATTCATATGAAGATAAAGTAACAGGAAATTATTTTCTCTATTTCACATAATCTTATTCAATATTCTTATAATTGCAAAATTGTCCTTTTTGTTTTATATGTTAATTTGTTAATTAACATATCGTTTTTTAGAACAGTCACATGATATAAATCTTTGATTGAGAACAAATTTAGTTTTAACTATTTTTGTCCTTTATCAAATAAGGTATTATTAGATCTGATTTAAATTATCATTGGTCAGAGTGATAAGTACTAAAATTCCTAGATTTGATTGCTTTGAGGATTCATAACCCATAATTAGATTTAGATAGATCATACTTTTACTTATTTTCTTTTTTGCTTTCATTAACTTGCAATTAACCTTTAGGTATTTCCTTAAGGAAGAAAGTTTCACCTGAATAACTCTTAGAGTGCCAACGGAGGCCTAATATCCATCAGATTTAGCCATACCAAACAACTTGAGGATAGGATAATACTTGTGTATGATTATTTGAAGCCTTTGTACTGGGCTATCTCTTTTGCGTTGTTTCCTGGGACATCATCTAGCATATCCTAGGCTTCAACAAATGGCGCTAGAAGGAGGGATGTGATTAGGCATGCCTAAATGAAATACCATCAAACCTCCTCCTATCAGGACACTGATCATTACTAGAATTCAAACAGACGCATCCACATCAACTATCCCACAAACTAAGACTCAACCTACAGTCCCCATTACTCCCGTAACTGTACAAGAGATCAAAATACTTGAGACTAGTTTTGTTTCGCCAACCAGAGGACCTTTAAATCTTGATAAACTGATACAAATTACTCAGGATCTCACCTCCATATTAGAATATAGGACTGATTCAACCAAGAAACTGAGACAATCACTGTCTCAACAACATCCCATAAACAATTTACAGATTGATATTGAAAATCAGAACACAATCAGTCAGGAACTATTTCCTGAACCTATAAACAATCCATTGTTTGAAACGACAACTCAACCTAAGGATAATCCACAACCCAATATAGTGTTAGGGGGTCCATTTCCATCACCTCCTTCCTCATATTCATCATCATCAAAGGATTCATCTGAAAGTGATTCATCTTCAAGTTCTTCTACACCAGTAAACAACCCAATGGAAAATCAGCCTAATAGGCCATGGTTAGATCAGGATGTTGTGTTCATTTCCTCGGGATCAACATAGACTACCCAAAAATCCAGAGAAGTGGATCCCTAAATTTAATCCTGATGATAAAACACCGACAGGTGATCATATCAAGACTTTTATGCAATCCATTAGACTTAGAAATGTGGTACATGAAGATGTGGTTTGTAGGTTATTTCCTTACACCTTTGAAGGAAAGGATGCCACATGGTACTTCTCCTTAATAGCTAGGTCCATCACTTCCTGGACTGATTTTGAAACCTTATTTCTTGAAAATTTTGGGGATGATAGAACTCCTGAAGATCTAGTCATGGATTTGTCATCATTAAAAATTAAAGGGAAAGAAAGGGTCAAAGACTTTAACCAAAGGTTTTCCTCTTTAAAAAATAAGATCCCCCATAATGTTCTCCCAGGTGAAGAATTACTGGTGTCCTACTATGTTTTAGGTCTACCCATACCTATTTCTATGTGGGTCAAAAGAGCGCATAAAAACAAACTTCAAGAAGCTTTCCCTGAGGAAATATCAGTAGAGAAGGATATGTTTGGTCTGAAGAATAATCCAGATGTTCAAGCAAATCAACCTTCGACATCTCATAAAAAGAAAGAAAATATCCCTAAACTTTCCATACAAAACAAAGATCCTTTTGATATGGATAGTGTAAAGAAATGTTTACAGAAGATATCAAATGAAATGGTAGACTTAAGAAAAAAAAATACTGAGGGTTAATCTAATAATAGAGGATTTGTAAGACAACCTTTTAGAAGGCCTTATCAACCTCCTCAAAATCAAACTCTACCCACCCTTGATGAGGGATTGTCTTCAGAAGAACTTTATTCTATTTGCAGAGCTCTAGTCAGTGAGTCACAAACCATCCTTGATAATAACGAGGAAATCCCTAAAATACATGATACTAAGGAATCTGAACCTTCTGATGAAGAGAAAGATCAACATATTAATACAATCAATTATCTCGATGAATTACCTTTGTTTGAAGAAGAATGTGAACCAGAAGCAATATATAATGTACAACATCCTTACAACACTCGTAGTAAAGGGAAAGTGTCATAGGAATCTCCACCAGCATCTAACCCCAACAAAGGTAAAGATATAATGCAAAAGGGAGTAGTCATTCCTGAAATTAAATATAACGTATTTTAAGATCTCAAAAAGATGAAGGCTAATATTTCTTTATTTGAACTCAAGATACCTTCCGTGAGGGAAACCTTACCCAAAAGCATAATTCTTAATAAATCTAGAGAAGTTCAAAATAATAGTTTGGAAACCGTTATAAAGCCAAGTGGTCAAAAACCATCTGGGAAGAAGATGCATCCTTTTCTGCTTACTTTCGAGATATTTAATAGGAATGTACATAATTTCATGATAGAATATGGTGCTTCATCCAACGTCATGCCTCTTTCAACTTGTAATAAGCTTAATGTCTCTTGGGAACCTTCTCCTACCCAAATTGTCCAACTTGATAGATCAAGAGTCAGGGTAGTAGGAGAACTGAAATATGTCCTCATCACACTATCTGCCAATCCAAGAACCCATCAGACCATTGACATTGTAATTGATGATATTCCCAAATCCTATGGCATGTGGCTAAGAAGAGACTGGTCAGAGAAACTGAAGGGATAATTTGCTACCGATTGGTCCCATTTGTGGCTCCCATATAATGGTCAACCTAATACAATTAAAATCAATAGACAACCATACATGAGGCAAACAATCACATATATAAATGATCCCAACGAACCTGTTGTCTATTTCAGCACACATATTGAACATTACATGCTTGACACATTTTTTGGAAATTTTCCTGCTGATGTTTCACCCACTTAAAATATTGAAAGTCAATCCGGAATCGTAAATTACACTACTGTTCCTTTTTCTGGCACAATTGTACACAATGTATATAGTGTAAATACAAATTTTAGAATAGAAGTAAATTCTTGGACTTTATTTTTTGATGGTTCTAAATCAAAAGAAGGTGTTGGGGTAGGGTGTGTACTGATAGATCCAAAAGGAACCAAAATTATGATTGCTTGTAGGCTATAATTTGAGTGGTACAAATAATATTGTTGAATCTGAAGCTCTCGTTCAAGTTCTTAGAAAATTAATTGACTTAGGTGCTCAAGTTATAGAATGCTATGGAGATTCCGAGATTATTGTAAAACATGTTAGAAATAAAATCCATTGCATATCTTCTCGTTTGGTAAACTATCAGAAACAAGTCCAAGGCTTAACTAGTTTTTTTCAAAGCATTTAATAATAGGTCTATTCCTAGATCATGAAACTTTGATGCTAATCTATTCGCAAACACTACTTCCATATTAATTCCCCCCTGAGGGTTTAACCCCAGATAATTTTTCCATTGAGTTGATGTATAGACCTTCAATTCAAGATAATGTTACCAACTGGAAGGTATTTGATGATGATCACCAAACTTTAGATTTTATTAACAGCTCAAGACACTTTTAAAGAAATATCTATTGATGAAACTGAACATGAGAAATCGTTATCAGATCTGCAATTTCCTTCTAACTTAATTCCCAAATCAATAATTAATTTAGATAAATTTTACGATTTGAAGGATAAATTCAAAAATGCCACCAACTACAAAATTCATAGTTCTTCTTTGAATTATCGGCCTGACAACTTACGAACTAAGCAGAACCCTCAATTGATTAACCTTGGTATTGATTGTTCACCTGCTGAAAAAAGGGCTTACATAAAACTATGCAAGGAATTCAAAGATGTTTTTGCATGGAATTATGGTGATCTTAAAACATTTGACACTAAAATCATCCAGCATAACATTCCTATGAAACCTCAGGTTAAACCATATCAACAAAAGCTAAGGAAAATGCATCCTAGCCTAGAACCGCTAGTTAAGAATGAATTAGAGAAATTACATGCAAGAAGAATCTTATTTCTGGTCATACACACACAATGGGTTTGTAGTCTAGTCCCTTTTCGTAAAAGGAATGGGGAAATAAGACTTTGTGTGGATTTCAAGAATTTAAATAAGGCATCTGAAAAAGACAATTATCTTGTTCCCCCTATGGAACAAATATTACAAAAATTTGTGGGTGCAGAAATGTTCTCTTTACTAGATGGTTTCTCTGGTTACAATCATGTTTTGGTTACTCCTTCTGATCAACTCAAAACTACAATCAGGACACCTTGGGGAACTTTTGCTTATAGAAAAATTCCCTTTGTACTAATTAATGCAGGTGCTACCTTTCAAATAGCTATGGATATAACTTTCAGAGGCATGATGCATAATTCTGTAGTAGTTTATCTTGATGATAAAACTATTTATTCTAAGAAGAGACATGATCATCTATCTTCTCTTAGACAAGTTTTTGAAAGATGTTGGAAGTGTGGTATCTCTTTGAACCCAAAGAAGTCCATATTTGAGGTGACAGAAGGTAAATTTTTGGGGATTTTATAGTTTCTAAACATGGTATTATTATTGATCCTAAGAGAACTGATGCCATTGCTAAAATCGGGACTCCCAAGTTCTAAGAAATCTATGCAGTCTTTTCTGGGGAAGATAATTTTTTGTCAGAAGGTTTGTTCCAAACTTTGCTCATATAGTTAGACCTTTACAGGATTTAATAAAAAAGGATGTCTAGTTTAAGTGGTCTGATATTCAAAGAGACTCTTTTGTTGAAATTAGAAAATATTTTGGGGGAATCTCTTGCATTAATGTCGACGGTATTTCACAAAATATTTTATTCTTTATACATTGGCTAGTGAATTTTCTTATGCTGTTGTGTTAACACAGAAACATGTGGAATACATTGAAATTCCCATTTCTTTCATGAGCTCCACATTCAAATGCATTGAAATGAATTATCCTAAAATTGATAAGCAAGCTTATGCAATTTACAAATCTGTAAAACATTTCAGGCCATATCTCTTAAAGTCCAAGACTAAAGTCATTGTTCCTTATGCGGCAATACACAATGTCTTAATCTAGAAGGAACTTGGTGAAAAGTGTGCCCATTGGATAACTTCCCTTCAGGGAATATGATTTAGAAATAAAGCCTGCTAAGATTGTCAAGGGACAAGGGTTTGTGTTTTACTCGCCGCCCAATCCAATGATCCTCAAAAAGAACAATTTGAATGGAACCAAGAGAAAGGTGATTTGAGGATACTATAAATGTGATTTCTTCCTCTACATCTAAGTGTTATGATGAAATTAAATTCTTTCTTACACAAGGGTTTGCTCCTCAAACTTTAGACTTCAAGAAATGCAGAGCTTTGAGACTAAAGGATGCACCTTATCAATTAATCGATAATGTTTTGTTTAGGAGGAATTATGATGGAGTTTTTCTCATATGTCTTGATAAAACATAGACTGATAATATATTATTACAATTGCATGCATGACCTGCTAGATGACATTATGCAGGATAAACCACAGCTCATAAAGTCTTGTAGGCTGCGTATTATTGGCCAACTTTGTTTAAGGATGCACATGCCTTTTCTAGAAAGTGGTGAAGCTTGTCAGAAGAGTGATGGTAAAGTCAAGAGTCAGCCTTTCCCCTTCAACTAGTCATTGTCAAGTTTCCCTTTCAGAAGTGGGGATTAGATTTTGTTGGGTCCTATAAACCCTACTTCTTCATTACAACACCAATATATCTTGAATGCAACTGATTACTTTACTAGATGGGTAGAAGCGGTTCCCCATTAGGGTTTCAAATACAAATTAGGTGATATATTTTCTTGAAATTAATATTGTCACTAGTTTTGGGGGTTCTTGAATTTTTAGTGTTTGATAATCCTACTTCTCATCCATTGATCTTACTCAATATGCCCTGAAGAAGGGAATCAAGCTCAAATACTCTACCAATTATTACCCACAGGGGAATGGGTTTGGTTGAGTCTTCAAATAAGAATCTGGTAAACATCTTGAAGAAGACTATGGCCACTCATCATAAAAATTGGCATACTCAACTCTATAACACTCTTAGGCAGATTGAGTAACTCCAAAAGCTGCTATTGGTAACTCCCCTTACTGTTTGGTTTATGGTAAGGAATCTATTTTACCTTCCAATCTTTTACTTCCTTCATTACAATTGTCCCAATCATTTCAACATGATGATTCTCCTCCTCTTCAGAACATAATTGTGTCATTGCTTAAACTGGAAGAAGAGAGGGAGAAGCCAAAAACAAACTATACCAACACCAACAATTGGTCAAAAAATGGTTTGATGAGAAATCATCAACCAAAAGAGATTTTCAAGTAGGGTATTTGGTATTAAAATGGGGACAAACAACAAAAAGACAAAAATGATTACACTAAATTTCAACACTTGTGGCTAGGGGCCATTTCTTATTGCAGAAAAACATGGCCCTGGTACTGTCCAATTGCAAACAATGGAAGGTTTTCTTGAAACTTATCCAGTAAACATTCAGCTCTTGAAGAAATATTTTGTTTGAGGTAAGCATTGGCTTATCTATACATAAGATTTATTTTGTTTCTTTTATTTTCTTTTGTTTTTATTTAATTTTTCCCTTTCAAGATGTGTCAATAATGGAGCATTTTGGCCAGAGCTTATGGGGTAGTTCATCTCAAATCAATTGAAGAAAGATATAGGATGGCCATGAAAGACTACACTTTTCTTGGTCTATACCTGAAGATGTTTCCCCTATAAAATCTAGCTAGTAATTCATGCAGATTGTAGATTTATCCTTTCTCTGTTGAACCACCATTTTAAAAATATCTCATTTGATGGATAAGACATGTCCAGTAATTGGTTTTCTTGTCATATGTTCCATTAGTGGTTGGCAGTAAACACTTATGATCTGGTGTTGTTCTTTTCGCTATTTTGATTCCCATCTCAGTCATCTTGGAATTCAATAAAATACACCTACATAATTGGGAATTGCAAGATAGGAGGTCTTATTACAAGCTGTCCTATCATGATCATAGATATTTGATGGAATGACATTTCCATATCTAGCCACCTACTAGGGAGATGAATTTCAGTTATTTGTTGGAAGTTGGAGTATCCTATCACAGGTCGATCCATTCATGATCTACAGGTATTGGTGAATGGTGCTACTAGAATTTGGTTACCAAGCCAAGGTAGTGTCTTGCACTTTACAATCTAATAAATCCATTGTTTCCTTTTTGCAAATATATTTGTTGACTAAAGGACGGGGGGTCTTATCGCAAGCCATCCTGATCATGATCATGGGTTCTATTCTAGACTGAAATTACTATTATGTGGTCACCAAGCCATAGTAATTGCTTTTGGTGAAAACCTAAAATACAAGGAGTCTCTTGACAGGGCTAGCTTGTTCAGTTTATGGGAAGGAATTTGTGAATGGCATTGCCAAAACCTGATCAACAAGTCAGGGAAATGGTATTGTTTCAACAAAGTCAATTTTCTCTCTTAATATATATATATATATATATATATATATATATATATATATATATGGATACACTGAAGCATATGAGCTTTAACGGTGACATGCATGATATTTTAGAAGCGAGGAGATGATGGGACATTTTAGGGTTCTGCAGACCTGGGGGGATACAACCTGCAAACCCTAACTTGTTCTGGGATGGCGGCGACACTGATCCCAATGCCTCTCCATCACACATCAGCTGAATCCGGCTCGGAATATCATACAGTGGATGATGTTGATTATTTCCTCGATCCACTCGAGGGTAAAAGTATTTTTTACCACTCTCGGGACTTCAAACCACGAACCACCCCAAACTACGTTGCAACGGTTTTCACGATGGGTAAAATATTTCAGCAGACATCTGGTAACTACTCAGATGGTTTAAAGACACCTGGGGGGGATTTTCCAATGCTTCTCTACCGTTCACAGACCACTTGTCACTTGCAGCGGACAATTTTATTTCTGGCGATCCAGAATCTGCTTGTCCTCTTGCACCGACCCTCAGGGGTTCACCCTACTCCCTCTTTGAAAATTCCTTGCTCTTCAACCTTTGCGCTATGGTTCCTTTAGACTCTACTATCATCCACACAGCACACTCAACAGAGGGTTGGATGCTCGAATCGACATATCTCTCAGACCTACAGGAAAGTGGATGGCCTTTCCGGGACCTAACTGATCACCTGCTTCCCACAACAAACTTTGTAGAGGTACCTTTCTCCCATACGCCTGATGACTTCATATATTCCCTCTTTTGATCTGCTGCACATTCTAGTTTTGTTCCCCCAACAATCAGTGTCACTGGTCACTGCCCTCACTTTTCTCCCTTGAGAAACTGGGAGGTCTCACCCACTCGGAAATAGAAAGGAAATTTATTGAAAAACGTGCGGGATTATTTAAACCTTATCTGCAGCCAGAACGTCTTTGTCGCGAATTCTCTCAACATGGCTGAGACAATGATTGTTGGATGCGCTCGGGGAAAGTATCCCAGCTCTGAATTTTTGGATCGGTGGGTATCATCCAACAGGTCGACTCTGTTTGCCTACAAACCTGAGGTTATGGTCCTCTCCCGAGGCTGGTTCGTGTTCAAACTTAAAAATCGAGAGGACACTCAACGTGTCCTAAAGACTCACTAGAGCCTGGGAAACTCACCCATTCGTTTCAAATGCTGGACCCTGTTGTTCGACAATGATACTAAGAAATTTGATGTCATTCCCATCTGGGTTCGCCTTTCGGGCCTACCCTGGGAATTATGGAACCCGGAATCCTTCAAAGATATCAGAAATTCCCTAGGAGAATACATAGATGCAGACATGTCCTTCACTCACACCCATAAGTTCTCGGTTTCCAGGATCTTGGTCTCCATAAATGTTTGAGAAGGGCTACATGCACAACTCACCTTCACTTGGGATCTTGCACAGCGCATTCAAAAACTGGTCTATGAAGGAATTCCCTTTTGGTGTCACATATGCCATGGTTATGGTCATCTGGAAAATCATTGCCAGCTCTCTTTTCATCAGAAATCGGTCAAAACTCGAAAGCGGACGGATGGCACGAACTCAGAGGTTGGGGAGGGCTTGCAGAAAGCGTGCATATTGGATGAGGATTTGCAGGATGTTCTCCGTGACTCGGAATGTATGGAATCCGATGGGTCTCGGCCGGAGGACATCGGTGGGGTGGCACCAAACCCCCACTCGACCCCTACGGTTAGTGTGGCTGCTGATACAACCCCTCTGATGGCTCCTTCAGAGGCTTCTACTACTCCTCCCTCTCCGGGTAAGCTTGATAACCCTTCCTCTCTTTTATCCACAATTGAATCTACTTTTTTCTCTTTAAATCTGGAAACGGATGGTTCTACAACACCCCTCTTCGCTGCAAATCTCCAGAATCTCTCCCCTTTGTCCCACTCCACTCCCCATGGAACCTCTTCTCTAAACATGGACTACTCCATGGACCCCCTGAACCTGGCCCTCGCGGCTAAACATCCCATCCGCTTTCACCTATGCTCCTGTGACATCCCTATCCTCTCGAACACTCTCCCCGTCGGCACCGGCTTGGGCCTAAATACTTTACCTCGAAAACTACCTCGTGGTCGTGGTCCACCCTCTAATTTTGCTTCAGCACAACAGCAGGCTATCCAGGACCTTGCGGACGTCAAACAAAAAACCATCAACGAGGCACTTAGAGCAGTGCAGGCCCACCCAACGGTTAACCGATGAAACTTCTGTCTTTCAACTGTAGGGGTTTGGCAAGTAAACCTAAAAAGCTTGCTCTCAAGAGGCTGATTGTCTTACACCAGCCTGACATTTTTCTGCTACAAGAAACTATGGGGTCAGAGGCTAATGTTCTGGCATCTCTCTCAACTCTTTTTCCTGCTTATGCTTTCGTTTCTATTAGTGCGCATGGCCTCGCTAGGGGGCTTGCCTCGGGCTGGAGAAAAAACTCAACAAAATCCCTTAATACTTGGGGCTTTCCCTCTAGTTTGGGTGTGGATATTTTCCATGTTGGCTTAAACAAGACTTTCAAGATTGTTACGGACCCTACTTGGACCGTGTGATTTATTGGGACGCTTTCTGTCACAACTCTCTGTTTTTTGGGGGCGATATGATCTTAGGTGGAGACCTGAATTTCACTCTTGGATCCCACAAACTTTGGGGCCCTCTTGTTCAGTGCGATGCACTTGCTGGTTACTTTGGCCTACTACTGAAGGATTCTCGCCTCATCGACCTACAACCTCCCATTTTGAAGCCTACTTGGACAAATCGCAGAACCGGGGAGGGGAGAATCTCAAAGCAACTGGACCATTTTCTGCTTGCTGAGGACTTAGTGAGCCAAAACTATAGGATTAGACAATGGGTAGACTCTCGGGGAATTTCTGACCATCTACCTATTTGTTTAGAGATACTGGGCAACTCTACAAAACCTCCCATCCCTTTTAAACTCTGTGTTGCTTGGTTAAAGGAGGAGGAAGTTTCAAACATTATAAAAAACGTTTGGAATCCCTTCCAACTAGGGGAAGGTCTTTATGTTTCCCCACACTTTGTCAAAAATATTTCAAGAGTTAAAATCCTACTAAAAGACTGGGCACACAAAAATCGAGAACATGATGAACTAGAATTGATTCAGGTCGAAAGGGACTTGGCCTGTCTTCAAGAAGCTGATGGGGGATGTTTCTTTTTGCAGGAGTCAACTGAATTACTAAGATCCCTAGAAAAAACTCGTAATAAATTACTCTCTAAACAAGAGGAAGTTTGGAGATTAAAGAGAAGAGCCATCTGGCTCGAAAGTGGTGATGAAAATACAAAGTTTTTCCAGGCCTATGCTAAAGGACGAAAGGCTCAAAACACTATTTGGGATCTAAAAAATGAACATGGTGAGACTGTCTCCTCATTTGAGGACCTGGCCACCCTGGGTACTTCACATTTCAAAACTCTTTTTTCAGATACTCGTCATGCAAATATTGCTGAAGTCATCCGACTCTCTCAATTTTTTCTGCGAGCTATAAGTGAAGAAGATAATCAGAACCTAATGGGAGAAATCTATGAAGAGGAACTCAAAGAAACCCTACACATTTTTCAAAAGGACAAGATCCCGGGACTGGACGGGTGGACAATTGAATTCTTCCTTGAATATTTTGATACCATCGGCAACGATCTTCTTCTACTTGTCGAAGAATCCAGGCTTGGGGGCCTTGTTCACCCACCTCTAAATGCCACTTTCATTGCACTCATCCCCAAGTCTGATAAACCGGTTTCCATGGATGAATTCCACCCTATCTCACTCTGCAACATCACATACAAGGTTGTGTAAAAAATCATGGCAAAATGGCTAAAATGTGTTCTCTCAAATTTTATCTCCAAGGAACAATTTGGCTTCCTGGAAGGGCGGCAGATTCATGAAGCTATCAGGGTTTCTCAGGAAGGCTTACACTCTCAAAAATTAAAGGGCATAAAGGGTCTCTAATAAAAAATGATCTCTCAAAGGCCTTTGACAGAGTCAGCTGGATCTATCTTCGACTGCTAATGACACACCTAGGTTTTGACTATGCCTTCATAAAATGGACGATGAGATGCATTACTATAGCTTCCTTTGTTGTTCTCATAAATGGCTCCCCATCACAGTTCTTCTGTGTTGAAAGAGGAATCCACTAGGGCTGTCCATTGTCTCCACTACTCTTCCTTTTGGTGGCAGAAGGTCTTTGCTAAGCCATTCTGGCTACAAAATGCCAGGGCTCTTTCCATGGAATCTGCATCACCAACACTCTTCGGCTCTCTCACCTACTCTGTGTGGACGATATTCTAATCTTCTGTGATGGCTCGATTGGGGACGCTGAACAACTTAACAACATTCTGACACTCTTTCAAGATGCCACTGGCATGGTCATCAATGTCCTCAAATCCTCTATTACTCTCTACAAACTGACTGCTGCTGAACAATACAAGCACCTCACACTCTTTCCCTTTGAAATATTATTTTTGGATGAGGCCGTAAAATATCTGGGTTTTCATTTGAAGCCTAATGGCTACAAAATGTGTGACTGGACTTGGCTTCTTGAAAAACTAGAAAAGAGATTACTGATCTGGAGTTATCGATGGCTCTCCAGAGCTAGTCGACTTGTTCTCAATTAATCCATTCTGGAGGCCATCCCTGTGTATTGGATGTCGCTGGCCTAGATTCCTAAGGGCATTCGGGAAAAATACAGAAAAATATGCTTCCGGTTTCTCTGGTCTGGTCACTCGGATACTTATACTACACCTTGGGTTCACTGGGAGTGCCTAGCCTTGCTGAAATCCTTGGGGGGTTGGGGTCTCAAACATATACACTCTTTTGCTACATCACTGGCTGCAAGGGTGGGCTGGAGAATTCTCAACACTGATAATTTGTGGACGAAGGTTATTAAACAAAAGTACATCTCCCCGGACTCACTCATCTACTGGATTCGTAAACCCCTCAAAGCCTCGGGCGGGGATGTCTGTCATTTGGAAAGCAGTGTTGGCATACCTCCCCGCTCATTACTCAGGTACTTGCTTGGAAGGTTGGAAACATGACTCAAATCCGTATTGGTTCGGACCCGTGGATTGGGTGTCAAAATCATCATATACTCCTTGATCCACTCATTCATCATCTTCAACAATGTGGATTTTTCCATCTCTCTCAAATTGTTGAACCTATGACTACCACCTTCTGGCACTAGGGTTGGCAAAACTCGAAGGATCTGGATCTCCGGATGAATTTAACAACCAATGGAATGACTTTCTTATTGCTCGGCGTCTCTCTCATGTACGTATCACTGACTCCCCTGATGAACTTATCTGGTTGCTGACATCAAATGGTAGATATGCCCCAAAAATGGTCTACAAACTTTTAATGGAACAAACGCAACAATATGTCTAGCAAAAATGGTGGTGGAAAAAATATATGGAAGTCACATTTCCCCTCCAAATCAAAAATATTTATTTGGTGCACGCTTGCAAACCAGATCCCCACTTGGGACCGTATAAGGAAAAAACATATTGAAGGCCCAGGCTGGTGCATACTGTGCACACATGCCGTGGAATCATCTTCTCACCTTTTCCTTCACTGTCTGATCACAACAAATATTTGGTCTGAGCTGAAACTCATACATGCAGCAGTTGGTAAATGGGAAGGATAGACTATTGAAGAGGCTTGGAAACATTGGCACGATTCGCTGGACACCTCTTATATTCATGCCTTACCTATGATTGTTAGTTGGGGCATTTGGATTGCACGAAACCAATTGATATTTCATGGAAAATCAACTACTCCTACCATTTTGGTAAATCACTACATTTCGATCCTCTCCCACTTTCCACAGGAGAAATATCTTCTTATTTCCTGCATCCCCACTGAAGAACTTATAAACCCCTTACTTCCTTGGGCCTACTTTGATGGTGCTTCTCAGAACAACACCTATGGAGGGGGAGAAATTCTATATCTCTCAAAAACTCACTACTACAAGATTCACATGGGGCTGGGCAGTGGCACAAACAATTTTGCTGAACTCTATGCATTAAAACTGCTACTTCTTTTTGCACTGGAAATCCATTGCACACAGCTACAAATTTTTGGTGACTCCATGATCTTCATAAATTGGGTTAATCAATTACAGAGGTGCCACAATATGGTCTTATGCACAATGTTAGAAGAAACTTTGAGAATTATTGGATTGTTTGACAATTTCACTTGTAAACATGTCTACAGGGAAAGGAACAAGGAAGCCGACCTCTTGTCAAAACAGGGCTTGACACTTCCTCTCGGTCAATGAAAAATATTGGAACAGAACAATGATACTTTCCATGAACACTACCACAGGCTGTTCATAGAGGGACTTGAATTACAAATTTTTTTATTGGAACATACACTTTATTTAAAAAAAATTGGGCACTAGAAACACTTTTTATAGAAATTCTATGAATTTTTTCTGGATGTACTAATGATCGGATATTAAGCTCTCTCAGAAGAGCCTGGAACAACTTTTTCTGCAATTTTGATACTTGAAGCTGAAAAGCTTACTATCTGAAAGGGCTCTCTAAAGCTCTTATACAATATGTTATTTGATTATCCTTTAATGAAATTATGCTTTTTTCCAAGGAATATATATATATATATATATATATATATATATATGGATAAACAAACAAATAAATAAATTCAGCAAATACATGAATAAATTAATAATAATTCAAGATGACTTGTGATTTGGTGAATTGGAAATAGTGAAAAGTTTCTTCTAAGGTTTATCTTAAACTGCCCTCTCATGATTGCATATTAGTGCAGGAAACACCATTTGCCCCTAGGTTACTTTTCAATTGGATAAAATGACATTTGGTTTTGATTAAGGAAGGTTAAATTATGCCATAAATTAACTCTGCAAATTTTGTTGTATTTTATAAAGACATTTTTGAGCTACGTACTAAAATATCTTCTCATGATGCCATGATTCTTCCTGATCTTTGAAGATTATTTTTACAAAGACAACTGCTTCCCTAGCTAGTCGCCATTTGTTGCTTGCACAATAGATCCCAGTTTAGTGATGATTTAGGTAATTTAGAGGCTTGTTACCTTTATTTTGATAGTCCAAGGGTTTCAATAACTTATTCTTGGTCAATTATCATTTGCTTCCGACATTAAAACATTTAACTAAAAACCATTGTTTTTGTTTCCGCAAAAAAATTGTTTACATTTCCTTTATAAAAATTGCGGATTGCAGAAACGCCGAGTTTAATGTTTGAATTTTTGCTTCCGCATATCCACATTCCGCATTGCGTATTGCGGAAGTTGGAAGGCAATTAAATGATAGAATTTCGAATGTCTCTATTTCCGATTTCCGCAAATGTTTTTGCAGAATACGGATTGCGGAGACCTTAAATTATCCAAAATCATTCCCGCAGTTCCACAGTCCCGCATTTACGTATTTCTGCGTTTTCGACTTTCCGAATGCGGATTGCAGAAAAGTCACATGATATAAATATTTTATTGAGAACAAATTTTGTTTTAACTTTTTTTCCTTTATCAAAGAAGGTACTATTAGATCTGATTTAAATTAGCATTGGTCAGAGTGGAAAGTACTAAAATTACTAGATCTAATTGCTCTGAGGTTTCATAACCCATAATTAGATTTAGATAGATCATAATTTTACTTATTTTCTTTTCTTCTTTCACTAACTTGAGGATAGGATAATACTTGCATAGAGTTCCAATGGAGGCCTAATATCCGTCATAGCTAGCCATACCAAACAGCTTGAGGATAGGATAATACTTGCATAGGATTATTTGAAGCATTTGGACTGGGCTATCTATTTTGTGTTGTTGCTTGGGACATCATCCATCATATCATAGGATTCAACACTACTCATCATCCATTGAAACATAGTTTTCAAAGACTTATTTACAGCCTCTACTTCTCCAATTGATTGCGAATATTATGACTAAGATAAGTCTTGAATGAAACCAATCTTTTCAGCTAATTTCACCATCATCTTGTTTTGGAAATGAATGCCATTATCTATGACGATCTCTATAGGTATACCAAATCCATCTATGATTTGGTTGAACACAAAGTGTGTTTTTGTTGCATCATTGTATGTGAAAGTAGGCATGGATTCAACCTACTTATTGAAGTAGTCCACAACCACAATAAAGTATTTATGGACTTTTGTTGATTCTGGATTACAATTTGTATAATATATCCCCCATTTTGTGAAGGGGCTAAAGGTGATAATGGGTTAAAGTGGAGCAGGGTGTGTGTGCATCTTCCTGGTAAATATTTGACATGGGTGAAACTTCTTGACCACTTCAACACAATCTTTAAATATTGAAGGAAAAAAATATCCACCACACAATATCTTTTGGGTTGTAGCAAGCCTTGATAAGTGACCTCCACATGATCCTCCATGGAAATCATTTAAAACCTTCTCATATTCTTCATGAGTTAGACATTGTCTCATAATTACATCAACTCCTTCAAAATAGAAAGTGTCTCCAATAATAACATAATGTTTCACTTGGTGATTAATTCTTTGTCAATATTCACGAGAAAGATGATCTTGGACCCTCTAGTTTTGGAGGTATACCAAGATTTTTCTGTACTAGAGGGTCATTTTATTTGATGAGGGAAATGTGTTCATTAAGTGATGATTCATTTCCCACTATTTCCTTACCATATCTAGGAAGTTTCGTCATGAGTTCGTCAAATGCCAAATGTTTCTTTGATTTTTCTTACACTCCCTAGATTGAAATTTTCTAGGATCAAATCCACTTATTGTACTTGCCTCAACAATTTGTCAAGAAAATATGTTTAGAAGGGATTGATATCTGCAATTATGGTTGTTAGTCTTAGTATAATATAGTGCCAAAGTCTTTGCACCGCATGAAATGATCATAGTGTTAGCTTCTCGATGTGATAATACCTTAGCTTAGGATTGATCAAGTTCTTTCTTATATAATAGATGACATGTTCCTAGTGAAATCCATATTCTTTAACCATGACCATTCCAATGGTTGACTCCTACGCCACTAGATATAAAAGGAAATCCTTTCTATAGTTTGGTGGACTCAGCAATGGGGAAGACTTAGAGAATTTTTTAATGCATCATAAGACCTCTAAGCATTATTATACCAAAAGAATGGAACCCCTTTCCTAAAAAGATGCATGAAACCCTTCATGATCTTGGCGTAGTTGGAAATGAGGTTGTGTAAGAAATTGGCCTTTCCATGGAGGATTTGTAATTATCATAGGTTGCACAGGGGAGGCAATGGAATTATTGCCTCAACCTTAAATGGATCTACCAAAGTGCCATATTTTGAAATGATGAAACCAAGTAACCATTTTGAAACGGCATAGAAGATTCAATTATGTGTAGTCGCCATTTGTTGCTTGCACAATAGATCCCAGTTTAGTGATGATTTAGGTAATTTAGAGGCTTGTTACCTTTATTTTGATAGTCCAAGGGTTTCAATAACTTATTCTTGGTCAATTATCATTTGCTTCCGACATTAAAACATTTAACTAAAAACCATTGTTTTTGTTTCCGCAAAAAAATTGTTTACATTTCCTTTATAAAAATTGCGGATTGCAGAAACGCCGAGTTTAATGTTTGAATTTTTGCTTCCGCATATCCACATTCCGCATTGCGTATTGCGGAAGTTGGAAGGCAATTAAATGATAGAATTTCGAATGTCTCTATTTCCGATTTCCGCAAATGTTTTTGCAGAATACGGATTGCGGAGACCTTAAATTATCCAAAATCATTCCCGCAGTTCCACAGTCCCGCATTTACGTATTTCTGCGTTTTCGACTTTCCGAATGCGGATTGCAGAAAAGTCACATGATATAAATATTTTATTGAGAACAAATTTTGTTTTAACTTTTTTTCCTTTATCAAAGAAGGTACTATTAGATCTGATTTAAATTAGCATTGGTCAGAGTGGAAAGTACTAAAATTACTAGATCTAATTGCTCTGAGGTTTCATAACCCATAATTAGATTTAGATAGATCATAATTTTACTTATTTTCTTTTCTTCTTTCACTAACTTGAGGATAGGATAATACTTGCATAGAGTTCCAATGGAGGCCTAATATCCGTCATAGCTAGCCATACCAAACAGCTTGAGGATAGGATAATACTTGCATAGGATTATTTGAAGCATTTGGACTGGGCTATCTATTTTGTGTTGTTGCTTGGGACATCATCCATCATATCATAGGATTCAACACTACTCATCATCCATTGAAACATAGTTTTCAAAGACTTATTTACAGCCTCTACTTCTCCAATTGATTGCGAATATTATGACTAAGATAAGTCTTGAATGAAACCAATCTTTTCAGCTAATTTCACCATCATCTTGTTTTGGAAATGAATGCCATTATCTATGACGATCTCTATAGGTATACCAAATCCATCTATGATTTGGTTGAACACAAAGTGTGTTTTTGTTGCATCATTGTATGTGAAAGTAGGCATGGATTCAACCTACTTATTGAAGTAGTCCACAACCACAATAAAGTATTTATGGACTTTTGTTGATTCTGGATTACAATTTGTATAATATATCCCCCATTTTGTGAAGGGGCTAAAGGTGATAATGGGTTAAAGTGGAGCAGGGTGTGTGTGCATCTTCCTGGTAAATATTTGACATGGGTGAAACTTCTTGACCACTTCAACACAATCTTTAAATATTGAAGGAAAAAAATATCCACCACACAATATCTTTTGGGTTGTAGCAAGCCTTGATAAGTGACCTCCACATGATCCTCCATGGAAATCATTTAAAACCTTCTCATATTCTTCATGAGTTAGACATTGTCTCATAATTACATCAACTCCTTCAAAATAGAAAGTGTCTCCAATAATAACATAATGTTTCACTTGGTGATTAATTCTTTGTCAATATTCACGAGAAAGATGATCTTGGACCCTCTAGTTTTGGAGGTATACCAAGATTTTTCTGTACTAGAGGGTCATTTTATTTGATGAGGGAAATGTGTTCATTAAGTGATGATTCATTTCCCACTATTTCCTTACCATATCTAGGAAGTTTCGTCATGAGTTCGTCAAATGCCAAATGTTTCTTTGATTTTTCTTACACTCCCTAGATTGAAATTTTCTAGGATCAAATCCACTTATTGTACTTGCCTCAACAATTTGTCAAGAAAATATGTTTAGAAGGGATTGATATCTGCAATTATGGTTGTTAGTCTTAGTATAATATAGTGCCAAAGTCTTTGCACCGCATGAAATGATCATAGTGTTAGCTTCTCGATGTGATAATACCTTAGCTTAGGATTGATCAAGTTCTTTCTTATATAATAGATGACATGTTCCTAGTGAAATCCATATTCTTTAACCATGACCATTCCAATGGTTGACTCCTACGCCACTAGATATAAAAGGAAATCCTTTCTATAGTTTGGTGGACTCAGCAATGGGGAAGACTTAGAGAATTTTTTAATGCATCATAAGACCTCTAAGCATTATTATACCAAAAGAATGGAACCCCTTTCCTAAAAAGATGCATGAAACCCTTCATGATCTTGGCGTAGTTGGAAATGAGGTTGTGTAAGAAATTGGCCTTTCCATGGAGGATTTGTAATTATCATAGGTTGCACAGGGGAGGCAATGGAATTATTGCCTCAACCTTAAATGGATCTACCAAAGTGCCATATTTTGAAATGATGAAACCAAGTAACCATTTTGAAACGGCATAGAAGATTCAATTATGTGTATTCATACGAATCATGTAATAATGACATATCGAAGAACGACCTCATATGTTTTGGATGGTCAATTATCTTTGCGGATTTAGCCATCAAGTCATATAAGTAGGCTTTATGATCTTCTGTATGTCGTGAAAATTGTATGACATAGCACATTGAAACATGGCTCTAGTGTTTTTGAGGCCAAATGGAATCTTCTTGTATGCTAAATTTCCTTAGGGACATATGACTGATCTCTTATTTTTTTGTGAGTAAGAGATAGAAATTATATTACTAACTCAAAAGAATTGTACATATAGTTACAAAAAAACCCTTCTTGGGTTGCGGGTTGCTTCTGGATCCTTCGTATCTTCTTATCAGCTTTACACTTTTACAATCTTTAGCAAAACACTGTTGTACCAATATTTTGACACAAAGAATCACACCCAACAAAATTTCCCTTCCCCCTATAGACCTGGTTCCCCACATAAATCCTTTCCACACTCATTCCCAACACACTCATTAATAAAATGATCCATGAATGGGGTAGGATAATTATCCTTAGGATGTGCCATATTTAGGTCTTGGAAGTCAGTACACACTGGAATGTTTCTTTGTTTCTTATCTATGAGTACCAAATTAGACACCCATTCAGTTAAAGGGACATGATAGATGAAATTGGCACAAAGAATTTTCTCCACGTCTGCTTTTATAGCAACAACCTTTATAGGGTTAATTGATCATATCTTTTTTCAAACCAACTTAACATTTAGATATCTTTTAATTTCATGTTCAATGATGGTTGGACATCTCTTCATAAGACCAAGAAAAAATGTCCCTATATTCCTTAAACAATGCAGTGTAGGTTTCAATCTCTTCTAAGAAATATGCAACAATAAAGTCATTTTCAACAACTCTAGGAGTTCAATTAATATTAATGGGGATGTTTTTAGATATATTATCCATATTCCCCTTTGCATAAACTTCGTATGTATCAAGAGGAATCCCATGCCAATCCATAGTTCTCGATCTGATAACTCCACTCTCATCAATCCTTACTCCATTTTTGGTACATAAGAATAATTCACTTTGGTGCATATCCTTCCATGATATTTCTCCAAAGCCGTGGCCTCTAAAATAGATTCACTGTAAGGCATGACCATATCTAAGGGATATTGACAAGGTAAAGAATTGATGGCCCAAATAGGCATGTTGTATTAATCACATACATCCATAGGTGTATACTTATGATCATGTTCTACTACATTCATTAAAATAACTTGATATGCAATATCGGATACAGACAAAGCGGGTGATGCCCTTCTAAACCCAACTCCATGATTGGGTTCCAACACTATCCACGGATCTTTAAAATAAGACGTCCTAAAGTAACATACTCTTACTGCGGATTTTGTGGTGACAGAAGAGATTGCGTGTATTGGGGAAATATTGTCATTCGGGTTGGATTGGGGGAAATTAAAAGTGCCCAACTCCATGATTGGGTTCCAACACTATCCACGGATCTTTAAAATAAGACGTCCTAAAGTAACATACTCTTACTGCGGATTTTGTGGTGACAGAAGAGATTGCGTGTATTGGGGAAATATTGTCATTCGGGTTGGATGGAGGGAAATTAAAAGTGCCCATTAGGATAGGGTATATCCCCACTCCAACGTTTTCACAAGCCTTCTTGGAATTCCCAACTAAAGGAACATTTTCTCTAGTAGATTGGTTGGAACCATTTCTGCAAAATGGTAGTTGGTCTATTGTGACAATTTTTCCTTCATGTGGAAATTTAATCACTCAAAAAATCTAAGAGACCACCATCAATATTGCATAAGTCCAACTATGACCTAATAGAAGGTTGTAAAATAATGGAGCTCAACGAATTCCACCTCCACGATCATAGTGTTTCCCCCTATGTCCACTAGGAGATCTAGGATAATTCCATGAGTTGGAAGCCCTTTCGAATGCCTTCAACATGGTTTTTGAAGGAACAATATTTGGAGAGCCTATAGCTTTCCAACATGGCAAGGACATAACACATGTGGAGGGCCCCTCATCCACTATAGTCTTGAAAATGTTTGACCCTCTAGTCGATACCTGGATCTAAAACGTGGCATGATGAGGTAAGTGGGGCTTCCAATTATCCAAGCCAAACATGATCAATTGAGAATCCAAAGGATCTAAGGCTTACATTGTTGTTAGCAGAGTCTTACATTTCATAGGACATCTTTGGAGGAGATCAATCATAAACATTGTGCACAAAGCTTGGGCCAACTCTTCAACTATACTATAGTTATGAGCAACATGTGCATTGGGATTGTAAGTATTATATTTTAACACACATTTCGACATGCAAGGCATTATGTTGTTGGCCAAATTTTCAATGTCCAGAGGACTAGCCATTTTTGGTTCAAGAGGATCTTTCCCTTTGGACCCAAACGTAGATGTGCCATAATTCTGAGCTCTATCCTATATGTTCACCTCTTTTTCACACATATAAATGTTTGCATTAACTGTGTTTCCCCCTTTTGAGAAGGCTCCTTTATTCCCCCCTTGCCTGGGTGCAGGGTTGGTAGAGGCGTTGACAATCATTTGTTGATGTTGTGGAGGGAATGGGTTGGTCAAGATAGTTGGTTGCTTGTAAACTTCCTGTTGTGGAATCAAACATTGAGGAACCTCCATCTTGGGACATTTATGAGTTAAATGATCCTCTACACACAATTTGCATGGGAATTTCACCTTCTTCTTCTCCTTTTTGTCCCACCATCATTGTTGTTGTTTTTATTTGCATTATTATTCCATTTATTTCCATTTTTCTTATTCTTATTATGTTTATTCCCTCTAGGATGTTGGTTTTCGTTTTTATTAGATGTCTGTATTGACATCACATCAGATGTTGGGTTGGGATTAGGGTTGTTTGTGTTGGTATGAGCAACTACAGGTGGATTTAAATACATTTGTCCCAATTGATTGGAAACCTAGTTAGCAGCAACATTCTCTACTGATTCAATCACACCATCGGCATGTGGCCTAGGTTTAGGCTGAGTCAGATCAATATCTTCTCTAGGATTAGTAGGATAAATCTAATATAACATACGATATTATGAACACACCAAGTATAATTGTTGGGCCTTGATTATTTCTTGTTCTTCCATCTTGACCCTTAAAAGAGCTGTGTCTTTCACGATGAATGGTTGTAATGACTTAATGAACCAATGAACTAAAAAATCATCGGGAATCTGAGCTTTTATAAGGTGGTGCCTCCTTTCCCACTCATTAATGTGATTAGAGATATTTGTGGACTTATCTTTTCTAAACAACATCAAAATATCAGTGATTGAAAGTGATTGAGAAAATTCATTGCAATTGCATCAAAATTTTGTAAAGAAGCACGTGGTAGCTTGATATACCATTTGGAAGCCACCCCAGTTAGTGTTCTATGTAAGAGATGAATCCTAATGTTGTCGTCCATCAATGAGTTGGAAGAACACCAATGTGGAACATCATGACATGCTTGGTTGGGTCATCTCCAGATTTTCCTTCAAATTTAGGAATGTCATAAGGGAGTTTCATGGGGACCGGGGCCAACTAGGATTGTGGAACATTGGTTCATTGGTTATCTTTGTTAAGTTGAGTAGATTCAAATTTTCCAATAATGGTAAATTCATTTGTGCGATTGGGTTACGATTACCTGAGGCATTTCCTTCCCAATGGTTTGTATTCATGAAAGAATGTTTTGGAACACAAGGACTTCCAAGAGCCATAAAAGGATTTTGTTGATTTCCATGCATGTGAGGGTAGGTAGGTTGTGTTTGGACATATGGTTTAGAATATATGATGGTTATGCCCCCCATTCCAGGGAAAGGCATGCTAACTTGAAGCATTTTAAAGTTTGAAATAGGTCCAATTCTCATACCCCTAATTCCAAGGATAGACATACTCCCATGAGGCACATTGAAGCATAAAGAAAATCTAGTACCCATGCCCCCAATTCCAAGGAAATGCATACTACCCTAGGGTGTACTAAAGCCTAAACAAGCTCTTTTACTCATACCCCCTATCCCTGGAAAAGGCACACTGCCTTGGGGCATTCTAGAACTTGGAGTAGCTTCAATGATCATAGATGGGTTTGAAATAGACATATCATGTCCACCTATGAAAAAAAATGCATTGAATGGAATCAAGGAGGCACTACCAATGGCAATGATAGGAGGTATACTAGTAGGCACTTATTGTAATCTAGGTAATGACATCCAAAAAGTGAAGGGATTACTATTTTGTGTTATAGATACTACATTCCTAGCCCCACTCGCAAGATAAATAGTTGAAGGAATTGATCCTCCGTTAGACACTTTTGATGGAAAAGGGAACCATGTCGTTTATATTGCAAACAATGCAGTTGGGTTTACTCCTCCCATAGGGTTTGCGGTGACTAGATGGGGGTGATATTCCCTAAAGTAGGTATATCCCCCATGTTTTCAATGTTCCTTCTACATGCCCACTCAAACAAAGGATTATAATGTACTATAAAACATTCCCTGTTGGATTCTTGATTTTGAACAAAAACTAGGCTTGGAGGTGGATTTAATCCACCTTCTGGATCAAAAAGTTCCTCAATATAAATTGTTCTTGAGTATTCGTGAACAAGCGGGTGACTACTCCTTGGATATATACTAAAGTACCTATCAATGCTACTAAGGTATCCTTATTCGAACAACCTATCTAAATCACTAGATCTAGATCGTGTTTCCTCTTCAACAAGGTGAATTTCAAGTTCTAGGTTTCCTCCTTCTACCCCCTTTGGGAGTGGATCACTATGATCCAACCTCCTAATTTTAATAGGTAACTCTCTCATTTTTAGGTGAAAGTATTTGGATCCTTCTAGATATATGAATATTTTTGTCAACCACTTTGGCTTAAATAGACACAAAGGAAGAAGCTTTACAACTTGAATTACAATAGACCCACACTCACTAAAAGTTCCTAAAAAATTTAACACAAGAAAGCTAACTCTTCTAAAGATAAGCCCGGGTTTATTAATGCCTAGCACTAATAAGTGAAGACCTACACAAGATCCTTCTAGAGGTCAACCTGGGATGACCAAGGCCCAAGTCTGACTAGTGAAGGTTCAAATGAGACAATTACACTAATCCTCATGCAACAATTGCCAAGGGTGCAAGTACTTGCCTTTGACAAATACACTCCCAAGGAGATGAAATAGATATTCTATGCTTGTCTCAAGTACCGCAATACTTTCCACTTGTAGTCACCTAGGTGAAACCTAGGAAGAGCAACTATGGATACCATGTCACACTAGGTAGTTAGGCGGAACAACCATCGAAAAGAGCTTCTGCGAATGGGAAGGGAATGTAGGACTAACTCCTAGACCCAAAACTCTCATTATAGTAGTGGTGTCACCCTGAGGACCTGCCACAACAAAAGAATTCTGAGGCTCACATAACCCCACTAACTCAAGTTCTAGGAGACAATATGACCACTTGAACTAGGTTAACCTATCGCTTGACACATATGTTAGAGGTTCTTTCCCGACAAATAATTCACATTACTAATGGATTTTACACTCTTTATTGTTCTTACTCTTGTTTTATGTGGCCTTAGATAATTTCACTCTCCAATCCTAGCACCAAGACCATAGAACATATGTTATTTGTTGGTTTTTAAATAGAAAATTCCCTAGTTCTTTTATTATACAACTACTTTTAAAAAATCAGCAATATTCAAGAACTTAAAATGATAAGGAATCACACAATTTAAATGCCAATAAGGAAATTTGAATGACTTTCAAGCATTAACCATTCTCCAACATAAGATAAGGCATTCAAATGTTTCATACAATAAATTCTTTCATGTATTCCAAACAATAATTTTTTGTTCAAAATCAAATGAAACTAATCCAAATTTTCTTTTCTTAATAAAATAAAAATCAAGATCAACACTTACAAATGCAATACTAAATTGAAATGCTAATATGCTCACTATTGCGCAAAAACAATACACAACTCTTTTCTTTTCACCAAATCTTGCACAAACAATTCAAGAAGAAAAAACTAATGAGATTTTCTTAGGCTCGGAAAGGCACAAATAGGTATACTCAGAAGGAAAGGTTTTGGTGTTTATTTCACCTATCAAAAAGGGAAAATGCACTTACACTCACTTTTTCACACTAAAAGATACAACACTCAACACAAAAGGAAAACAAGGTGGAAATGACACTAAAATATTTTTTTATGTCACTTCACTTGAAGGAAAAAAACCATCCAAAAACTACTTAATGAACTCCAAACAAAAGGCACTAGCCCCTATCCTTTCGTAAAGAACCAAACAAAGCTCCGGGAGAAAAAAATGGCAAAATAATAAAAACGCTTGTGCTCTCCCCCCCATACGATTGTACAGTGAGGAAATTGTGTGGCCATGCATTTGTCTCTATAGAGAAGTGCATGGGATCCCTACTACACGCACTTGTATACACTATAGGATATGCGGGATACCTAGATTTGACTAGAATGGGTAAAACACAAGAAAATGCTTCAACTTTTGGAAAACGAAAGGGCTTTGGACTATGACATGATATTATAGGATTGAAAACACCCAAAATTTTCCAAGGAAATCATTCTACAAAGACCCTACAAAGAAGTTTCTCCCCAATGGAGTCATCGGTTATGTTGTGGGAAAAAAATTCCTAATGACTAGGGTATGTCACCAACATACTAGGATAAGTGAAATATGATAATATGTCTTGTTCTACATGCAGATCGGGTTCATAAAAGCATACTTTCACCACTCTTTGAATCTAAACAATAGGAAAAAGTAATAGAAAGAGATATGAAGGAAACGGAAGAACCTTTTTCGAGGGTTGATCCTTGTTGCTCCTACTTTGCTCCTTTGATTTGATCCCTATCAACAATCTGAGACCTACAAAGACACCAAGTACCCTCCTCACAAGCTTTTGAATTTGTTAACACCTAAATCTCCCACACATGTGAAATTTTTGCTAATATTGTAGGAGGACATCATCAACACACATGTAACTCATTAAATACATCCTCATCAAATATGCAATGGAAATTGAGCCTTAGAATTATAAATTCATTCATTATGGATAACCACGCAACATTTGCTTAGGAACCCAAATTGATAGTACAACCTTTTGCATAGCAGCCCACACTAATCATCGCGAAGTTTTCTTTGAAAGTTGTGCTATTTAATCAATGGTGGGACCATCTACCTTCCACGGTGCATTCAAGGCTCATAGCAACGCTCTTGGTTCCCAAATTCAAATTGGACTCCTCACATGCATGGGAGAATTCAATAGCCCCCTTCACGTATTTGGAAATCCACTTCACAAGCAAGGGTGTTTGCATTGGGATCTAGATGTTTCTTGGCCTCCATTGGCCTATGAAAGGAATCTATGGGAATGCATTCTATAGAGAATAATTAAGAGAAAATTTATGCTACAAGAATTGGTTTGGGAGCTCAATTTCAACCCACTTCTTACCACCAGTTGGCATGCAAATCTCCCTTGCTTTCTTCCCCTAAGAAGCAAGAGTTTAGTCCTTTGTTCTAAGTTTTTTATCAATCATTTATGTGGAAAAAAGGGGAACCTCCATAAGGGATATTTTTTGCTTCTGTTGAAGCCTTAACCTACTAGGTGACACCACTGTAACAAACTTTTTCCTTGGGAAATCATCATTTGGTTTAGCACGCTCTCTCTCTCTTTTATTTTTCTTAGCACTTGTCCATTTTGTTTTATTTCTTTCTTTGAGTCTTTCTTTTCCATTTGATGTATGGAACACTAACCCACATCTAACATTTGTATCCTTGTTGCAACCTACAAGGATCCCAAGAGGAAAGAGAACTCACCCTTGTGACAATTTTCCCTCAATAGACTTTAATGAAATATTCAAATAAAATAAGGAGATTTACGCAATATCAACCAACATTAGTAATATTCTTACAACTTATAAGTTCCCTTCAACCAATCAACTATTAAACATATTACGCTTGTATATGGGGGAGGGAACGATAATAAATTTCATTAATGCAATAAAGTAATACAATCAGTTACCTTCATTGTTGTTCGGCACCTTTTGAATCCAACGATCGAGTTCCTCTTCTCTTGAAACACCAAAAATCCTGCATCCAATATTCCACATGTGCATATGATGGATTCATGTAGGGGTGATGAATCCAAAACTTAGGAAAATGATACTCAAGGATAGGAATCCGTGAGGGAATGAGGGGATCAATGAGTATAATAAGATGACGAGATTCCTCTAGCATAAAAATGTAATGGGTGTGCCCCCAAGTTGGTCCATCTAATCCCATTTTATTTCATGTTTGGGATAGTTGAGATGGTTTCCAGTAAGTTCCATGAGTTTCAAATGAGACCAACTAACTAGAAACTCTCATAACTTGCATTTTTTTTAATTTGTATATTTTTGTAGCCATTTTTTAAGGCCCAAACGCCTTTCTCAAAAGAAACATGCATGGCACGCACCTTACTGGACAATAAGGTGCGTGGGATCTCATTTTCACTTGCAATTTTGTTATTTCAAGGGGTGATGAGTTGGGATCTCTTTTGAGTGATGTAGATCAACAAATAGGGTTAAATTAGGGGCTATTACACTATGATGAGTTCATGATTGTGATCGAACATGGACACTTAGGTGTCATCTTTGGATGTTGTCATCACAAACAAGGAGGTTCCAATTTGTGCTATAACATTAATCTATAGAAGTGTAACTTCTTGAAGGAGTAGTTAGTATGCCTTGGGTTTGTGATTTCCCAAGAAGGTATAAATATGGATCTTGAAAAGATGAAGAAAATAATAGAATGGTCAATTTTTAAGACCACTTTTGAAGTGATAATTTTTCGTGGATTGGCTAGATTTTTATAGGGAATTCATAAGGAATTTCAATGGGATATGTGCACCTTTGGATGCTTTCATGAGGAAAGGAGATTTCAAATGGAATGTTGCTGCACAAAAAGGATTTGAATTGTTGAAGAAGAAGGTTATTGAAATACCCGTGTTGTCTTTGTTGGATTTTGACAAAGTTTTTCAAGTTGATTGTGATGTTAATGGCACGACCATTGGAGTAGTAATGAGTCAAGAAGGATGACCAATTGCTTTCTTCAATGAAAATATGAATGAAGCTAAACATAAATATTTTTTATGATCGTAAATTTTATGTAATTGTGCATGAATTGAATAAGTGGAGGCATTACTTGCTACCAAAATAATTTGTTCTTTACATTGATAATCAAGCATTAAGGTATTTGAAAAACCAGTCTATATTGAATCAAAGACACATGAAATGGGTTGAATTTTTGAAAAGTTATTACTTTGAATTGAAACATAAATAAGGTAAGTCAATTAGAGTTGTATATGTGATATGACCCAAGGGGGGTCATATATGGGGTTAAATGTATATGATATTACCCCAAGGAGGGCATATATGGGGCTATATGGGGAAATTGTACATGTATGGATGTAAATGAATAAGTAATAGTGGTCGTCCCTAATGAAGGGACCACATGTACAATGAGTGAACAAGTATATATAGAGGTAATGTAGTCAATGTTGAGAACATGTGAAAGGATTATGTGAATATATTGGGGTGATTGGAGAAGGAGTTATTTAAGGAGTTATTGTGTAACTTATCTATTTATCTATATTGAAGTTGTGCTCCATTTTTATGTCACTACACATGGTGGGTACTCTTGTCTCTTATGTTATCTTAGTTGTTCATCCCATCCCTCATGATTAGACAAATACTATAATTTCAGGGATTGGAATTATCTTGAAATCTATGGGACACCTTTTCTCCAAAAAATTTTCCAACCATTAGACCTTCTCCCCTCCATCTATCAGTTCTAACAATTCTTGGTTTTTGTGTGCATGTTTTGTGGGCCTCATGGACCATAATCTATCCTCCACAACAATTGTTGAAAATTACGAAAGGAAAGTTAAATTTAATTTAGGGAGTTAGGTGGGATGAGTTACATGGACTAATTTTGGTAGAGTCCCACTCAAATTCATTTAATTGAACATTAAAGAATTGGTACAACCATTCAAGAAGGGATTTTTAAGTTTTTTTTGGTTTTTTTAGAATGAGAAAAAAATAGAGTAAGTGGAGGAGATGAGAGAGAGTAGAGGAGAAGGCCACAACCATAGTTTAGAAGAAAGGAGGATTTCTTGGATGTAGAAGTAAAAGAATACGACAACTGCGTGAATAAGGAAAGAGAGGAAAGAAGGAGAATTGTAAGATAAGAAGATGAAGAACCCAGCTATTGAAGTGAAGAAAACAAAAAATTAATTTTTGGATAATGATTTTTGTAAATGTAAACCCATATAAGACTTAGAACAAAAGGCATATTTCCTTTTATTTTATGTTGTAGAAGTTGATAGAACTCATAACTGTAATTTCTCTAAAACATAATATAAAGGATGTGGATTATTTTTAATGCTTACATGTATGTATTGAGCTCCTTTTAGTTAGAAGTTTGAGTGTATAAATTTAGCAATGGTTGTGCACTATGTTTTAAGCTGCAGCCTTGTATGTTTTTAATTTAAGACTTACATGAATGCATCAACAACTCCTTTTATTTTCCTTTTTATGAGGACAGAAGAGTTGCTAACTTTCTCATTGGAAATAATTGTTTTCATGTCTAACACTTGGACCTTCCATGCATTATTGATTCATATAAATATTATGATTTCAATGTTTGAATTCAAACACATAGGCCATATGGTCATGATAAGAGAGGAGGATGAACCACAATTGGAAATCCTTGAATATAGACATGGTTTTACACCTCCAGTGCCAAATACTTATAGATAATGGGTTCAGAGAGAACCAAACATAAATATGGAAATTATGTGGAGGGTTGAGAAGGAAATAATAAGAAATATGGATGGAGGAATGGTACACAATTTTGATGTGAAATATGCTGAATAGGAAAGAAGATGTAGAAGATCAAGGGAAAGCTAAGAAAATGATTTCTCAACCACCAACAAAGGTAAAGTTATAAACTCTCAAATGAATGATTAAGATGTGGAGGATGGGTGGAAGTCATGGATTTTGATTTCCTTTAGAAGGATCAGATTATTTTTGCGGTAGGCGAAGATGGAATATTGCTAGATTGGGAAGAGAGATGCTAATTATATCATTCAAGAATTTTGCAATGTGGTGTAGGAGGATATGAGCTTTGATACTAGTCTCTTGATTGTTCTTGTGTTTGAGAGCTACAAAAACATGTGGCAATTGGAAAGAACAAAAGAACATAGAGAAATAATTTTAGGTATATTGGGAGTTGCAAAAAATATTCCATCCTCCAATTGTTAATATATATGCAAATACAAAAAAAAATGGCTTCTACTCTAGTTAAGAGTTCAAGGTAACCCAAGGATTTTATTTTTTAGAGGGGACAAGCATGTTTTAATCTTGAAATTAGAGGCTCAAATGGCCAGTGAATTGTTCCATATGATTAATCACCTCTATTATAATTCTAAACAACCTACATGGTTAAAAGAACTCTCTTGCACTTCAAATAAAGCTTTATATTGAACTCCTCCCTTAAAATGTTGTCTAAATTTCATAGAAATCTGTATGCCAAACTATAATATAGCACTTGTGTATCATCTTTCAGTAGCATAAGTTTCATTGTAATGCATTTAATTACAATTTCATATAGCAATTGAACCTATGAGGAGATTATTCCAATCTTAGATTCATTCCTTTGACCATAAATTCAAGAAGATCTAGAAGAGTTTCTTCAATTGAACCACTACTTCCAATAATCTATACAGTAGTTTTGGAAACAACTTCAATAATCACAACTAACCATACAACAACAATCCCATATGTCTCTAAACCTCAACTAAAATCACCACAAGCATCCCATAGTCCCTTCCCTTAGTTTAAGAGGATTACACACATAATCTTAACATAGCACCAAGGCATATATAAAAAAAAATGTATGTACATATATCTACCTCATTTTTTCTTGCTCAATGATCTCCATTTCATTTCTCACGTTTGTATGTTTTGGAATTTAATATGGCTTGTGCAACTACCTTCAATCCTTTAATATTTTTAGAATAGGATTTCTACTTTTGTTGTTAAATATATATATATTTTTGTCTTTCCCCTTATTTTTAATACAATCCTGCCACTATGGTTACCACGTAAGAAGAATGGATGGATAATTTGCAATCCCTTGATTCAAACCATTTGATGAGGTTAATTGTATAAAGTGTCCTAGATATAGAGGATACAACATTAATGGGGACACCTTTCATTAGAAATCTCATGTTCTTTATCTAGAGGGAATGATCAACTATTACTAGAAGTAATATTCTCATTGATTCTGCAACGAGTGGTTATGTTGTAATGAACGTGTCAGACAATCATTGGAATTTGGATTTCACATAGCATAGTCAACATGGAGATATATATTTATTAGTTTTTGTTTAAGTCAACACTTGTAACTCCAATAATCCTTTAGAATTATAATGACTAGCTTATTATTCATAATTTCAATCCTTTGGTTATAATTTAGAATTTCATTTTAGTCAATTTATTAGCTGATGTTTTGTGCACAAATATATATAGAAAGAACAAATAAATTTGTATTTGAAAGAGGCCATAGCCACGCTGTTCGACGTTTTAATAAAATAATATGGAGAGTGATCCTTAGCTTGTAATATTTATTTGTATTTGAAAGAGGCCATACCCACGCTGTTCGACGTTTTAATAAAATAATATGGAGAGTGATCCTTAGCTTGTAATATAATTTTGAGTTCTGGGTTCAAACAAACTTCTATACTACCACTCTAATATTGGCATCACAAAATTGGCAAGTGAATTGTCATACAAAATGACCTAACAAAAGTAGCAATTTTCCAAAAATTCTATAATGACAAGAAATTTAAAGGATGGTCCATAGAGGATCGCCTTCAATACCTGGGATTCATTGAGAATTATTGGTGTTTCTACTATTCTTACTGCATCTTGATTGCACTCCTTAACTTCATGGGGTTCCAAAAGTCAATTGGTTGGACAAGGAGGAGAGTTTTATGTGCCTTCCTAGGGAGCAAACAAAACCCTTTCAGTGCTATCCATCTTGACCACTATAATTCCCAAGCTCCTCTCCAATTCCATATATTTGATATTATGAGTATCCATGTGGTCTTTCATAGCTTTTTCTAAGTCATGTAGTTCCTGAGTTTGCACTTCCATCTCAACCCCAAGCTTTCCTTGCCCCTGAGCCTAAATTCGCAAATTATTCTCCCAAATAGAATTCCAATCATTCCATTTTAGTGCTTCCTTCATTACCTTTGGTGTGCTTTATAGAGACCCTTCTCAAACCCCATTCATGGTTTGTCAAAGCTTTGCAATCTCACCCTTAACATTGTGCCCATTCTGACTAAGCCAATGTCAATAGTTGTAGGATAAATTCCCAAATAGAAGCACCCACAAATAACCACAGAGAAAATCACAAATTGTCCTCCCAGCCAGTCCATTGCCCTAGAAACAACTCCAAATCCAATGTGAATGGTGGGAAGCAACTATGCAAGGTCGACAAATCTCGAAGGTTGAAAAAATCCCACACTAAATCCAAAACCTGAGTTGCCTTCCTCTTTATTACTTCATCCACGGTCAAGTTGAGGGAAGCAAATAGAGGCATGGGTGTTGTCTTTACTACTCTTTGTCCCTCTAACCTTTGTTGGTTATCAAAACCTAAAAGGGTTCTATGGGCACCGACGGGGGCTTCACTATAAGGAAATATAATATCACATTCATTCATATTGGGGTATTAATAATCATGAAAACCTAAAAATTATATTGCTTATATATTAAGGGGCAAAGGGTTTTTTTATTTAATGTAACAATACAAAAATACTTTGGGGTCTTTTTTATATGGGCGGTCTGACAAATATCCGCCAAATGGAGATGGCGAGATCACGGCCGGATGAGAAATCGGGTTGAGGCAAGGCTCGGGCTTACCAGTACGAAGGGAAATCACATCTTGAGGCATGCTTGAGGCCATGGGTTTCGTGGTGAAGAGGGTTTCCAATTGATCATAGTCAAGAGACAGTGGTCATTGACAGCCAATTGTTACCAATAGCACTCAACCAGTTGTTACCAATAGCCTTGGGAGGCTCTAAGCCTCCAGGGCTTGTTATAGGCCCTCGATAGGCCTTGGGGGCTTGAATACCGAACCAATCGTGCCTATTACAGGCCTTGGGAGGTTTAGTCAGCCTCTTAGAGCTTGTTACAATTGATACATACAATATCTAGTGAAAATAGGGGTTTTTTTAAAATTGGGAAGGCATATTGGGAGGGGGTTAAAAACAATTTTGGAAGGTATTTTCCAATATTTAGTGAAATTAGGGGTATTGTTTCATATGCCACGAATGAACGTGCTATGATAGCGGTTTATTGAGTGAAACCCCTGTGTGGGCACCATGACCAAGTTTATTGTGAACCAAGAATGGGTCTCAAGGTCTAACAAAGGTGAGGGGAAGACAATAAGGAGCTTGTTCCCCAATTGATGCTTCTTGGGACCAATCTATATGAAAAACACCCACTCCAAAAAACATTCCCTCTTTGGGGGATCTTTCTAGGGTAATTTTTAGGGGCGAAATTTCGCCAAATGGTTATTTTTGGGGTGTTTTTTCAAAAACTAAATTCACAATTTGGTCATTTTTAGTCTCTAATATCGCCTATATTTACATAAAATATGTTTTTTTATCATAATATTCACCAAAATTTACACATTTTAGTAGTAAATTATAGGTTTCAGATTTAATATTCGTCTACCTATATATATATATGCTTTTTTTCAATCCAAAACATTCTCCTATAATACTATAATTAAGTATAACATTAGAATCCTTAAATAATACCCTGGATCTTTCGACTATGAGTTATTTACCAAGTGGCAATCTCCATGAAAAACACCCACACTCCAAAAACCATTCCCTCTTTGGGGTATATTTCAACTATGAGTTGTTTACCAAGTGACATTATGATTTTTTTAGTAAGATTGATGGGCCTTTGGGTCTTAAAGATGTTCAAAGGATAACAATAGCCTTAGTCATTTAAGAAAGCTTCGTGGACTCAAGTGTCATGAAAGATACATTGAAATACCACATATAATGTTTTTATATGATCTTTGGTCTCTAAGTGGGTTATGGCCGCTATTAATTAGTTTTGTGCAATACTTGTGGGTCTAGGGGTCTATGCCTTGGTAAAAAAGGACAACAAGGGAATCATGCAAGAAAATGAACTCTATGAACAACCCCTCCAACTATGAAACATGCCCTCTCTATGGGGTTGTTTTACCTCCAATTGATATTCCATGTGTCATTAGGTAATTTTGCACAAAAAGAATAGGTGTTAGAGAAACAAAATAGATTCTCTGTCCTTAAAATAAAGTTTTGATGTTAAATGTTTTATTTATTTCAAATAAAGTTTGAAACATACTAGGGTGAGGAAGTTTTACGTTTTTTAATTTATGTAAAAATAACACAAATGCTAATTAATGTTTTCTATACTATACAAAGTGCCTTATAGACACATAATGAAATATACATATGAGCCTTAAATCCTTATTAAGACTAAAAAGATTAGTCCAATACGAGGAAGACAAGAAAAGTGGTCATTCCAAATCTAGAACAAATGTTAATATTGTATTGCTTCGATGAAAATAAATTATATGGTGTACAAATTAATTTTTATAAAATTTAAAATTAATAATAAAAATATGTAAAAATAGTGACCCACAAGAATTGAAGGTTATGTATAAGTTGTTGAACCATTTCAAAAAATTTGGTCATTTATAGATTAAACATATGCATTATATTTTAAAAGAAAAGTAATTTAACATTATTAAAATAGCATGTATTTTTTTTTAACTAGAATGCTTAATTTATTTATGTAGAAAATGGTTGGGCCGTAGCCTAAGCAACCATCGATACAAGGATTCAGTAGTCTATAAAAAGGCTCTACTAATGCCCCTTTCTTACAAGATCAATATTATGGGATCAGTGCCCAATTAGGTTCTTCATCATTCTTACTGAAAGCTCCTTGAGGTAGGAGGCAGGCCAATTTTTCCATTGCGTCTGCTTCCTTATTCGAGCCACACAAGATATGGAAGAAAAGTGAAGAGGAGAAGTCTTGCAACACGTGCCTTACCCTTTGCAAAGTTTTATTGAGTGTTGGGTTGCTAAAAAGATCGTTTGTATTTAATATCTTTATCAGTATTTTCAAGTCACCGAAAACGTGTATTTTTTTAATTCCTTTTCCCCGAGCGATCTGACAGGATTTTAGCAACCCGAGAATTATAAATGATTGTTGGTTTTCTAACCTAAACCCTAGCTGAAACTGTCTTTTCTGATACTATCTAGGGAGTAGATCACTCTGCCTGCTCTTGTTGTCCCTGGATTACCTTTGGAGGCACCATCAAAGAAGATCGTGGCTTTACCCCGAGATCTCCACCAGATTTGAAAAACTGCATCCGTGTCTCTTAAACGCCATCTTGGAGTTATGCAGGGGCGTCTTGCAACTTTTTTTCTGTCTCTGAATATGAAAGTTCCCAACCATTTTTTTCCTCGAGGAGGAACGTGTTGTCCTTTTTGAAGGAATGAGCGGCCATGGTTTCAAGAAGAAGAGCTTTTACTTTTGCGGCCACATTCAGGGGAATATGCAGAGTATTGTTGAATATTTGATCATTTCTGGAAAGCCATAGATTGCAACAAACGTATTTGGGTAGGCTAACCAAATTTTGCTCCATGCTGACTTGCTACATATTGTATGGGGATAACTCATTTTCCAAGTGGAGAAGAGAGATATGATTGAAGTATGCGTAGGAGTGTTGACGTTGAGTCCATGGAGAGAGAGAGTCCAAACCTCCTGGGCAAACGAGCAGTCCATGACTAGATGGTCAATGGTTTCAAGGGCGTTTCTGCATAAGGAGCATCTATGAGGACCAATAATTCTGTGTTTTAGCAGGTTGTCTCCCGTTAGCACTTTTATATGCATGAGAGCCCCAAAAAAGAAGTTAATTTTGGGGAGACTGAGCGAATTCCAAACATGCTTCCAAAACATTGCTGAGTGTATCGACGGTTGAATCATTTGTAAAGATGAAAATCCCTGTGCAGCAGTGTAAATACCACTTTTTCCCCAGCCCCATCTATCCTTCGAATGCAAGTGAACCTGTGTCAGATCCGTGAGAGTTGTAAGAAGGAGGTTCTTTTGGTTAATTAGTTGTTCTGGAAAGCGTGGAAATACCAAGGATTTCCAGTTTCCAGAATCGTCCCATGAAGAAATATCTGCAGTAAGCTAATTCCTTGTTGTTTTATCCAGTCTCGGGCTCCTTTAAAGTCTTATGATCTATCAAGAGGAGGATGTCCCATAATTCTGTCATGCCAAAATAGCGTATTTTTCCCATTTCCAAGGATACGATACGGGTGTTTTTGAAATAATTCGAGTCCCCGGCGACAGAGGTTCCATATTATCGAGCCTTTGGAGATGTTTTCGGCCTGTAGGTTTCGAAGAGAGGCATCTTTAAAATACGTTTTCATTAATAAAAGGCTATCTAGATGTCTGTTGTTTGAGAATAAGTTCCACATAATTTTCCACCCGATGCAATGTTGGCTAGCCCAGGATCACGAATTTGCAACCCTCCATCTGAGAAAGGTCATTTTGTTGTGTCCCAATTAACTAAGTGGAATTTCCTGTGATTTACTTTTCCTCCTTGCCATAGAAAGTCATGTATCAGTTTGGAGACCTGATCCGTGATCGATCTTGGAGCTAAGAGGAAGGATGCCTGATAAATAGGTAAGGAGGAAAGGACCGACTTGACCATAGTAAGTTTCCCAGCGTTGGTGAGCCATTGGCCACCCAAGGCTTTGATCTTGGACGTCATTTTGCATAAAACTTCAGTCCACAGTGAAGACTTGTTAGATCCCAAAGTTAATGGAAGCAGAGGTATTTGATTTTTTCCCAAGTTGTAAATCCCGACAAGACCAAGAAGTGGGCTATTTGAAGGATAGTGTGGAGATCTACATTCCACCCAAACACAACGCTTTTCCTTTTGTTTATGAGAGCTCCATAGATACTGCAGAAGTCTTGAAGGATTTTACTGTAGATCTTGGCGATCTTGAGGGAGGCTCCACCTAACAGGAGAGAATCATCTGCAAATAAGGCATGATTGATTGGATCTAGGCCTTTCATTATCCTAATGCCTGGAGCAATCCTTGCTTTCTTTTCTACTATCATTTTTCTACTCAATGTATCAACCATCAGGATGTAAAGAAATGGGGAGAGGGGGCAACCTTTCCTTATTCCCCTCGAGTATTGGAAGTAGCTGGTCAGTCTACCATTAACTAGTGGAGCTATCCAAGGTTTTTCGGTGCAACCTTTGATCAAGTTGACAAAATCAGTATTGAAACCAAAGGCAAGAAGGACTTTGTAAAGGAAAGAGAGCTTTACTCGATCAAATGCATTTTTCATGTCAAGCTTTATGAGCATTCCTTGCTCCTACCGTTGATGACTGGAGCGGATGGATTCTTGTACCTATATCACATTGTCAAGTATATGTCTCCCTTTGACAAAGCCTCCCTGGGTGGGAGAAATGAGCTTCCCAAGAAGAGGTTTGATTCTATTTTCCATTAGCTTAGACATAATTTTGTAAGAGGCATTGCACAGTGAAATTGGCCTGAATCTATCGAATGTGCCTAGATTCACTTCTTTGGGTATTAAGGCAAGGAAGGTGGAGTTAGTACTGCCTCCCACCTTGTATTTCTGTTGAAATTCTCTTATCATTCTAAGCAAATCAGGCTTGATGATTTCCCAACAGAGCCTATAAAAATGGATTGAAAATCCATCGGGCCCTGGGGCCTTGTCCGGCTCCATGGACCAAATAACACTACTGATTTCTTCTTCAGAAAAGGGCTTCGAGAGTGCAGTGTTGTCTTCCCTACTGACTAGATGAGGGATGTAGGAGAGAAAGTCGGAGGTGGCTTCCTCATTTCCTTCTCTGTCATCTTTATACAGGTTCTGAAAATGAGTTTCTGTTGCCAACTTTAGCTACTCGGACCCTTTGAAGACTGTCCCATCTGAAGAGGTTATTTCAGAAATGTGATTTTTGGAAATTCTGGCTCTGTATTATCTATGGAAGAAAGAAGTGTTTTGGTCTCCTTCCTTTAACCAAAGGCTTCGAGACTTTAACCTCCAATACTCTTCTTCTTTCCGAAAAGAGTGAAAAGAATTAGCTTGGGCCACTTGTTCTTTTTGTAATTCTGAAATTGTAATTTCCTTACTCTCGAGATCCAATTGCAGATTTTCTAGCAGTTAAACAGTCTCCTTTCTGTGCCTAGTGGGGGTATTAGTGGGATTTCTAACCCAATCTTTCAGAGCAAGTTTCGTGGCCTTTAGCTTTTTCTCCCACACAAAGGAAGGGGACCCTGTCAATGAACACTAGTACAAAATGAGAAATAAATGACCAAAATCTGCATATAAATGACCACTTTTGAGTTGGTGGCCACTGGTAGCAAATTAGCGGTCAATTATCACGCGAAAAAAAATATGGTCATATTTAGCTTGGTCATTTATAGCTTATCTTGTGGTCATATATTTGGTCGTATAATCATTAATTTGGTCATATAATCATTAATTTGGTCATTAATTGTCACAATTAATGACCAAATTTATGACCACATTTTTTGTCACGTGATAAATGACCGCTAATTTGCTACAAGTGATCGCTAACTCAAAAGTGGTCATTTATATGCATATTTTGGTCATTTGTTTTGTCACTTATCTCTCATTCTGTAATGGTGGTGGTTTATATGCAAATTTTTGTCATTTTTTTAGTCATTTATCTCTTTTTAGTAGTTTCAGAATATATATAGGGCACGGAGGAATCGAACCACCAACCTCCTGCCTATAAGGCAGGTGCTCTACCATTGAGCTAGCACCCTTAAATAGAATTCCTTATGGATTGATATGAGAATAAAATTTCCAACAGTTAAAACCATCTTGCCAAATTCTGGAAAATGGTCACATACCTAGGTAAGAAAGGAAGATTATCCAATAGTCACCAAAAAGGGTCATGTTAATGATAACCTTCTTTTGTCAAACTCTCTCAAAAATTAAGAATGCAGTTGTATTGTCAAATTTTTCTCCGGGTGGTACCAAATCAAGAATCACAATTGTCTTTTCCTGATCTTGGGCATCTGCATTTGCTCCAATTATCCTTACTTGGCTTTGTTTCAAGAAATTTCCTGCTGCTATCTATGCAGCTAGCATTGAAACCAATGGGAAAAAGGCATAAAGTGCTACCCCAAGCTCAAGCTCCACTTCCATTAGATATACACAGCCACATGGTGAACCATGAGGAGTAGAACTCAATGGTTGAGTGCAATCTATTGAACCACAATCTGTACAAAGAATGCATCAAGTTAGTCACACATAATATATCTTGATTCTTTATACAAAGAAATAAGGTGAAATCTAAGCAAACTAATCTTATACGCATGGAGAAAATTTATTTGCAAATAAAATGATAACAATTATAGAGGAATTCAACTCGTGATAACAAAATGAATGTTCAAAGAATAAAAAAATATATTATGTACTTTCCATACCTTTAGTAGGTGGCGATGGTGCCAAAGGTATCCTCCGTGTCATCTGAGGTGATTCCGAAGGGGAAATGTTTGCAGGAGAAGCAGAGGGTCCTAACAATGCAATAAGAAGGCCGTGCTTAGTAAATTTTGCTACTATTATACTCAGAATACATCTCAAAGATCTCTAAAAAGAAAGGAAGTATACCTTTCACATGCCGATGATTTGGAGCGGAAGGAAACATGATTGATGGCGAGATTGCTGCTGGGGGACTCAAGTTTCCTGAGGGTGATACTAGGGGATAGTTAGCTGGTGAATAAACATGCCCTTTAAAAATAACCAACAATCCAATAACTTAAGAGTGTAACCTTCACCAAGTATAAATTTTGAATATCAAAATAGAAAAAAAAGAAAGGAGTATACCTTTCGCATGTCGATGATGTGGAAGTGAACGAAACCCAATTGATGGTGAGACTTACAATACGTATCCAACACACCCATCTGGAAGTATCATGGGTACCATCGTCATGCCTTCAGGTGTCGGGCCTCTTCCATAGATGATAGGCTGAAATACCATATGAGAAAGTTTAAAAACAAGGTTATTTGAGATTATAACATGTGCACTTTCTCTACCATAGATGACAGGGTGGAAGACCTTGTGAATAATTTCAAAAGGAAGGTTATAAGGATAATCAATAAAAGCTTGGAAAATATAACAGAAATAGGAAGCAAAACAATTATGAATCTCTTGTAGGTGTAGTCATGCAAAGAATCACAACAAAAAATATTGTGTTTCACCTACCATTCCATTCAAAATTGGTACAAAATAATTGAAACGTTTATCAAAATGTGAAGAAAACAAGTATATTCTACAAACATAAAATGATATTTCAAGCTTATACTTACAATGGAATAGAGTTCAGCTCCATGTTTTGTTATTTTTGCTTGATTTGCTTCACAATGGTGTTCTATCCACTCATTCAAACGCTGAACCTAATTAACCCAACTTCCCATGAGTCCTTCATAATATAGAGATCCTTTATCCTTTTAATAACCTGGTACTCGACAGTTATCATTACCAAAAGATGTAAAATGTTGGTTCCTTCAGAATCTAGAGATCCTTTTCAAAATATATTATGTACTGGAATTGCACACATGGATGACAATTCTAGTGATCATGCATTCCTTTGGCTTACCATGATCAAAGAAGCAATATTTTATTTTTCTAACATGTAGCTGAAACATAGACAACTAAAAAAACTAAGGCATAGACAAATAGGTGATTATAATTACACATTTAATAGATAACTTATTCAACCCACTATATTACACTTGAGTTGTGACCTAAACCTAACTAACCTAAACCTAACTCACAATGCACCAACTTGTGACCTAAAGGTTAATGTTTAATTTTCAACATGATATTATTGTTTGAGAGTAGGAAGATCATATTTTTTATCATTTAATAAAAATAAATTAATATATGAAATGAAATTATATTTTTATAGAGGTAGAAATTAGATTTTGTAGATATAAATTTATATTGATATGAAAGAAGAAATTTAACATAGTGACCATTTCAACTTTACTACTAGTTTTTAGTGGGAATCCAAAGATATTTTTTTTAATTTTATTTTTCTGCTGTTCAAATCATGCTTTTGAATTCATAAATATATTCCATGAGAGCACCCATATTCTGGAAATTGCTGTTAATTGGAATTTTAAGAATTTTCTGCAAAATTATGTATAAATATTTTATTACCATAATCAAAGCATTAATATTTTATTTTTCTAACATGTAGCTGAAACATAGATATGTTAATATAAGATATCTATTAATATATTCTTAACCCATTCCACCTGGTTAATATGTTAATATTGTTGGTTAATATCCATCCATCCTAGAAAGGTCAAGATCTTAACATGATTTAATGCATAAGATAATATATCATAACAATAGCAATGCAAAACTATATTTTTAGTAAAATAACAAATACTTGTTAATAACTTAATAATCAAACTAAGATACAACATAATATATTATAATGTTAAATATCTGTCTCCATTGAAGGTTTGTAAGTTTGTAAGATTATTTTACCCGTTATCCTTCATAAAATAATCATAATATATGCTTCTAGGATCATTCCATTTATTTTCTTAATCAAATCAATTAGATGTTAATGAACACAACATGATTATGTAAATTTAGGGAAGTAAAGCCATTTAATTTATTACAGAGGAATAAACAATAAGTTAAGTTTTATAAACTATTCTTTATTTAATTACATTTATCAACATGATATATATTTTTTTTTATAATTGTTTATTTTGAATTTGAAAAAATGTTTATAAAATAAATTTTTACATTATATTTATCTCATCTTTCTGTAATGTAAAAACATAACCCTTTTATCCAAAGCAAATTACTTAATCAATTAAGAAACTTATATATATACACACATGAATCAATCAAGAAACATATTTGTATAAATAATTCTTTAATAAGATGTTAACTCATTTAAGTGAATTATTTAAATGGAACAACCAAATATAGGTTAATTGACATAAATTAAATAAAATAAACAATATTATTTTTTGAAGAAATAAAATACTTTATTTTTCATTAAAATCCTACAAACACATTTTAGCTGTATTTGAAATTTCCGAATTTTTTGTATTATCTTCGTCTCATAGCTGTATCTGAAATTTCAGAAGTTTGGGTATTATCTTGTCTCTTTGACTTGACTTGATGAAGCTATTTAATTCCACTAACCCCATTTTACATTTTAGCTATATTTAAAAGTTTCGAAGT